>OX387428.1:50667475-51227718 GCA_947563755.1 Lochmaea crataegi
ATTTTTACTGGTTTCAAATTCTATTCGAAGAACAATAGAACCACTCTGTTTTACAGTCTCTTTTTGACGAGAACAGTCGATGTGGGCGATGGGTGATTTAATTTTAAATTCTTCTGGATTAAATATAGGTTGATTAGTTTTGTAACGAGGTTTTTTTTGGTTATTAAGAATTATTTTGTTTACAATACATTTTAAGTTAAGATTGTATATAACCCATTATACCCTCTGACTGTGTGTAAAAATAATATTTTCTCCGATTTATTGTAATCAAAATTGTACGTTCACCGCGCTGCGGTTCGAAAATTCATGTTTCACCACTGCCACTAAATATAGAGTAGGTAGCGCGCAGGCCAAGCTGATCGAGAGAAGGGGATAGCAAGACGAAGCCCTGAGAGTCAGAGAGTCGAGAGTACAGTTCTGCCTGGCCACGACTAGGGTTTGCTAGCTACCGTTCAGCGCTCCGTCTGCCGATTTACTTTTGTTGTTTACTATTTCTCTGTTTTTTTTTTGTATTTTGATTTTGTTTTGTAATTCACTTTTATGAGATAAAAGTATAAACCGTTGCTGTGAAGGTAAGAATTGATTGGAAACTATTTACATTTAAAATAGGTGGTCTTTTAAATCATGAATAAATAAAGTTTATTTCCATTGTATCAGAATTATATTTTACAGTAAGTATTTCCGTTTTATAGCAAATATTTCCGAATTCAAGTAAAATTTCCTTTTGAAAATCCTTTAATATTTATTCCCGATTCCGATTTCCCGTCCCGATTGAAATATTGAGGAGTGCCAGGTGCCTTAGCCAGGGCTCTTTGATAATTTAATTCGTAAAGCCGCTCTAGATTAAAATCTTGAGGAGTGCCAGGCGTCTAAGCTAGGGCTCGTTGACATTCTAATCCGGGGACTACCCTTGTTTTTATATATTCATTCCCGATTCCGATTTCCCGTCCCGATTGAAATATTGAGGAGTGCCAGGCGTCTTAGCCAGGGCTCTTTGATAATTTAATTCGTAAAGCCGCTCTAGATTAAAATCTTGAGGAGTGCCAGGCGTCTAAGCCAGGGCTCTTTGACATTCTAATCCGGGGACTACCCTTGTTTTTATATATTCATTCCCGATTCCGATTTCCCGTCCCGATTGAAATATTGGGGAGTGCCAGGCGTCTTAGCCAGGGCTCTTTGATAATTTAATTTGTAAAACGGTTGTCGATCAAAATATTGAGGAGTGCCAGGCGTCTAAGCTAGGGCTCTTGGATATTTTAGTTCTGGGACCACACCCTTTCACCTCTTCTTTTCCGAATTGATTAAAAGTTTTAATGTTTGATTTGTTTCCATTTTAAATAACCGAATTAGTGAAAAGACACCTGAAACCTAATTTTGCTTTGTGTTTTTACCGCTTCTTTTTCATACAAAACATTTGAGTGTGCTTATAAACCTTTTTCGCTTATGTCCTGCCCGCTTCGTCTCTATTATGGCTATTAACGCATGTTTAATGTACCTATAACTCATAGATCACCGTATAGTAATTATATTTTTGTGTTTTTTGGATACCAGGGTATTGTTTCATTTTGTAACTTATTATTGTAACATATATACCTACTATTGAGGGTGAGTGTAGTAATAAAACTTAACTGAACCTGTGTGTTTTTCTGAAGTACTGTAGAGTGTAGAGTTTCCCTATCGTAGAGTAGTTGCTTAGTTGCACGAATTTAATTTCACCGCATTGTGGGCCAGGAGTGAGAACGTTTGTTTCAGGAACAACGAGGACCACTACCCCAGCCGGTTTGGATATAACTAGACCCCTGGACATTACCGTACCTCCATCTGAGGCTACCTGGAACTCTTGACGATTGAAGTCAAGGGGCCGTGGAGTTAACCACGTTAAAAATCTGGCGCCCGAGAAAGTGTAAAGTTGTCGAGGGTGTCAAAAGTGGCGTGCCCTGTTGGTAAAATCCAAAGGGTAGGTAAAAAGGCGTTACAAATTTGGCGCCCGAGCAGGGACTTGATTGTTATATTTATAGCTTGTTTATTTGTATTTCTTTTTTTTGTTTTTTTTAAGAGTAAGGACTATTGTAAACTGTTTTCTTGTGCTGTGAAGACTGGTTTGCGAAGCTGCGAAGGTTTAAGAAGAAGAGGAGAGTTGAGTTAGGCAAACGAACCAGACTAGTTACCACTGTCTAGCCGAAATAGCCTTTTATGTCTGGAGAAAACTCTGAAAATATTGACTTGACCCATCTGTTTGACCAAGGAGGAGCAGAAAACTCCGAATCTGATATTTTGGTACCGTCCCAACTACCGACCGTAAGTTCCGAGGAAGAAGTCACAGACCATCGAGTAAGTTGGGTATATTTACTGAAAAACGAGGGTCTTACTATCCAATTAAAAGAGAGAAATTTATCGGTTGCTGGAACCGTTCCTAACAAACGAAAAAGACTCGTCAACTTTTTGAGACGAAGGAATATTGCTCCCCGATCCGCTATAGACCAAGAGGAACCTGTTGAAAACCCGACCGCGATGGCAACTCCACCGATAAACGTACACGATTGGAAGGTGTGCTTTGGAAATCGAGGAGATCCTGCCGCGTTTATAGAAAGGATTGAAGAAATATGTACGGCAAAGAATGTCCAGAAAGACAATTTGCTTCCTGTTTTGCCGGAATTGCTGTCCGGCGAACCCGCATTATGGTACCGAAACAACCGAGGTAGATATACCAGCTGGAACGATTTTGAAAGCGATTTCCGAATTTTCTTTTATCCTGTCAACTATGAAGTAGACTTAGAAGCCGAGATAGGTAAACGTCTACAAAGGAGAAATGAGTCCGTGGCTACCTACATGACCGAACTACAAACTCTCATGCGAAGACATGGGAAGCTAACTCCTTAACAACAGTTAGGATGGTTGTACCGTACCCTTTTGCCCGAATATCGTCTGCAAATTCGAAAAGGGGACTTTGATGACTTCTCCATATTTTGTCAAGTGGTAAGGGAATATGAGATTCTTAGAATAGAACTCCAGAATGTACCCAGCCACAGTGGACCGAACCGTGGATCAACCCGTCCGCAGCCGATGAATACACCCAGATATGGAACGTCCCATAACTCGAATCCTGGTCCGTACAGAGAGGCCATTCCCGGTACCAGCCAACCGACATCATCCGATACTCCTCGCCGTCCGCCACATGATACTACCAATCAATCGTCCGGCTCATCTTCCCGGCAACCAATCTGTTTCCGCTGCGGAGAATCTGGTCACTACCGAAACAATTGTCAGAACCCTCAGAAGATATTCTGTTCCCGTTGCCATAAGGAAGGAGTATTTTCCAGAGATTGTTCCTACAGGAGGCAGGAAAACTAATCCGAAGCTGTCCCGAGGAGAGGCCGACACAGCTTCCGCAAATATTTGCCTCTCATGCTGAAATACCAGAAGAAATGACCGATTTCCGACCGCACATCGACGTCGAAATTGAAAACTATAAGTTTAAAGCATTGTTAGATACTGGAGCTGCGAAATCATACGTCGGTGATAAGATAGCTAAGACATTTTCCCAAAGAAAGCAAACCACCGCCCGTCAAGTTACGAAGGCCCGTTTAGCTAATGGAAATTTGATCTCTATCGCCGACTCTTATGAGCTAAAATTGAAGACCCATGACGTCATTATGGAAGGACCGTTCGAACATTTCCCTGGTCTGATAACCGATATTGTTTTAGGACACGATGTTCTCCGAAAATATAATTTCCGTTTGGAGTTAGGAACTGGAAATATATATATCAATAATGAACTAGTAAGACGTTCATCATTAGCAAGTCCTGTTGGAATATTGGAGAAAGTGAACACAGTCATGAAAGAAATCGATGCCGCTGTACCGATAATATATAAGGGAAAAGCCAACCATCGTTTTGCTGAAAACCGCTGTTCTCGAAACCTGTCTGTTTCTGAAGTCTCCGCGTCTTCCCTGGTTTTAGGGGTTGACAAGGAGCAACTTGTTTCTGAAGTCTCTACGTCTTCCCTGGTGTTAGGGAAGGAGAAAGAGCAATCTATCTCTGAAGTCTCTGCGTCTTCCCCGGAGTTGTTAGGGGTTGACAAGGAGCAGACCGTTGTCAAAACTTCTGATTCCTCCCCGGTGCTGTTAGGGGTTAATGAAGAAAAATCTGTTATTAAAGTCTCTGCGTCTTCCCCGGAGTTGTTAGGGGTTGACAAGGAGCAGTCCGTTGTCAAAACTTCTGATTCCTCCCCGGTGTTGTTAGGGGTTGATGAAGAAAACTCTATTTTTGAAGTCTCTGCGTCTTCCCTGGTGTTAGGGGTTGACAAGGAGCAACTTGTTTCCGAAGTCTCTGCGTTTTCCCTGGAGTTAGGGGTTAACAAGGAGCAATTTGTTACTGAAGTCTCTGCGTCCTCCCTGGTGTTAGGGGTCGATGAGGAGCAACCCGTTTCTGAATTATCTGCGTTCTCCCTGGAAGATTTAGGGGATGACGAGAATTTTGGTTATATAGGATGTCCATTGGAAACCATAATTCCACTTACTGAAAGAAATTTATCGAAAGAACAGACAGACAGACTGAATACCTTTCTGAACCAAGAGTTACCGCAATTTGAGAAGATTCAAGGTCCAACGACACTGGTTGAGCATGAAATACGTCTGCTACAACCCCGTCCGATCAAACAGAGATACCGACTTCAGAATCCGAAAATGCAAGAAATTTGCAATACTGAAATAAACGCCATGTTGAAAGAAGGAGTAATAGAACCCTCTACAAGTCCGTGGAGCTCTCCGATTGTAATCGTGAAGAAGAAGGATGGGAAAAACCGCTTCTGCATTGATTTTCGTAAGGTCAATGAGGTAACAATGAAGGATGCCTACCCTCTTCCATTTATCAATGCTATACTGGACAAACTGCGAAAAGCCAAGTACATTTCCAGTTTAGATCTGAAGAGTGGGTATTGGCAAGTTCCGTTAACACCCAAAAGCAAACCCATCACCGCCTTCACCGCACCGGGACGTGGATTGTTTCAATTCACGGTTCTTCCATTTGGCTTACACTCCGCACCAGCCACATTCCAGAGACTGGTTGATCAGTTAATAGGTCCGGATTTGGACCCTTACGCATTTGCATATCTGGATGACATTATCGTTCTGGGGGAAACGTTTGATCAACACTTGGCAAATTTATCTGAAGTGTTCCGCCGATTACGAGTAGCACGACTGAAACTAAATCCGGAGAAATGTCATTTTTGTTTACCATCTATGAAATACTTGGGCCATGTAGTCACTGGAGATGGAATCCGTTCCGATCCAGAAAAGGTCGAGAGTATAATTAAGTTTGCAGCCTCGATAAATATCCGAGAACTAAGAAGGTTTTTGGGAGTTGCATCCTGGTATAGGAGGTTTGTGCCATCGTTTTCGCAAAAGGTGGCCCGTTAACAAAGTTGCTTCGCAAATCTCAGCGATGGAAATGGACTGAAGATCAAGAAACCGCTTTCACTAAAATTAAAACTTGTCTATCAGAGGCTCCTGTATTAAGCTGTCCCGATTTCAGTATACCGTTCACACTACAGACCGATGCCTCCGAGTATGGGTTGGGAATAGCCCTTACCCAGCAGAAGGATGGACATGAACACGTCGTAGCATATGCAAGCCGCACTTTGAGTCCTGCCGAGAAAAATTACTCCGTCACAGAAAAAGAATGTCTTGCCATTGTATGGGGGATTGAAAAGATGCGTCCCTATTTAGAGGGCTACCATTTCACTGTTGTTACCGATCATCAGTCCCTTAGATGGTTACATTCCATAGCTAGTCCGTCCGGACGTTTAGCGCGATGGAGTATCTTTCTGCAACAATATGACTTCGAGATACAGTATCGTAAAGGTGCTCTAAACCGTGTTGCCGACGCCCTGTCCAGAAATCCGCTTCCAATGACCGCCGAGGCCGACCCACCATCTGTACTCTGTCTGACCGATGTACCCACCGAATGTTCATGGTACCGAAATAAAAAGGAAGAAGTCCTGAAGGAACCAGTCAAGTTCCCTGACTACTGCATCAAAGAAGGCCGGTTGTACCGTCATTTTTGGGATATAAATGATTTAAGAGAACCTGAGATGAGTGATCCATGGAAACTATGCATAGCAAAATCCGACAGAACCCGAGTCCTCCAAGAGAATCATGATGCTCCTAATGCAGGGCATCTGGGAATTGCTAAGACTATCACCCGTATTGCTAAGTCATACTATTGGCCTGGAATGTTTCGAGACATCACCAAGTACGTTCGCCGGTGTTTACAATGCCAGAAGTACAAACCGTCACAACAGAAGACCGGAACTCCCAAAAGGAAAATGGATCCCGAGTCAGAGTCATCCTATGAAGTGTTGAGTTTTTACGACACCGCCGATAGTCTATCAGATGATGCGGAGGGTTTATCCACGCGTATCACAAATTTGGCGCCAGTGAAAAGGGTCTCAGAAGAAATTAACGAAACAGTTGAAGTTCCCCGAATACAGCAGCAGCAGAAAGCTTGCTATTCCCAGTCCGATGTTCTTTCTCCGCGAACCAAAAGGAAGCGAAACCACCCGGAATCGGAGAGTTTCATACGCATCACCACTGACCTTTGTTGGAGGTGTGGAACCTCTGGCCACAACCGGCATGCTTGTACCCGTCAAGCTGTCCTGTTTTGCTCCCGATGTGGGAGAGTGGGAAAAATGTCCCGAGACTGTCCATGTGACCGGACTACCGACCGTTCCCGAACTATGAAACCGATGAAGTCCGTAGCCGTTCAGGCTCACTTAGTATCCCGTTCTAATTCCCGTCCACGACGGGCAACCCAGGAGGAGGGTGTACAATGCGACCTATGCGAATGTTCCATGTCACCACTACCGGCAACCAACCGCCTACACGAAAGATACTCCCGCCTGCACCAAAATATCAGAGTCCGAGGATTTGGACCAAGCTCCGGAGTTCGTAGCAGAAGCTACCGACTCTAAACACCACTACATCAAATAAAGTCCGGATTATTCCGGCACATAGACTGCTTTTAGTTTTAGGAAATTTTGTAATATTATTATATTTGTTTCTTAGGTAGTAGGTTATAGAAAAAAAAATGTAAAGCACGAAAGCGATGCTTACGCCCTTTAATTTTTTTTTACCGAAGTAAGGGGGGGATGTAACGAGGTTTTTTTTTAGTTATTAAAAATTATTTTGTTTAAAATACATTTTAAGTTAAGATTGTATATAACCCATTATACCCTCTGACTGTGTGTAAAAATAATATTTTCTCCGATTTATTGTAATCAAAATTGTACGTTCACCGCGCTGCGGTTCGAAAATTCATGTTTCCCCACTGCCACTAAATATAGAGTAGGTAGCGCGCAGGCCAAGCTGATCGAGAGAAGGGGATAGCAAGACGAAGCCCTGAGAGTCAGAGAGTCGAGAGTACAGTTCCGCCTGGCCACGACTAGGGTTTGCTAGCTACCGTTCAGCGCTCCGTCTGCCGATTTACTTTTGTTGTTTACTATTTCTCTGTTTTTTTTTGTATTTTGATTTTGTTTTGTAATTCACTTTTATGAGATAAAAGTATAAACCGTTGCTGTGAAGGTAAGAATTGATTGGAAACTATTTACATTTAAAATAGGTGGTCTTTTAAATCATGAATAAATAAAGTTTATTTCCATTGTATCAGAATTATATTTTACAGTAAGTATTTCCGTTTTATAGCAAATATTTCCGAATTCAAGTAAAATTTCCTTTTGAAAATCCTTTAATATTTATTCCCGATTCCGATTTCCCGCCCCGATTGAAATATTGAGGAGTGCCAGGCGTCTTAGCCAGGGCTCTTTGATAATTTAATTCGTAAAGCCGCTCTAGATTAAAATCTTGAGGAGTGCCAGGCGTCTAAGCTAGGGCTCGTTGACATTCTAATCCGGGGACTACCCTTGTTTTTATATATTCATTTCCGATTCCGATTTCCCGTCCCGATTGAAATATTGAGGAGTGCCAGGCGTCTTAGCCAGGGCTCTTTGATAATTTAATTCGTAAAGCCGCTCTAGATTAAAATCTTGAGGAGTGCCAGGCGTCTAAGCCAGGGCTCTTTGACATTCTAATCCGGGGACTACCCTTGTTTTTATATATTCATTCCCGATTCCGATTTCCCGTCCCGATTGAAATATTGGGGAGTGCCAGGCGTCTTAGCCAGGGCTCTTTGATAATTTAATTTGTAAAACGGTTCTCGATCAAAATATTGAGGAGTGCCAGGCGTCTAAGCTAGGGCTCTTGGATATTTTAGTTCTGGGACCACACCCTTTCACCTCTTCTTTTCCGAATTGATTAAAAGTTTTAATGTTTGATTTGTTTCCATTTTAAATAACCGAATTAGTGAAAAGACACCTGAAACCTAATTTTGCTTTGTGTTTTTACCGCTTCTTTTTCATACAAAACATTTGAGTGTGCTTATAAACCTTTTTCGCTTATGTCCTGCCCGCTTCGTCTCTATTATGGCTATTAACGCATGTTTAATGTACCTATAACTCATAGATCACCGTATAGTAATTATATTTTTGTGTTTTTTGGATACCAGGGTATTGTTTCATTTTGTAACTTATTATTGTAACATATATACCTACTATTGAGGGTGAGTGTAGTAATAAAACTTAACTGAACCTGTGTGTTTTTCTGAAGTACTGTAGAGTGTAGAGTTTCCCTATCGTAGAGTAGTTGCTTAGTTGCACGAATTTAATTTCACCGCATTGTGGGCCAGGAGTGAGAACGTTTGTTTCAGGAACAACGAGGACCACTACCCCAGCCGGTTTGGATATAACTAGACCCCTGGACATTACCGTACCTCCATCTGAGGCTACCTGGAACTCTTGACGATTGAAGTCAAGGGGCCGTGGAGTTAACCACGTTAAAAATCTGGCGCCCGAGAAAGTGTAAAGTTGTCGAGGGTGTCAAAAGTGGCGTGCCCTGTTGGTAAAATCCAAAGGGTGGGTAAAACGCGTCACAGTTTGGATGTGGTGATAACTTTCTTGAAAATTGGCAAACATCTCATACAAAGTGGCAAAACGATTACTATCAAAATCTAGATGTAAATCAAGATAAGGATAACGCTCAGAATTCAAAAACACACGTAAATTAGTCAAGTTACAGTGATCAAATTTACTCATATCATTCAAAAGTTTGCCCTTTCTACCCTTTTGGAATGCTACCACAATATGTCGGGGTGTTTTAATTTTAGTCGTAGTTTTCACAGGCCAAGTGTGCCTTGTAGTATCAGTAAGAGCAGGATATTCAATCAGTTCCCAGCTCCTAAATTTAATTGGTAGATCAATATTGCTATGAATAATTTTATTTAGTCTCAGCTGTTCTTTAATGCTTGGAGTTATGTGAGGTACATTCCAATAAACTTTCAATAGCGCAATTTTTGGTTTCTCAGACTCATCAGAAGCAACTACAACATCGATGTCGTCTTTGTCTCGAATTATAATCAACTCTTGTCTCATATTAATTATAATTTTCTTGAAATCCTCAAAAAACCCATGAGTAGTTTTAAAGGAATACATATATTAAAATTATCCTTGGAATCTGTTAGAATTTTTCCATTGTTTGGATACCACCCCCCATTATTCATCAGCTTACTCTCATTTTTGTTTAAAGATAGATAATTTTTTATTGTCGTAGCTATACCAACTTGTCGGACAGCGTCAATAATTAACCATTCAACTCATATCTGATTTCTCTAAATAAAAACGCAATAGCGTTATTAATAAAGGTAAATTTTGTTGGAACAGTATTTTTATCAGTCAGCAATTTCCCTTCTATGTACAGAACTGAATTACTGGGAAGAGTATGAGCTTCTAGATCTTGAATTGGAATTCTTATTTCATCATTATAGTTGAGGTTAGCAGAAGAATACGGTTGGTATGTATGGAATTGATAGTCTTCAATGGTAGTGTCGCTAAAAGGTTCGCCCGTAACATGTAAAACTTCCATTATACCAACACTTTGAAACCAAAAGACTGCAAAAATGCCCGATTTGTAGACGTTAACAATGCTGTGGCTTTCACTCTACTGATAGTTTTGTGAATAAATGTGCTTTTATATGGATGTATACGATTAAACTGCCAAACCATTTCAATTAATTTTTCGAAGATGTAAGCGAACAGTAATAGTTTCTTCTTGAAAATCAATCAAATCACCGCTTTGATCGAGAGCCCTAACAGTTTTGTTGTATATGGTTTTAATGCTTACAGGGTAATACAGTATGGTTAAAGGTTGCTCCACTATTTTATATCCACTGGGAACTTGGGGGAAAAACTGATGTATAATGTGTACTGGTTCTCCATTCAAAAATGATCCGACTGCAATGTTGCAGTCAATACAAATAGTATTAACTTTTAAAATATTTATCATTTTTGTTGAGGTATTTACCTTATTCGGTTCAAGAAAGACTTTTGAGAAGCCCAACAGATCCCCTATTGAATTATCAACTGTAAAACTTATAGTTTCAGTGCTTTTCATTGATACAGACCCTGTTCGACTATCTGGCACAATGCAGGTTGTAGTACCCGCTATATTAAACCTTTCTTTTTCAATTAATTTTATAATATCATACAGTTCATAGGAGCCTATAGGGATGATATAGTTGTATTGACTTTTCTGACCCCACACTAATACGTTATTGGTTTGAGTTACGTTTGGAATACTATTGAATGTATCAAAATTAGCTAATCCTTATAAATGGGTGGGTTAAAGTCACCACTTAGAATTGATGACTCCCCACTTTACGTAAAAGTATACGACATCTTGGACAGTTGGTTATGAAATTAGTTGCCTACTCAGTTATACTGACTATATAAAAATCTAAGGCAATACTGTCCATATTGGTAACCTAATCTTTGTACTGTTTCGTAATTGAAGTGGATGTCTACTTTTCCATTACTTGTAAAATACTTCACGACTTCTATTGGTGGTGGTAAATTACAATAACTATCAAAATATGTAACATTTTTACTCTTCTTTGTATAAGCTGTCCAGTGCGTTCCAACACCTTGCTGTGTATCCAAGTTGATAATACCCGACTCGTATTTGTTAATTTTTGTAGGTAAGGAATTACGCATGTATATACCACGAAAATAAGGAATTTGCAATAACGTTATATATTTTTCAAGTTCAAAGTCTGTCATTATGTGCTGAGGTAATCTTATCGGTAGTTTCTTGAATATAGTTTTAAATAAAAACCCCGCCCTTTTTACATATTTTTTTGTTTTTTTTTGCCTCATTCCATATCCTTTATATGGTCTTAAATATAACCCTTTACCACCTTTAGCAGCTTGCTCCATTTCAAGATTATGTCGTTGCTGCCCGGCTAATTGATCTCTATTAGCTTTAGCATCGTTCACGGCTTTTGCGATACCAGCAGCACCGCCACCGGCAGCAGCTAAAGCCCCAATCAGAGGGATTAAAAATGGTAAAAATCCTCCAATTTTTGGTGGTTTAATAACACGCTTCTCAGTTTTACGTTTTCGTCGGAGACCCATTCCAAGTTTGCGTTTTCCTTTCATAACTGTTGTTGTCAACCAAGCAGCTCCTTTTTCACCTAATTTGGCGTCCTTGGATTTGACACGATCCCAAGCTCTGTTCTCTAAAATTTTATCAGCCACGTGGCGTTCACATAGATCGTTGCTCTGAGAATATGCTATATCGTGTTGTAGCGCTGCTTCGTCCAAAGGATTTATTGGTTTATCCCCTCGAGCTAATCTCTTTGCTAGCTTCGTTCCAGGACCTAAATACCGATACCCCCAAGGGCGTGAAGTTCAAAGGAGAGCTTATTTATTAATGTATTAACAAGTCCTCTACCTCTAGTCCTACGACGTTCAAGTGGTACCGCTTTATTTTTCATACTAACACCTTCATATGTGTGCTTCTCTTTATATACTAGCAGTCTTCAACATAAAGCTTGTAAAACAACATATATTATTTGGAGGTAATCCTAAACGAACACTTATAGTAGGGCCTAGTGAAAGTGGTAAAACCAACGTAATGTTATCTTTGTTGGAACATCCTAATGGTATGAAATATGAAAATGTTTATTTATATTCGAAATCACTGCAGCAACCAAAATATCAATATCTGCGATTATTACTACAACCCATACGAGAAATCGGTTACCAAGAATTTAGTGAAAGTGAAGATTTTCCGCTCCCCGAAAATATTAAACATAATTCCATAGTTATATTTGACGATGTGGCGTCTTGCGACCAAAATATCATCAAAAATTATTTTTGTTTTGGTCGACATAAACAACTAATTCGGGATAATGCTAATCTGTTAATTGTATTCCCCCAAGATGTTACTAATCTGAAACATATTTTTGACGACCATGCAAATATCGACATGAGTTTTCAACAATTTAAAGACATGGTATCGTTTTGTTGGAAAGATAAGTTTGGATTTTTAGTTATTGATAAGGACTGTGCATTATCCTCTGGAAAATATCGAAAAGGGTTTGATGTATATTGTAACAGAATGTATCTACAACCTAAATTTTAAATAAGTAACTGATGGAATTGGATTGTAAAAGTATGATTGTACTTAGTACAACAGTTAAATTTATTCACCAAGTTTATAACATCCTGTAGATAGCATTCTGTCACAAGTAACAATTTTTTTAAATTAATTTTATAATAAAACATGAAATTTGAGGGTTCTATTGAAATCTGTGAAAGGGCAGAAGTTAAACATTAAGAGTAAAAAAACTTACCAATGGAAATTGTTGTAATCCCATCTAGAACTTTTTAGTGTTGTTACCATGGAGAAAATAAAAAAAGAGGGTTGTTGAATTTTGCGAAAAGCAAAAAAACTGGTGAGGTTGGTGAATCTTGAAAAGAAAAGATTCCACAGCGAGTTTTCCTTGGTATTATCAAGGAAATGTAGCAGAGTTCGTGATAAAAAAATTCTACGAGTTTGAACAAACTTGTGTTTGGTAAATATACCTCTCATTATTATATTTTTGGTAATTTGTATCCATTTCAAAAGAAGTGCCGTCGTCTGCAGTTGGTTGTTCCAGTTAAGAAAAAATAACATTGGTTTTCTACTTGATGCCAAAGTAGATATAAGGGTCGTCTTCTTGTTGTGAGGCTTGAAGGTCTTTTCACAATTTTCCCTGTACTTCGTGTGCTGTTGCTGGTGAAGTTTTTCTTACTAAGCCCTTGGAAGGTTTGAATAGTGCTCCGTGGGTACATTTCGTCGGTGATTGTATTTAATTTAAAAAAAAAAAGGTATTTGTTGTGTGTCTAACCACAGAATTTAATTGACATATGACATAAACCATAGAACCAATATTAGTGTGTTATTGAGAAGCACCATAGATAAAAAAAATACTGATTCTATGTTTTAAAATATTCTTATTAATTATTTCATATTTGTTTCACGAGTATAAAGTATGTCTTATTTAAATTAAGATATAGTAGTATTTAGTTCTGTTTATATATTACGTTTAATGTTCAATTTTACTTTTAATTTGTTTACGTCACGTCTGACGTCATTATAATAATTTATAGAGCAACTAAAAAAATAAATTGTCATTTGAAGTTTTGTTGGTATTTTATTTATGCTGGAGATTCTATTACCATAAATAGTATAAAGGATTTTTAAGAAAAATTGCTCGAATTTGAAGATTATAATATTACCACCTGTTCACCCTGATAGAAATATAATTCTCATATTCTTTTTTACTATTGTGTATCTGGGCTACCCGAAACAAAAATTAATAATTTCATTTAAAGTAAAGACATTAAACTTTATCAATAACTGAACTAATAGCAACCCTGATTTAATTTTTTTAATTCAAAATATTGTTACAATTGTCACCATAACTCTTTCTAAAATTAAAATTACAAAATATTGTAATAATTGGCCCCCAACGTTTTGGGCAATTCCTACACCTTTATACCTAGTTTCTCCACATAAAATAAGAATAAAAACAAGATTATTCAAACATTTTACTAAAAACAATAACAAAGCAATTTCTAGATATCGTTTTGCTAACTGCAGTAAGTCAAATTAAACTAGAATTTGTATTTCCATTATCACAACAGTAATCTCTTATTATCAAAATTTATATAAATATGTCTGACATTTTCGAACTTGACAAACTAACAGCAACCCAACTTAAGGAACAACTAAAGAAAAGAAACCTTAGCCAAGAAGGACTAAAGGCAGTCCTTATTGAGAGGCTTAAAGAAGCTCTAAGGAGAGAAGAAGAATTAGAAGAGAAAAAGAAAATGTCTGAAAAAGAAGTTTATGGTACACAGGAAGAAATTGTTCAACAAACACCTCCTACAACATCGTCTACAATCTCTTCAGAAGACATGGATTTGAAGATGTTGATGGAAATTATTATGAAAGGACAACAGGATGTGAAAGAAATGAGAGAAGATTTAAAGAAAGGACAACAAGAGTTGAGAGAAGATTTAAAGAAAGGACAACAAGAGTTGAGAGAAGATTTAAAGACGGAAATGAAAGCACTAGAAAACAAAATGAAAACTACGGTGGAAAAACTGGAAATAGGACAAAATATTTTAGCGGAAAGTATGAAAGAAAAAAGAAAAGGTTTAAAGGAATTGGAAATAAAAATAAACAACGTAGAAACTAAACTAAACAAAACTGATTTAGAATTTGAAAAAAGGACTTCTAATAACAAAATAAGAATTGAAGAAGTGGAGATTAAAGTGGGGGAAAATATAAACAAAATAAAATAAAATTTTAATGGAATATCTGGCTTAAAAACAAAAAACATGGAACATTCAAGAAGGATAACAGATCTGGAATCCGAAATAAAACAAGGAATTCAAGAAACCTTATTATTAGCGGAAACTGAAACAAGAAAATTGGAGTTGAACCTTAATATGAAAATTGCTGAAAGCATGAATGGTGAGAAAATCTCAGACATAGGTATGCGTTTATTCATTAGTACAACATTTACAACCAAATCTTCCTGAATCTGAAATAGTTATGTTTTTGTCTAGACACTACAAAACTGAGCTAAGTGAAACTATAGCTATACAAAATATCACAAATTTCAATCAACTGCTAACTTATCTAAGTAGAGTTGAAAGAAATCTAGAAAATTGTACTAGTATGAAAACAAATAATAATAGTAAAAATAACAATAGCTCTAAAAATTATAATGAATTGATTAATTTCAATAATGCACAGAGAAACAACACTTTTTCTAATTATCCTAATATAAATAATGACAATAATCTTTCTAATAGGAATCAAAATAGGTACTTTAATAATCAAAATTATGAATACAACCAAAGAAATAGATCTCAGAGGCCATTCAATAATAATAACAATCAAAATTTACCTAGGTCCAATGAAAATAATAGACAGAATTCCAACAATAATAACTACAATAGACCTTATAATTATGAACGTAACTTAAATAATAATCATAATTACGGACATAATTCCAGACAGTACAATAATGGTAGGAGCTCCTATCAAAATAATGGTAATACACAAGGGAATCAACCCTCTTCAAATCAACGTGTTAACTTGACTCGTACTACAGATAGCCATCACAGAACTAGGAGTATGGAGAGACATAACTCTAATAATGATTTGGTTCATAACGATGAACATCCTAGAAGATCATCTTCTTCTGAACCTTTTGTTCAAACATCAGAAAATCAGCATTTTTAGTATCGGGGTGCAAATTATTGGATAATAGGTGTTATTTTGTGTCCCCACTGGAACTTTCTATTCTTGAATTTTCCGATGAACACCTAAAAAGAGAAGAATCTGGGTTAATAATAATTAAAGGTGGAATTTTGAAAAACACATTAAGTATCATTATAGATACTGGTTCTACTATTTCTTTAATATCTGAAAAACTTGTCAACGACATTCCTAAACTCAAGAACAACATAATTAAAGTACCTAAAGTTAATTTAATTGGTGTTAATGAGAGAACATTATGTTTTTCCAACAGAACTGTAGTTGCCAAGGTTATACTAAATACAGTAGAACTTATTTTACATTTACTAATAGTTAACAACTTAGAATTTGACATTCTATTGGGTAGTGATCAACTAGATAAATATAATTTTAAAATTGATTTTGAACTTAACAAAATTACTATAGACAAATTTCATGAAATTGACTTCAATTTAACCAATAACTTCAGACAAGAACAAGGAAATTCAGATTTACATAGTCCAAATATTAAAAACCAATTATTACAATCAGAAAGATTGTTTAATGTGAAAAATGTCAATAGTAATCTAAATGAGTATGATACTATTGAATTTGAGTGTTGTAAAACCTGGAAAAAACAGGTAGAATTATTAATTTTAAAATATAAAGACTTAGTGAATAAAAAACCTAGAATTGCCAAAGACTTTGTACACGAAATTAAAGTCAAGGATTTGAAATTGTTTAAAGCTAAAAGTTACCCAATACCTTACAGACATCAAAATTTAGTTAATGAAGCATTACAAAATTATCTTGACGAGGGTATTATTAGCTACAGTACTACACCTTATTTAAACCCTGTCATATGCGTCCTCAAAGGCGATAATTCGTTACGTTTGTGTCTTGATGGGAGAAATCTTAATAATTGTAGTATTCCAGAATTTGAGAGCCCTTTAACGATAGAAGCTATTTTAGGTAGAATTACTAATGCCAAAATTTTTACAAAAATTGATTTAAAACACAGTTTTTGGTTAATACCTCTACATGAAAATAGTAGACACTTAGTTGGTTTTCAAATTAACGGTAGAGTTTACCATTTTAATGTTGTACCTTACGGTATACAATCAGCTAGTTCTGCTCTTATTAAAGCACTTAATGTAATTTTAGAAAAACATGAGCTTTACTCTATTCACTACATTGATGATATTTTAATTTTTTCGGAAAACGAACAAGAACATTTACAACATCTTGATAATATACTACATGATCTTAATAAAGCTGGATTAAAGCTTAGTATAAATAAATGTCAATTTTATAAAACGGAAGTAACTTATCTTGGTTTCAAAATAACTCCTTTTGGTATCGAAATGGATACTGAAAGACTTAAACTTATAAAAGAATATAGAAGACCCTCTAATCTAAAAACTTTACGTGGTTTTCTTGGTACCCTAAATTATTTTAAAAGATTAGTACCTAATTTATCTGAATTTGAACTTCCTCTTGTAGAACTTCTTAGGAAAAATGTAGTTTGGAAATGGACAGATAAACAAGAAACTGCTTTTCAAAAACTTAAAGACCTTTTCCATGAACAGGTAAAATTATTTCATCCTGATTATTCAAAAATGTTTATTCTTCGTACTGATGCTAGTATAAACCGTATTGCTGGTGTTCTTTTTCAAAGACACAATGACTTAGGAGTTCCAATTTCCTTTGTTTCTAGGTTAACTCGAAATGCTGAGAAACATTACTCAGTTAGTGAACTTGAATTGCTCAGTATAATATTTTCAGTTATTAAATTAAGGTATTTTTTGTGGGGAGGTCATTTCAAAATAGAAACTGACAATATAGCTCTTACAACTATTTTAAAAAATAAATCCAATAACAGTAGAATTCATAGATGGAGTCTCCTTTTACAAGAGTATTTTTTCACAATTGAACACATTCCAGGGAAACTCAACATCATTAGTGATGCCATTACTAGAATGGATGGTGAGACTCTTAATAATCCTAAAGTACATATAATAGGATATAATATTTTTAAGAAAAACCATGCAATGTTTTCAAAAGAAATAATTCTTGAAGACCAAATATCTCTTAGTTTAGAACAAAAAAATAAATTAATCTTGAAAGACAATATCTATTTTAAAATGATAAATAATCAAGAACTTTATGTAGTCAGTGAAAAACTTACTAAACTAATTATTAATGACATTCATTTAAAATTCAATCACATTGGTACTAGAAAAACACATCTTATTTTTACAGAAAACTTTTACTGTAAAAATGATCTTTCATTAATAAAAACTTATCTGAAGTCTTGCCAATCATGTCAATTTAATAAAAATAGAAATTTACACTATGGTAACTTACCTAAATCCATTTCAGCAGATTATTCTCTAGAAACAATAGCTGTAGATTTCATTTCAAATTTAATACCATCACTAAGTGGATACTGCCATATATTTGTAGTAGTAGATGTTTTTTCTCGTTTCATTCAATTGTATCCTTGCTATAAAACAAATGTAAAATCAGTAAAAATACTTTTGAATAATTTTATGTCAGAACATGGCAAATTTAAGAACTGCATAATGGATAATGCCACTTATTTTACTAGTAAAGCTTTAAAAAATTGGTTTATTAATAATAATATTAACGTTAAATACACGAGCATTAGGCATCCACAATCAAACCTAGCTGAACGTAATATACGTGAAGTTACTAAGAATCTCCGTTTACAAATAGAAAATAATCACCAACTGTGGGAAAATCATTTACTAAAAATTCAACACTTTATGAATAATACACCAAATTCTACAACAGAAATATCTCCTATTATTCTTTTCAAAGGAATACCAGCTAGTAGACCATGGTATACTCCAGAAATAAACTACAATTCAGTTTTAGAAAAAGCTAGACAAAAAGACATTAAAAAGGCTCTAAAATATAAGGAAAAAATTAATAAATCTATCAAAATAAAAACATTTAATCAGAACGATTTAGTTCTCTTGAAGGCTTTAAGAGTTCCCAATCATAGGGAAAACAAATGTAAGAAACTCTTACCTCTTTTTGAAGGACCTTATGTAATTTTAAATCAAGACGGAGTCAATAGTTATTTACTCGGATACCCTGATTCTAATAAAATAAGGGGCACATTCAACATCGACAGCCTATATCCATTAAATTTGTAGATCATATTTATTTATTTTTTAATTGTTATTTAAGGATATTTAGTTGTTCTCTAATAATTTGAATATGTTACATATTGTATTGTTTATTTTTAAATCTTTCGATACTACTTAATCATAGCTAAGCCATATCTGCAAGATTTAAGGGGGAAATTTGTAACAGAATGTATCTACAACCTAAATTTTAAATAAGTAACTGATGGAATTGGATTGTAAAAGTATGATTGTACTTAGTACAACAGTTAAATTTATTCACCAAGTTTATAACATCCTGTAGATAGCATTCTGTCACAAGTAACAATTTTTTTAAATTAATTTTATAATAAAACATGAAATTTGAGGGTTCTATTGAAATCTGTGAAAGGGCAGAAGTTAAACATTAAGAGTAAAAAAACTTACCAATGGAAATTGTTGTAATCCAACCTAGAACTTTTTAGTGTTGTTACCATGGAGAAAATGAAAAAAAGAGGGTTGTTGAATTTTGCGAAAAGCAAAAAAACTGGTGAGGTTGGTGAATCTTGAAAAGAAAAGATTCCACAGCGAGTTTTCCTTGGTATTATCAAGGAAATGTAGCAGAGTTCGTGATAAAAAAATTCTACGAGTTTGAACAAACTTGTGTTTAGTAAATATACCTCTCATTATTATATTTTTGGTAATTTGTATCCATTTCAATAGAAGTGCCGTCATCTGCAGTTGGTTGTTCCAGTTAAGAAAAAATAACATTGGTTTTCTACTTGATGCCAAAGTAGATATAAGGGTCGTCTTCTTGTTGTGAGGCTTGAAGGTCTTTTCACAATTTTCCCTGTACTTCGTGTGCTGTTGCTGGTGAAGTTTTTCTTACTAAGCCCTTGGAAGGTTTGAATAGTGCTCCGTGGGTACATTTCGTCGGTGATTGTATTTAATTTTTTAAAAAAAGGTATTTGTTGTGTGTCTAACCACAGAATTTAATTGACATATGACATAAACCATAGAACCAATATTAGTGTGTTATTGAGAAGCACCATAGATAAAAAAAATACTGATTCTTTGTTTTAAAATATTTTTATTAATTATTTCATATTTGTTTCACGAGTATAAAGTATGTCTTATTTAAATTAAGATATAGTAGTATTTAGTTCTGTTTATATATTACGTTTATTGTTCAATTTTACTTTTAATTTGTTTACGTCACGTCTGACGTCATTATATTAATTTAGAGAGCAACTAAAAAAATAAATTGTCATTTGAAGTTTTGTTGGTATTTTATTTATGCTGGAGATTCTATTACCATAAATAGTATAAAGGATTTTTAAGAAAAATTGCTCGAATTTGAAGATTATAATATTACCACCTGTTCACCCTGATAGAAATATAATTCTCATATTCTTTTTTACTATTGTGTATCTGAGCTAGACCGAAACAAAAATTAATAATTTCATTTAAAGTAAAAACATTAAACTTTATCAATAACTGAGCTAATAGCAACCCTGATTTAATTTTTTTAATTCAAAATATTGTTACAATTGTCACCATAACTCTTTCTAAAATTAAAATTACAAAATATTGTAATAATATATGAGACCTTAAAAAATGTGAAATCTATTAGTCACAATGAATGAACGATTAGGGAAACAGCTCAAAAATCACGTCAAGATATTAAAAAGAAATATAAACTTCTCAAACAGCAGAGGCATGAGTCTCAAAGTAAATTGGAAAAATCATACCAGCCTCTTAAAGAATTTGTTTCAACTTTGGGGAAACCTATTAAACAAGAAATATCACCGACAAAAGGTAACATTACCATTAAAAAATCACCCACAACTCGTTACGATCAACTAGCATTTTTTGAGTCCGATAGTGATCCAGATTTTCACAGTACTTTCCAGGACAATACGAGATTTTTAACTCGAAATGATTCGGGGGAGATTCCAGATAGAACCAGACAAGACCAATTTATCGATGA
The DNA here is from genome assembly GCA_947563755.1 of Lochmaea crataegi. NCBI lineage: Eukaryota > Metazoa > Arthropoda > Insecta > Coleoptera > Chrysomelidae > Lochmaea > Lochmaea crataegi. The sequence goes on from OX387428.1 coordinate 50,688,283, forward strand.
CAGCATAAGTGATTTTTATCGTACAATCACCGACCCTAACGTTTTGAGAGAATATTTTGAACAGTTTGACACACCTCTTCCTAGAGAGTTTATCGAGGGAATGATACGAGATACGGAAGGGGTGTATGATAATATTTTGGGTGTTTTTCATAATCCCAACGAAGAAAAGTTTTACTTTGGTGACTCTGAACTAGACTTTAAAGGCAAAGATATTGTCGTAAAGCATATAACATATTTGGGTACACCCGGGTTGTACGAGCTGCTTTTTACAAAAAACCCTATTGTATATAATAAACGAGATGTGGATAATTAGGTAGATATTATTAAACGAACAAATGCTATTCGTCGAGAACATAACCCCGATTTACCCATCAGAACATTCCCTCATGATATTAAAGATAAATATACATTCATCATTAAGCCTGAACTAAAACCAAATCCGATTAGACCGAGGGCTGGTACGGCCCCTCGGTCTCTATTAACTGGTGTACTGACACGTGAAATGTCAAAACTTGGGGGGAAGTTGACTATGATGGATTACAATAACAAACCCATTGATTATAATATTTTGATGATTTTAATGAAATAGTTGATAGGTTACGATTACTTGTAGCTTCTCAAGCAGCAGTGAATACAGGTCATCTCAATGAAATTATACCCATTATTGAAGAATTACGAGAGGGTGGTATAATCGAATAAATACTTTGATTACTTTATAAATTGTTTAGTCGTTAACATGCCGTTAAATCATTTCAACCAACATTACCTCTCCACCTCAGAATGTGTAGACGTTCCTTCTACCGCTGAACCGATACTTGAAACACCCTTTTACATTTGCACACCAAAAGAATATTTTAGTACATGCATCATTCGATTAATAGGGGTAAAAAAGACAAAAAATCCCTTGTATGTTTTAGAGAATGGAGGGACTGCTTTCGTTTTTCCTGTTGAAGGTTCTATCGAAAGCTGTAAGCACTACTCGAGTGACGCTGATGTTTTGATAAATGGCAAGGTTTATAAATATAATGAGTTATCCAACATGAAAATAAAAAAGGGCGATAAAATTGAATTTAAAGTAGGTTCTGTAAATAATATGTGTGCTGATTTTACCCTACTTTGCCCGATGCAAACAGTTTAATAAATAGCACCCCCTTGATAAAAATAGCCCATTCAATCTTAATATGCCGATTAACAGGTTCAATAAACACTTTCTTCGCAGTCAAGCGTTAAAACCCTCTTACGAAATTGTAGCAGCACCACTCCTCAGTGATAATTTTTATATTGGGGATCCCTATAAATTCCATACCAAAATTTTTTTCAAGATAAATGGTATTCAAGGAAAAGACAAGTTTTTTCACGTCTTAGACTGTAATACAAGCACTTTTACGATACCAGTATCAGGAAAAGTTGAACATTTTAAATGCATTTTTGATGGACTATATATTCGCTATAACAATAAAATATCTGACCAATCCGGTATAGTTGATAAATCTGTTGAAAAAGGCGATACTTTACAGTTTGCGTTAAACCCTAGTTATAAACAATTTTACGTTGAATTTGTAATTCAGTGTGCTCTAGAAAAATATGAGTAATGTGAAGCGAGATGTAGTTAATGAATTTCATAGTCCGGCTCGTAAAAATTACAAGAGACATGTGATTGTCAAAGGTTTGCATGATCTTCTTCAGGCTGACTTGGCGATTCTGAATAATTATAAAAGCGTTAACAAAGGTTTTGGATATATACTTGTAATAATCAATACTTTTAGTAAATTCGTTTGGGCTGGACCTGTAAAGCGAAAAAATGCTAAGGACATTACAGAGGCTACGCAAAAAGTACTCTGCCAAATGAGCCCGCCTAAAAATTCACAGACCGATATGGGTAAAGAATTTTATAACAAAGAGTTCCAACAGCTGATGCAACAGTATGGAATAAATCATTACAGCACATTTTCAAACCTTAAAGCTAGCATCGTAGAAAGAGTTATTCGAACACTCAAAACTTTATTGTGGAAATAATTTAGTGTGCAAGGGTCATATAAATGGTTGGAACTGCTACCAAAAATTGTTAAGAAATACAATAATACCAGGCATTCAACAACGGATGCTATTCCCAGTAAGGTGAATGAGACAAACGCCAAATATATTATTGCTTTCAAACACATGAAAACAGTCGACCCCCGCAAACCTAGATTTAAAAAAGGTGATTTTGTACGCGACTTAAGTTTCTTTATTGAAAAACTTTATTTTTAAAAAACAATTTATTACTTTAAGCACAAACAAAAACAAACTATTCGTGGATTCAAATATAATTTTAATGTTACGACAATGAATATAAAAATCAGACTGATAAAATGTAATAAAAAACATATAAAGAAATATTGTGTAAATTGTCAAATAGCAAAATAAGCTTTTCTCCTTTTACTCATATCCGGGTGTTGGGTTCAATTATTATAACATAGATAGTTATAAGGGTCAATGGCCATAACTCCTCCCTTCTAAGATTCTGGCATGTTTCATGGAGTGAAAAATGCCCTAGGACTTGCCTCCGGTTTCTCTTCTAATTTTACTTCTTCTGTCGGTACATCTTCTTTGGTGGGTGGATTACTTCTCTTGATTTTTCTTTTTACGATATGGCTAACTACTATCCAAAGAATACTAACTACTACTAAAATATAAATTACTATATTACTATAATTAATAGAAGTCTTTTGTAAATGTTTTAACACTATAGGTTGGATTTCACTTTGTTTATTAAGAAGTTTGTGAATTTTATCTAAGGGAACTGTTTCCAAAGAGATCTCTGGAACGTCTTCTTCTTTTTCATTATAGGTAACTCTCAATTCGGGAAGTAGTAACGGCTGGCCTCGTGAAGTCAGTTGTTGATTGATATACTGTTGTTTTTCTACCAGAAATTTACACTGATATGGAACAGATATCAAAAAATTTCCTTTCAGAGTGGAAAAATCGGTACTTGTACATATTGTTTTAATTTTAGTTTGGTTAGCGAAAATGGCTATATAATGTGACTCATCAATTGCCTGGATTACATTTTTCGAAATTTTGATAGGAATACTTTGGCAGTTTTTTGGATTTGACTGAAGCTGAAGTAACTGGAAAATGCAATCTTCTTCTTCGGCTCCTACAGACAGACTTCCATCGGGACAATAATAGTTTGGCTTTAGGTCTAGGCAGGGCAACGAGTGATATTGGTAATAATTTTCGTTCATGGTCAGAAAGGTGTTGCGAGGTATGATAGTTGTGTGGTTTGTTGTAGGGATAGAAAAAAGATGATAATATGAAAAGGTTTCAGGATAAACAATAGGAAAGTGAATAGCGAAAACGATTTTTGTATCAGAGTAGTAGGCTTCAATTTTTAAAATTTCATAATATCTATGCGTGTCATTGCTTATATTTGGAAAAATTATTTCATTTATAGAGTGATACTTTAAAACTGTATTAATTATAGAATCCATTTCATTTATATCTACTATACTATTGTGTAAAACTCCTAATCTAGCAAAAGTTACAGCATTTTCTATCTGACTTGAGAGATGTACAATAATATTTAAGTTTACATTTAATTGATCTAAAACATTTCGAGTTTGCATGTAATCGTTAAATTGAAATATAAATGTACTGAGTGAATTACGTATTGTCTGTATTCCAGAAAATATTGTTTCTTGATTGCTCTGTATAAGTGATACTGTATCATTAAAATTTCCAATAATATCAGTTGTAAGTGAAATTTGCTGATTAAGTTTTTGCACGATTTCTTTTTCATTATTTTGTAAGTCAAATATTGCTTGATCATAGTACGTTGCGTCATTTGCATCAAGATTACCTGAGATACTTTTAATTACTGAACCTAATCCATTAATGAGACCTCTTTTTACTCTAGATAATGGCATTAGAGAGTGGAATTTTTGTTCAGCCGATCTTACTTGATAAAGAAGGGCACGATCAAAATAATCGAGCTCTTGAAAATAAGGGTGGCTAAGCCCTGATTGAATCGCTAATGATACGTTATTATATGCATTTTTTAAAGTTTCAATTTCTTTACCTATAGGAGATAAATCGTAATAATGAAGAATGGTGTGAACACTTGCTTTTAATTTTGCTGTGCCTAATTTATACGGAAGGATGCCAGGATTATTATTTAAGTTAGTGATCAGGATCTCTTGACCCTTTACTAGTGGAAGGAATAGGACTGGAAGGACTAGTAGCGCCCTGTAACAATTTTTTCTGATTAGCTTTTGGTCTTTTAAGATTTTGCTTATGTAAAAGTTTATTTTTATTTGTTTTTAATTTTATCCCCTTGTCAGAGAGGGTTGTTGTTTTATAAAATTTTGGGTTAAGTTTGTTCCTAATTTGTGTTGTATTCTTTTTATATATGTCAGTGCCAGGTTCGTACTGTAATGGGTCATGTCGGTTTTGATTGTGGTAGGTTATGGTCGCCTCTTTTTGGGAAGTCAATGTCTCATTTAATTTTTTGTAAATTTCCTTCGTAACTTGTCGATGTTCTTGAACGTAGTTATTAATAAGGGTTTGATCAAGGTTTATATCAAATAATTCTTTTGAATCAAAATGTCCATTTAGTATATCGATTGGCTTTTGTTTCGTTACAGAGTGTATCGAATTATTATAGCCTAAAATAGCATAGGTCATGTCATTGAGAATATTTATTTTACCGTCATTTTTTGCTCTAATAATGCGCAAATGCTCGATAATAGTAGAGTGAAAACGTTCAATTGCACCTTTTGACTGTGTACTATTTGAGGTAACATAGTGGGTTTTTACTTTATGGATATCTAGGAATTCTTGCACAATTGAATTTTTGAGTTCAGTGCCATTGTCCATTACAACTAAAGTCGGGACACCGTGGTGAGACATAAATGTTAAAAACGCTCTTGTGATTTCTACCCCGTTTAATGCCGGCAATGGATATGCTTGGCCGTATTTTGAGAATGTATCGATTATTGTTAAAAATTTTTGTCCTTGGGCAGAAAGAGTGTCGCAAAATATGATTTCGAGTGGTTTTGAGGGTGTTGGACTTATCATTAACTTCTGCTTCGGTGGGTTTCTGTCATATTTGTTTGTTTGGCAAATATCACATTTATTAATAAAGTCTGTAATGTCATTTTTCATTTTAGGCCAAAAATATGTACGTTTTATTCTTGTTTCGGTTTCAAGTATTCCACGGTGGTTATTTTTATCCTCGTGAAATAGTCTAATAGTTTCGTGTTGTTCGTCCTTGTCGGTTATGTCTGTTAATATTTCATTACATTGTATTAGTTTATAAGCAGAATTTTTAAAAGTTGTCCGTAATATTTCTAATACCTGAGGGATGTAATCGTTACGTTGAAAATGCACACCATAAGTAAATTTTGGATTAATATAATTTTTGAAAACATTTATAACGTCCTTTTTAAAATCTTTAATTGAAATTTGCAAATGAAGCCGTTTTTTGTTAGAAAATACTTGTTCTATTTTTGGTTTTGTGGGAGAGTGGAAAACAAAATTAAATATTATTTGATGGTCAAAAGAGTTAAGACATTTTTCGGAAATTTTCATACCTAAAATAGGGTCCTGTTCACTTATGTGAACGGTGTCGTTATCGTCATCGTTTGTTATTATTGGGGGTTCGCCTACGTTTACAATTATGGATTCGTTATCTTGGTCTTCGTCTCGTTGGTTTTTGTGAACAGAATCGTCAAAGTGTTCAGTGTAAAAGTCAATTAGCTCGTTTGTATGTATTTCAACCCGAGAAAGTGCGTCTACGTTAGAATTCGCAGAGCCTTTTTTATACTCAATTTCGTAATCAAATTCTTCGAGTTTAAGCCTCCACCTTACAAGTCGAGAATTTGGTTCTTTCAGATTCATTAACCACTTAAGAGGTTTGTGATCAAAATATATTTTGAATTTTCTCCCAAACAAATATGGCCTAAAGTATTTTGTAGCCCATACAATAGCTAAAAGTTAACGTTCTATAGTGCTATAATTTTGTTCAGACTCATTGAGAGTCCTGGAAGCATAAGCCACAGGCTTTTCTGTTCCAGATGATATTTGCGATAATACTGCCCCTAAGGCAAAACCGCTAGCGTCTGTTGTCAAAATAAAATCTTTAGAAAAGTCCGGATATTGCAAGATAGGTTCGTTAGTAAGTAAATTTTTACAAGTTTCAAAACATCTAATAAATTCAGCAGTATGTTCGATTTTCGCTCCTTTTTTTAAACAGGATGTCAAAGGTTTTGTCAGTCGGGCAAAGTCTTTTATAAATCGTCTATAATAACCAAGTAGACCTAAAAATGATTTTATATCTCTGGTTGTTTTAGGTATTGGGTAACGTTGTATTGCATAAATTTTATCTGGATTTGGTTTTATTTCGTTAGGTGTTACTAAGTGTCCAAGATAAGCAACTTCCTTTTTCAGGAATTCGCATTTGTCGATTTGAATTTTAAAATTTGTGTCTCTAAGTCTTTCAAATACTCTGTCTAAATTTGTAATATGTTCTTGTAGGGATGTCGAGAAAACTATTATGTCGTCTAAGTAAACTAAACATATTTCGTTTTGTAAACCCCTCATAATATTGTCTACAACACGTTGAAATGTCGCAGGACTATTTTTTAATCCCATCGGCATTCGAACATACTCATAATGTCCATTTTCGACATTAAAAGCAGTTTTTTGGATATCTTCGGGACTCATCTCAATTTGATGAAATCCACTAGCTAAATCTAAAATCGTAAAATAATTACATCTACCTAATTTGTCTAGTACATCCGCTATATTGGGTATTGGATAGCGGTCGTCAATAGTTTTTTCATTTAATTTTCGGTAGTCTACTACAATCCTCCATTTCTTTTTGCCAGAAGAATCGGCTTTTTTTTGGCACTACCCAAATGTTAGATGACTAGGGCGAGTTGCTAGGTCGAATAATGTTCTGATCTAACATGGATTTTATTTGTTTTTGAACTTCTTCTTTATGGATGAAAGGATATCTGTATGATTTATTGTACACCGGTAATTCGTCTTTAGTTTTGATTGAATGTTTAATACAGTTAGTGAAAGTAAGTGGGTCTTTTTCTCTGTGAAATATTCTTGAATACTTTCTACATAGTTTTATAATTTGATTTCTTTCTTCAGAATTCAAATGATCTGTTCTTAAAAGTTCGGCAATGTCAGATTGGTCATGTGTTTCGTCTGGTTGGATGTCAATGTGAAATAAGTCAAAGCAATTATATTCAAAGGGTGTAGTTTGTAATGGCTTAGATAAAGAAAAAATAATTTCGTCATTTGTATTGTTACGAATTTCTACCAAAGCTGTACCATTATTTGCGTGTGATAAAGAAGATGGAATTTCACAGTTTTTTATTATTTGGTTGGAAATGAGAATGTCCCCTTCTGTTTGAGAAACAGGTACTTTTGCCAAAATACAAGTGAAAGGATCAATTTTTCTTTTGAAGATAGTGGAATTACTTTCTAGATAATGAATGGGTAAAGTAGTTTCGGGAGTAATTAACTGTGAGTTAACAAAATCTAAGTATGCTTTTAATAATTTAATATTATCAAGTCCTATAAGACCATCAAAAATCTCATGAAAATTAAAAAGATGAAACTTAAAATTATCATTTTTATTAAATTCAGAAAATATTGGAATAATTGCACAATTTTGTTGACTTGATGTCTGAAATGCTGATGAAACAGTAAAAGGTTCTCTAAAAATTTTATTTTTAAAAAATTTTTCAGCCAGTTCCGGTTTCAGAAAAGATTTTGTTGCGCCGGTATCTATAAGTAGTTTGATAGGGGGATTGGAGATTTGAATGTAAGGTAATTCTTTTTTGTCTGTGGAAATATTAAGTTCTATTAAGTCATTTCGTATGCAATTTGAGTTTCCTGAAAATTTTCAGAATTGTCATTTACATATTCAAAATTTTCGTCGTAATTTGTTTCGTCAAAGTTTGAATTATCATTTTCTATTTGTTCAGAAGAAGTTTCTGCGTTAAAGAACTCTTCAGAATGGAAATTAGGTTTCTGGTTGAAATTTCGGAAATTATTGGTGTTTCGGAATTGAGGTGTTGTGTTTCTTGTTAAAACAGACATAGGTACGGGTCTAGGCTGAACATTATGTGGATTTGGTTTCCAAACATTTGGAGGTTTACCAAAAACTTGTGAATTTGTTGGATATCTAGGATTTGGTGGATTTGGGTTACGTTGAATTTGTATTGGTCCTCTGGGAAATTGAGGTGAAAAATTATTTGTCATTTGAGACATTCTTGGTTGAAAATGTTGTTGGGGTGTTTGTTGAAAATTCTGTTGGGTTGTTTGTTGAAAGTTTCGTTGGGGTGTTTGTTGAAAATGTTGAAATTGGCGTGGGATATTGGGTTGGTTAGGATATTTCCGAACAGCATTATTAAAATTAACATTACCAAAATTTTGATTTTTCTGATAGTATTTAATATTATCCTCCTCTCTAATAAATTGAATCGCTTGTTCTAATGTATTGGGTCTCATGGCACGAATAATAGGCCCTAATGGTTCCTTTAAACCAGCTAAAAATGACTTAAGCGCCTGTTTAATGAAAAAATTTCTTTTTGACTCACGTTCTGCATTTTCATAGTGTAAATCTATGTAATTACAAATTGAATTGAGCAAACTTAAAATTCTTTCCTGAAATACGTAAGGAGACTCACCATTACGTTGTCTTATATTAACTAAATCTTGATTCAAACAATTCTCGTCTCTATGATCACCAAAATTTAAAATTAAAGCATTTTTTATATCATTCCAAGTTTTAGCGCCAGTTATAGCGACTATTTCCTCGGCTTTACCTTCTAATTTATTTAATATGCCATTAAGAAGTAATGTATTTTGAAAACTACCGATGTTTTCACTATCTAAATAGTGACGTAAAATTGATTCAGAAGCATTTATGAAACGTTGCAATTTATTAATGTTCCCATCAAAATTTGGGATAATTGACAAATTTTTAATGTCTAAAACTGGAGGTGCCATTATAGTTAAATGGTTAAAATTATTAATTAAATCTAACTCTTCACAATTGTCGATTTCGCTCAAGGATTCGTCGTTAGAAGAGGAGTCTGACATAAAAAAATTCTTACCACTTACCACATATATGTGCTCTTTTTATTGCTAGACCTTTTCTATTATCCGTCCTTGGCTTCCTTGATGGATTCCTTGGGAACTGGAACTTGAAGTTGATTCTGGTTTTCGTCCAAAGAGTTGAAACTCACGGTTTTTCTACGATAGATTTCCTGACGAAAATCCTACTGACTGCGCCACTTAAGTTTCTTTATTGAAAAACTTTATTTTTAAAAAACAATTTATTACTTTAAGCACAAACAAAAACAAACTATTCGTGGATTCAAATATAATTTTAATGTTACGACAATGAATATAAAAATCAGACTGATAAAATGTAATAAAAAACATATAAAGAAATATTGTGTAAATTGTCAAATAGCAAAATAAGCATTTCTCCTTTTACTCATATCCGGGTGTTGGGTTCAATTATTATAACATAGATAGTTATAAGGGTCAATGGCCATAACTCGCGTAAGTAAATATCGTGAATCATTTTCCAAAGGTTATACACCCAACTGGTCAACCGAAATTTTCACAATCTATAAAGTCAAGCTGACCAATCCCACCACATATCTTTCACAAGACGAGAGTAATCAACCGATTCAAGGAGCTTTTCACACTGAGGAACTTTTAAAAGTGAAACACCCCGACGTTTATCTCGTTGAAAAAGTATTGAGAAAAAAAGGAAATAAGATTTTGGTGAAATGCATGGGATTAGATAACTCGCACAACTCTTGGATTAATAAAAATAATGTATTGTAAACTAATTTTTTAAATAAAACATAATAATTACTGCATATCTTTTATTATAAACTTTACATCTATGTATTACATGTAAAATAGGATTGATAAATTTAGCGGCTTGTTGAATTCGTTGCTTGAAGCGTAACTGATCGAGATATCTAGCTTGCCAATCGTTTTTTCTTGCCGCATGATATGCATATCGCCAGACATATAGAACATGTATTTTGTTAAAGTTTTCATTAAAGCTGACTTTTTTCATCTTGTAGTAATTTAGGAAATCTGTAAATTACTTCAAGACCTAGGTTGTATGTAATTGGATTGATTTTTTTGATTGGTTGTAGAACTTCTAGTGCTGTTTTCAGAGCATCTTGTGATTTAGTAACAGCCAGTTGTAAAATTTTCATAGTTCCTAAAAACTGCTGGTTTTTTAATGTTTCAAAGGTGTTCTTTATTATGGTAATATCTTCCACAGCTCGGATATACTTGCATACCCCAAACAAATACTAGCGTGTCCAGTTGAAATTTTTAGCACTTTATTCTGCTCAAACTTTTGAAATTGAAGCCAAAAATAGCCCGCATCCATAGGGTCTAGGGTTTCCGCTGCAGTGAAAAAATTGTCAATCAAATCCTTGAAACATATTAATTCCTCACATTCCTTTTCGTAAAAAACTATATAATTATTCCTGTTCCCTGAAATTATTACACAAGGAGTGCACTCTGCTGATAAACACACTGTAACAAACTTTGACTTTGACTGATTCAAGTCAAATCGACGCTCCCCCAAAAACACTTCCTTTGGAACCATATTTGAAGACATTTCCCCCACAACTAACAAGACAAAAATATGTTCGGTATGGTTTCTTCATGACTTTTTATAGATATGTGGAAGTGGTGGGAGAAATTATGGAATGGATGGGGAAATCTATAAATAGTTATAGCAAAATGAATTTGACTCACACCATCAATATGTGTTTAGAAGATTTCTCCGATTTATTATCATTGTATGACTACCGCTTGCAATCATTCAAAAATTGGACTGGTTTTTCTTATGTTGGTTATAGTGACATAACTCGTTGTTTTAATTGTCATGTGGAAATCAATGAGTGGTTATCCGAAGATTGCGTTCATGAAGAACATTTAAAATTTAGCCCAGACTGTAAGTTTGCCAAGATGATGAAAACATCAATCAAAAAAGAAAACATCAAGATGGATAACACAAGACGTTGGAATACTCTACAAATATTTAATACAACTCTACCAATAAATTTGTTTTTACTTGCTTATATTATAATAAATGATTTTGTGGTGAGACAGTGAATAGTGCTTTCCTTTGCGAATGCCCTAGCTACTCTTGTTTGCGCATGTCTGAAATTTTATATATAATACGTTTAAACGCTGCAAAACGTATCAAACCCAAAACTGTAGTGCAATAAAATGGATAGTGATAACGAGTCTTTCGATTTTGCGGTTTTGTTAGAAAACCAAGAGGATAATAGAATCGATGACGATAGTGGAAGTGAAGTGGATTCTGTTATCAGTTCCTGTACTTCGGAACAGGAACATGATACAGGTTCCACTATTGATTTCAAATCGTTTCATATTGAAACAGTGGATAGTCAGAAATGGCTAAATTATAGTTTTGGAAAACCGCTCTGCGTGTTACAGTACTACTATTCCATGACTGATCAACGACTATGTACTTGTTGCTTTTTTTAGGTGACCAGCGGGCTCAATTTAAACGTGGAATCCCAACATGTCAGCGAGCATTTCACCGGACCTGCTGCAAATTTACCAGACTCGTGTCTTAAATGTACCATTTGTGAAAGAGAACTATTTGTATATTGTGTAGTTGATTATTGTTCTTTGTGCAACAACAAACATTTCAACATTAATGCGCCATAAATTTGTTTTAATTCAATTGTATATTTTTGTATTGTTCCAAAATTTGAAATTTTTTGAAATTTAGTAACACATCCATTACTGTGGATTTTATTTCACTACAATTTTAATATTATTGCAACTTTATATTTAATTTATTTTAATATCTATTCAATTGTGCCTTTTTATATTTTTCAACATAAAAATGTATGACATTAGTCACATATCCAGTACTGTGGATTTTATTTCACTACACTTTTGGGTTTGATCGAATAAAATACTTTCTTTCATGTCGTCTTTAATTTCCACTCCAATATTACATAAAAGTCGGTCCGACCCTGTTATTGCAATGTGTCTACTAATTATACAGTTAAAAACAAGTTATATCGATTGAATTGGATTCGAGAGTTGTAGGCTGATAAAAAGAAACGCTTGAAGATTCTTTCACATAGTATATACAATATCTTGATTTTATGGATTTGTTACTGTTTAAAAAGAGCGAATTATAAATATCGATATTGTAAAAATATACTTTAAATGGATGTACATGGTAATTAAACCACAATTAGTTATAATATGATAGTTTATTTTATCTCGTGAAATGAAAATAGGTACGTACTTTATAGGTTTAAACAATTTCAAATTTATTTATCATTTTATCATTGTTTTCACATTCAATTGAGTTTCATCCAACGCATTTTCAGTAGTTGTCCAGTCTTCTGGTTCGAGGAGTTGATCTATTTCATTTTCAAAAATTCCAAACGATAAAATATATTTTGTATTTAATTTATAGGTTTAATCGATTGATTGATTCCGCTAATTTTATATTATGATTTAACTTTTCCAAGAGGTGCTTTGTTGTTATATATTTTCTTTTGTATTTTTCAATCTTCAATTTCAAACTTATTTTCTGTTCTTGACTTTCACTGAAAAAGATTTTATTAGATTCGAAGAACTTGGTCACGTTATCACTATGGTTCGTTATCATTGTTTTCACATTCGATTGAGTTTCATCCAACGCTTCTTCTGTAGTTGTTAAATCACTATTCCAGTCTTCTGGTTGGAAGAGTTGATCTATTTCATTTTCCAAAATTCCGTCCATAGAAATATTATCATATTCAGAATTTTGCAATGGCTGGTTTTTTATATCCTCCACTGGCCGATTTTGGATTTCTTCAGATTCCTCACTCTCTCCTGATATTATTATCATCGAATTTGGTGATGAACAGTCATCATCTATTGTTTTAATATGATACTTTGTCTCAGAAGGCCCTCTTCTAATAATCATAGGTATACTTTTTTAAATTGTATTCATCTTTTCAAATTCTGTTTGTTCACTTGTTTTTCTGTAATCACTCAATATATTTACTTTAATACGACTTCTCATTTCACGAGATAAAATAAACTATACTTTCAAGTTGAATTTTAGCTCTTATATATATATCTACAATACTGCAATGTAAACAAGTTATTTTCAAGATGGGTTCTGTCACCCCCGCATTACCATTTCAATTTATTTTGATGAGAACATGTTCCCAGTGTGTTCTTCCAAATACATGCGGGTACTAGGTACTTATTCATCCTTGAAACAATCCATTTCTTCTGAAATGACATACATAAATTTAAATCTCATCGACATCTTCTGTGTTATTCCAAAAATGGTAACTTGCTTTATTTGCAGAATAGTCTCACATCAGAATTTTATTTCAATTAATTTCAATGATTACATGTTCCCAGTGTGTTTTTCCAAGTACATACGGGTACTACTTATTCATCAATCGTTAAAACATTCCATTTCTTCTGAAACGACATACATAAATTTGAATCTCATCGAATCTTCTGTGTTCCAATTATTACAAAAATGGTAACTTGCTTTCTTAGCAGCAATTGCTCCAGCATACTGATGAATGAAAACGAATTATTATCAAATGAAGAACTCGTTAAATTGGTTAAAATAATAACTTGTTTAATCTTTTATATGATTTTATCTACACAGTTACATTCCTATTATTATTTTGCATCCAGACAAGGTCTAAAAATAATTCACAATCATTTTTTACGACTTGTAATTCACATATACATGGATATTTGAAATATCTATAGCCGATTCATCTTTCATAACTGTTGTATATAGTAATTAAGCATTTTAGGTCTCGACATCCAAAAAGGTGGTTTCATTATCTTTGATGTTTGTAAACATTTTACCTGTGGGTGAATTAAAAGTTTTGGTAGCAAATCGAGCAGTCTTTAAATAAATTGTAAACATTGAGGTTGTAGTGTTATTTCATATTAATTAATACTCACAAATAAACAGTGGCGACGAGGATTTTGGTGTCGGATTAACAAGTAAAAATTGTTTAGTTGTGATACGTGATCGTGATTTCATTTCGAAAATGCAAGCGTTTTTAGGAACTTTAACAGAATTTGATCATAAAGATTCCGAATTTGCGGTGTTTAATGAAAGACTAAACCAATTTTTTATAGCAAATGGTATCGAGGAAGCAGAAAAGAAAAAAGCTATATTATTAAACACATTATCGGAGAGTTGTTATGTACTAGTAAGGAATTTATGTGTCCCAGGTTTACCTGCAGATAAATCATTTGATGAGCTAGTAACGTTACTAAGTGAGCATTGTGTACCGGTAAAATCATCGTTTGCCGAAAGGTTGAAGTTTTATTCAGCACGGAGAGATAATAATGAAAATGTCTCCGATTGGTCAGCCCGGGTTAAGAAGTTGGCATCAAATTGTAAATTTGGAATGGAACTGGAAGTAGTTATGCGAGATATTTTCACCATTGGTATGAATGATGATAAAATTATGGACCGTCTTTTTGAAGAAATGCCTCGAAAAGTACTATAACATTGAACAGGATGATGAAATTAGCGTTATCAAAGGAGTCATCTGTAAAGGAACATTCTAATAGACAGTCATTAGCAGGCGTTCACATTCAACAAGATGAGTTTAATTTCCATCAACAAAAAAGAGTTCAACAAACAGATGAGTCGGGTGGTATTAATCGACCTTCTACATCTGGAATTGGAAATAAAGGTAAAAGAAGAAATTTCTCGGTAAGTGAATCTTTTAATCAGAATCTAAGAAAATGTGTTGTGTGCGGTAGAAGCAATCACATTGCATTGGACTCCACAGGCTTGAGCAGGTAGAGGTGGAGGTGCTGAAGAAGATGGTGGCGTGGGTGAGAGGTAGCGGAGAGGTGGCGGAGGTAACAATCTATACAGATGGGGAGAAGGAGAAGGAGGGTAGAAATGGGGCGATAATTCTGAAGGATATCGGGGAAGTCGATCAGGAGGGGATCGAGAGGATTAAGAAGGGGTTGAGGGAGATGACAGGGGAGTGGGTGGATAGACTCAGAGTCTCAAGAAATAGGGAGGTGGTAATAGAGGCAAAGAAGGGGGTTGAGGTGAGGGGAATTCTGGGGGAGGTAGGAAGGGTAACAGGAGCTAGGGTGGTCGAAGCGGGGAGGGGAACAAAAACCATTAAAATGGTAGGGATAGAACCGTGGATGGAAGATGAAAAGGTGAGGGGGAAAATATAGAATTTGATTGGGAAAGGGACAACGGTGATTAAAGTGGTAAGGGAGAGGAACGGGATGAAAATGGCGGTGGTGAGGGCGGAATGGGAAAAAGCGGTAGCCTTTTTGAAAAAAAAGGAGATTAGATTGGGGTGGAACAGGGTAAATATTATAGAGGGTAGAGAGGATGACAGATGCTTTGGATGTGGGATAAAGGGCCATAAAGTAACAGGGTGTAAGGTGAAGGTAGTCAAGGAATAGTGTTGGCTTTGTAAGAGCGAGGATCACATGGCGAGAGACTGTCGGCAGGCTTTCCTTTGTAGGGTATGTGGGGAAAGGGGACACAGGCTAGGGGAGATAGAATGTAGTAGGGGAAGGGAAGAAGTAGAAGGAGACGATGGAAAAGGTGAAGGAAAAAATGGGAGGGACCCTCTGGACCCCTCAGAGGGGACGAGTCTGGTCAAATAGGAGGAAGGGGACAGCATTGCGCGGGAAGGAGGAATGTAGGGGATGTATGGAGAGTGTTACAGATAAATTTAGGGAAATGCAGGATAGCGCATGATATATTGGATGAAGTGATTTTTAGGAGGGAAGTGGATGTAGTGTGTGGATCCGAGGTGAATGCTAGATAAGTTGGGAAGCAGGGATGGATTATGGACGATACAGGAGAAGCAGGAATAAGAGTGGTGGGGGATGGATTAAGGGCGGATGAAGTGAGGAAGGGAAATGGATGGGTGGTAGTGCGAATGGGAGACATGGTGGTGTATAGTGTGTATATAAGCCCAAATGTCAGCCTGGAAGAATATGAGAGGAGCATGACAGGATTAGAGGACGATCTGAGGGTGTCAAAAGGAAAAAGGAGGATCATAAGGAGAATGGTGGCAGGGGACTTCAATGCGAAGAATACTATATGGGGGGGGGGGGGAAGAAAACGGACAGGAGAGGGGAGATCCTTGAGGAAGTGTTAACATCCAACGGGTTGGTGGTGCTGAATGATGGACTACTGCCCACCTTCGTGAGGGGTGACGGGGGTTCATCATTCATTGCTGGAGGATGAGGAAAGCTTGAGCTTACATAGGTATGTGGAGACGGATATAAGGAAAGAGAGAAAGGATTTAGTGGAAGAGTGGGAATGGAAGTGGACGAACGCCGAGGCAGAGAGAATGAGGAAGAAAGTAAGAGAAGAGATAGGAAGGGGACTTGGACATGATGCAGATGAATTGTACAATGTGATACAGGGCTGCAAAAGAGAGGGAAAGAGGGGCAATAGGCGTGAGCGGAGGGCCAATTACTGGTGGAATGAGGAAATAGAGGAGCTGTGGAGGGAGTGTAAGAAAGAACGAAGACGGATGCTGAGAGGAAGAGGAAGGATAGAGGGAAGAGGGAGATATAAAGAGAAGAAGAAGGAACTGGAGCGTAGAGTGGAGAGGGAAAAAAGAGGGAAGTGGGAAGAGTTACTGGGGGAATTGGAAAACAATCCATGGGGAAAGGCGTATGAGATAGCGGTGAAGAGGATGGGTGGAAATAGAAACGAGGTTCTAGAGGAGGATTGGGAGAAGGAGATCATAGAGAAATTGTTCAAAGGGGGAGAAGGAGGAGTGGGTGGCAGAATTCAGGTAATCCAAGATACAAGGGGGGTAGTAAAAATGAGGGGGATAAGGCCGGTAGAGAAGTGGGAGGTAGAAGATTGGGGGAGAAATATTAAAGTGAGAAAAGCCCCAGGGATAGATAGCCTGAGGGGTGATATGGTGAAGAGGCTGTTGGATGACAATAGGGAGTACTGGGAACTATTCAACAGGGTGCTGAGGGAGGAGGAGTTCCCGGAAGGATGGAAGGTAGCCAGGGTGATACTGCCTGCTGTATGGTATGGGTAAATTGATGGAGGGGATAATAAGGGATAGGATTGAGGAGGAAGTTGGTAGGAATGGGGGTTTTAGGGTAAACCAGCATGGGTTCACGAAGGGGAAATCTTGCATCTCGGCACTGAGCAAGGTGATGGGTTTGGTGGAAAGAGCTAGGGAGGGCAGCTGGAGGAAGAAGAAATTGGCCCTACTCGTGTTCTTCGACGTCGGGAACGCGTTCAACAGTGTCAGCAAACGGGCAGTGTTGAGCGCGTTGCTGCGGCTTGGAGTGGAGCAGGGGTTGGTTAACCTGGTGGAGGACTACCTGACGGGGCGTGTGATTATAGACTCCAGAGGGAGGAGATATGAGATGGAGGCTGGAGTGCCTCAGGGCTCGGTTCTTGGACCGACGCTCTGGAAGTGTGTGTTTGATGAGGTTTGTGGGATAGTATGTGAAGAGGGATGTGAGATTACGGTGTATGCGGATGATGTGTGTCTGGTATGTACGGCAAAGGGAGAGGCGGAGATAGAAAGAAAGGCGGAGAGAATGTGCAGGAAGATTGTGGAGAAGATAGAGCGGTGCGGACTGGAAGTGGCGGAAGAGAAGACGGTGGGGTTGCTAGTGAAGGGACGGAGCAGGGCAAGGGAAGTGGGGGTGATGGTTAAGGGAAGGATAATTCGCATGGAGGAGTCTGTGAAATACCTAGGGGTGTGGTTGGATAGCCAATTATCCTTCAAAACCCATATGGTAAAGGCGGCAGAGAAGGGTAAAGTGAGGGCAGCATGGCTGGGGAGATTGATGTGTAATGTGAAAGGGCCGGGAGAGTGGAAGAGGAGGGTAATTGGTAGGACGGTAGAGCAGAGTATGCTGTACGGTGCGGAGGTGTGGGGTGAAAGAGCGGGGGTGAATGCGAGGGTTAGGCCACTTCTGCGGGTGCAGAGAGGGATACTGCTGAGGGTGGTGCAGGGGTACAGGACAGTGGGTGGACTGGCAGCAGCGGTGCTGGCAAGGTCCTACCCATTGGACGTGTTGGCTAGAGCTAGGAGCAAACGCTGGAGGGGTGCGACCAAAGAAGAGGTACGGGAATGGATGGAGGAGGAAATGGAGAGAAGGTGGGAGGAGTATGAGGGCGCGCTAAAAGGAGCGATTGGGAATAGGAGAGATTGGATGGACCGAAAATTCGGGGAGGTGAACTACTTCTTGGCACAAGTGCTCACTGGACATGGGTCGAGAGTAGGGTACCTCCACAAGATTGGGAAACGAGAGACTGGTGTGTGCGAGAGGTGTGAAGTGGAGGATGATGTGGGACATGTGTTTAGATGCTGGAGGAACGAGGAAGTGCTGAAGAAGTTGGAGAGGAAACTAGGGGAAGCGGTGTACTGGGAAAACATGGTGGAAATAATGTTGAGGGGGGAGGAGGAATGGATGGAGGTGAGTGGAGTAGTAGAGAGCATGGTAAGGGGGAGAGAACGACTCGATATGGCATGAGAGGCAGGAGTGATAGGAGGGAGAAGATGACAGTGTGAGCGGAGAGTGTGCGAGGGACCGCCGCCTGTCTCGAAGTATGCTAGGGTAGTGATTCCGAGGCGGGGGTAACGGCGAGTTTGAGGTGGGTTTGGTTGGTAGGCATCTCCTTGGGGATGAGTCCAACACTGTTTGGGTCCTGGACCCATTCGAACATGAGTTTCCCATCTCGGCCCGAAAAAAAAAAAAAAAAAAAAAACATTGCTAGTGATTGTGCTTTCAAAGGTTGCACTTGTTATAGATGTGGCGTTAAGGGTCATTTAGCACCTCGATGTAAAAAAAATAATCACAATTTTTTGATGGAAAATAATATTGAAAATGATAAACATTGTTCAAGCGATTTGGATAATTTTGATGAAACTGAGTCCATTTTTAATGTAAGGGATATAGATAACATAGAGGGTGACGATTCTACACAAAGTATTAAGCCGACTTTTATAAAACTAACTGTTGAAGGCATCCCTACGCATTTTGAAGCGGACTCTGGTTTCGCACATTCAGCCATTTCTGAAAAAATGTATCGTAATGATTTATCGCTTAGAGATTATATAGGTATGACGATTGAACCCTTAGGATTTTTAAAACTTCATATAAAATTTGAAAATAAATCTTATATAATAAAAACTTATGGCATTAGGAATGGGGGACCACCCCTCATAGGCAGAAATGGATTGAAAATGTTAGATTTAGGTATTTGTAAACTACCAAATTCAAATAAACAATAACTAAAATAAAACACAATATTTCACTGATTTTTTATTTCATATCATTTTTCATATTCTTCATCCTCATTCTTGAAGCGAAGTTCCTCAGGAAGTAAGTGCTTGTATTCATATACCCATCTTTCCAAATCTAAGTGTTTTAATAACTGCACTAAACATTCAATGCAAATTAATCCTTTTAGAAACTTTTTGCAAGCGTCAGCTCCTTTTCTATACATCTTCACCTGCTGCATACAATCTTCCTCTGTGTACATTCTCCCCCTACCATATATCTGCTCCCGATCAAACATTTGTTGTTGTTTGTTAAACGCATATACTAAAGTTTGCACTGCTTCTTTCCAGTCTTCCATTTTTTTTCTTTCCAAATTAATAATAATTTACTCTTCACTACATATAGTGTAATTTACTACTGCTCTGTATACCCCCTCCTATTAAATGTAGTTACTTTCGGTGCACCCTGTATATACCCCACTCTTATTATATGTCGGAGCATATTTAATTTTATTGTTTGTAATGGTGCTTGTGAAAGTAAGACGTGGTTAATATCGATCCTATAAAGAGTTAAATTGCTAGGGAAAAACCTAATTTAAAAATCTGAAAAGTGGTATAAGTAAATTAGTGCAACATAGAGAGACAAAAGTGCAAAATAATAATTGTAAGTAGCCTTTAATTAGTCAGTAATCCGAAGAAAACGGATTAATTCAAATAACAAAATTCAGTCTGTAAACTTAAATGCAATAAAAAACTGGTCACAGCTCATCAGTAAACAGTAAATATTAAATTGTAAAAGCGATAGCGGCAAGTGAATAAAATTAGTACAGGGCCGAACTGAGAAGCATAAGTAAAATTTCAATTTAATTGGTCAGTTCGTAGAGTAGGGTGGAGGCTGAACGAAGTAGGCTTACACTATACCAAACTACGTACGAAACACCAAATAGGCTGGATGAGCAAAAAAAAGGAATAAACCGGAACACGACGAGTCACTGGAGGAAGAAAAAATATTTCGAAAAAGTAAATTAACAGAGCACTCACCAGGTAAACAACGAGAAATGGACGAATTAAGAGAAATATTACAAGAATTTAAGAAATACATCAAGGGAATTTTAAACAATAAATGCCGGACTAGAGCGAATGAAACATGATCAAAACGAAATCAAGAAGGAAATACAGCAAATCAGAGAAGACCAACAAGGGTTTGGAGATGAGATAATCAAAATATTAAGAGAAAATGAAACTATAAAAAAGGAAAATGAGCTAATAAAACAAGAAAATTAAAGAAGATTTGGATGAAATAAAAAAAAACACTAGAATGGATAGAGAAAGACAAAAAGAAAAACAACGTGGTGATGAGTGGATTGCCGATAGATGAGGAAAATCCTGCAATATTGAAAGATGCAATAGAGAACTTCGCTAGACAGAAGTTGAATGTGAATGTGCAGGTGAAATCAGCTACGAAACTAGGACCCAGAACATGCTTGATACAATTTAATGAGGAAAAAAACAAAGAACAAGTAATGCAGAATAAAAATAAACTGAAGGAGAACAAAGACGAAAGAATATACATCAACAACGATCTAACAAAAAATGAAAGGTTGAAACAGAAGCGAATGAGGGACATAGCAATAGATGAAAGGCAAAAAGGAAACATAGTTAAAATTGGGTACAACAAGATAATCATAAATGGAGAGGAATGGAGATGGGACAACAAGGAGACCGAAATAAAGAAAGATAGTTCAAAAAACTAGTAAACGAAGATGAAACAGAAGAAAGAACACTAGAAACGACGACTAGGCTTCAACAAGGACATGAAAAAGTATTAACTAAAAGAAAAGTAGAAGAGGATCATAGAAGAATGAAAAGGAAACAAAAGATAAAACAGAACTCGAAATATAAAACAATGAAAATAAGCACATGGAATATTAGGACGATGCTAACTGCAGAAAAAATGCAAGAGATAGGAGCGGAATTTCGAAGATATGGAATAAACATAGCTGCCATACAAGAGCATAGATGGAAGGAAAAAGGGGAAATAGAAACAAAAAATTTCAGTCTCAGATACTCAGGGGGCGAGAGACAAGGACAATATGGAGTAGCCTTTATGATTTTCGGAGACGTAAGGAAAAATATTCTAGAATTTCGGCCGATAAGTGACAGACTTGCATACATGAGGATAGAAGCAAAACCGTCCAACCTATCGTTACTAAATGTATATGCACCGACGGAAACTGCGAACAGAGAAGAAAAAGACAGATGGTATGAAGATATAGAGGAAGAAATAGAAAATATCCCTAAGGAAGACACGATCATGGTAATAGGGGATTTCAATGCACAAATAGGAAAAGAACAATATATCGAACTCGTCGCAGGAAAATATACAATACATGAGAGGACCAATGACAACGGACAGCGATTATGTAACTTAGCAACACGAGCGGATATGACCATAAGCAGCACAAAGTTTCCACATCCCGACAAGCACAAAATAACATGGATATCACCAGATCAGCGAACACAATCTCAAATAGACCATATTCTAATAAACAAAAGAAGGCAATCCTCAATTAAAGATGTAAGATCTTATAGAGGAGCCTGCGCAGACTCAGACCACTTCATGGTAATGGCAAAAATAAAATTAAAGACAAGAAGACACAACCTCAAGAGTGAACAAAAAAAATGGCTCATTGAAAAATTAAAGGATAATCTAGTAAAAAAGAAATACGTAGAACAACTTGAAAATTATTTAACAGAAGATGGGAGGCAAGAACGCAATGATATGAAAGAAGAATGGTGCAATATAAAAAACGGAATACAAGTAGTAGCGGAAAAAGTGATAGGTAAAAAGAAGAAGGAGAGCAAAAAATAATGGTACAATACCGAATGCCAAAAAATAGCTGAAACAAAAGCAGAAGGTAGGCTAAAATGGATAAGAACAAATAAACCAGAAGATAGAGAAAAATATCAAACACTAAGGAAAGATAGCAAGAAAATAATCAGGAAAAGAAAAAGGCAATGGATGGACTTAAGGATACAGGAAATAGAGAAAGAGAAATAGAGAAAAGAAATAGAGAAATTAAAAGGAATAAAGAACAAACAAGGAAAAATTGTGGAAGAGGAAAAACAATACAAAGAAATATGGACAACGTACTTTAAGGAATTACTAAATGAACCAGTGATAGAAGATGAAATAGGAGAAGAAGCAGAAGAAGAAATTATTACACAAGAACCAACATTAGAGGAAGTAAGAGATATTATCAAGAGAGGAAGTAATGGAAAAGCACCTGGGAAGGATGGAATCAATTTAGAGCTGATAAAACACGGAGGAGACATGTTACATGAAAGAATATATAGATTGGTTAAAAAAATATGGGAAGAGGAAAAAAATGCCGAACGAATGGGAAACTGGACAAATCATAACGATACACAAAAAAGGAGACCAGCAAGAATGTAAGAACTATAGAGGCATTTAACTATTAAACGTAGCCTATAAAATATTATCATCACTAATACAAAGACGACTAATAACTGAAACTCAAAATATTATAAGACAATATCAATGTGGATTCATAAGAGGCAGATCAACAACAGATACAATACACACTATTAAACAAATTATGGAAAAAGCATACGAACATAAATATGAAATAGAAATGTTATTTTTAGACTTTGAACAAGCCTTTGACTCTCTAAAGAGGAACGAAATTATGAAAGCTTCAAAAGAACAAGGGGTAAGTAAAAAACTAAGAAAACTAATAGAGATGACCATGAGACATTCAAAGGTTAGTATCCTGACACAAAAAGGAGAAACGGAAGAGTTTGAAATAAACAAAGGTGTGAGACAAGGAGACTCACTGTCAGCTACGCTGTTCAATCTGTCTCTGGAATTTGCTTTGAGAAAGTTACAAAAGGGAAATCTTAGAACAACAGGAAGTCAATTCATAGCCTATGCTGATGACATAGTACTAGTGACAAAAAAAAGGAAAATCATGGAAAAATTACTAAGGGAGATTGGGGAGGAAGGGAGGAAGTTGGGACTGAAAATTAATGTGAAGAAAACGAAGATAATGAGATTTGGAAAAACAGGACAAAATGGGGAAATACGAATAGGAAATAAAAAATTCGAAGAAGTACAAAAATTTAAATACCTGGGTGTAATGATAGACAATAAAGGGGAAAGAAGAACGGAGGTCGAAGAAAAAATAATGGCAACAAATCGAGCGTACCAAGCTAACAAAAATTTGTTAAAAAGTAAAATATTGACTAGGCAAACAAAGTTGAACATATACAATACAATAATAAGGCCAATAACAATGTACGCAGCAGAAACTATAACTACGACGAAAACAGAAGAAGACAAACTAAGGATAAACGAACGCAAGATATTAAGATCAATTTTGGGTCCAGTGAAGATAGGAGAACAAGAATATAGAAGGAGAACGAACCAAGAAATATTAGAAGTACTGAATGGAGAAGACATAATAAAGAAAATTAAAACTCAAAGAGTCAAATGGCTGGGACATACATGGAGGCAAGGGAAGGAAGCAGTAACAAAGGCTATGCTACAATGGCAGCCGGGAGGGAAGAGAAGACGTGGAAGACCCAGATCTAAATGGTTGGCAGAGGTAGAGGACGACTTGATCAGGGCAGGTGTGACAAGATGGAAGCAAGAAACAAGAGACCGGAAGAAATGGCGGCAAATAAGCGAACGGATACAATAATAAACCGAGGATGGGGACTGATCCACCCCAATAAACGGATTTAGAAAGCGAAACCGGCGCAACCTCACATGAGGTGTTAAGCAATATATATGCATATTGAATTTTAACGCACCATTCGTATACTGATGTTTCCAATGAACACATACATACTTTCGCAACCCTCTGTATATATCCCACTTCTATTATATGTCATTACCCTGTATAATTTTTATTTTCCGTCACTGCATATTAGAGAGGTCAGTTGCGGTCATTCGTACCTTACTTCTTTGGTTTCCCATTATATAGATTGCGAAAGTAGGTCAGTTACTTACCTTCCGTAAATCTCCATTATAGATTGCGGAAGTAGGTCAGCTACTTTCCGTACTTACCTTCCTTACTTCCCCATTTGATATCTACTTCCGTTTCACTTTCCGATTCAGAATCTTCACCCAAATCAATAATAAAATTATCTGTAACCTCGTCTATCCAAGGTTCTCCTTCCATGAACTTTTCTTCCCACTTTATCGCGTGATCACAACGTTTTTTCCATTCATTAGCACCAAATTCGTCAAAAAAGTGTTGAACGTCTGTAATATTGAAAGATAAATTTTTTTGTGCCATGGCGGCAATCGTAAAATATTATGGCCATGTTGTGTCAACAGTTCATCTATCTCATATGTTATAAACGTTGGCTTATTACGTTTAATAATCTCATATTGATCGACCTTGAGCATGTTAATGTCGAAGTAAATATTTTTTAGATCTCAACCAATCTATCATAACTTGTTTCCTGCTATTCGAATTGAGTACTTCATCTTTTCGAACATTATGATAAGGAGCATTGTCAATTACTAGCACCGACTTTAATAATTCATTTTTCTATCAACCATTTTTTGTAGTTCTCATAATTCATCTCGTGATGATAATCTCTTGTAGTGGTATTAGACTTAAAAATCAATTTAGCATTCTCAATGAGGCCTGTTTCATTCCCAGCGTGAACAACAATTAATCTTTTTCCTTTTGATACAGGTCTTGTTAATCCTTCATTGGGATTGTCATTCCAACAAATACCCACGGTATGAGTACTGTGAATGATATTTCATCTATATATACAATCGGTCTATTTTCATTTCTGTAACTTTTAATGGCACGTAAATAAGACACTCTTAATTGACGAATATTGTGCTTTTCCATTAAAATTTTTCTGTTGGTTTTTGTTTTTCTCCAACGAAAGCCCGTTGATTTGACTACTTTCCGAAGAGAATCTGTTCCTCCTCTGTATCCTGTTTCTTTAAATTTTTTGAAAATGTTCGGCATTGTACGCACAATTTTTTCAACAGTAAACGTATTCACAATTATTCTACGTAGTACACCTGTATCTGCATCGTCTAAGTCGGTTTTAGGACTCTTCTCATTTTAGTTTTTTTTGGCGACGTAAAGGATGCTTTGGTACCAGCATCTATTTGCTTTTTTTCATTGATAATTCTTCGAATACTTGATTCAGACACACCCGTTGCAGCAATAACTCATTCATACAACTTATCGAGTGAAATTTTTAGCACTCCTCCAGTTTTTTCTTCCTCCATATATTCAAATACATTAGCGACCACTTCACGAGTTTGACTGTTCAAAATGTGTTTATTTAGTTTACTTTTAAACTCCATCACTAGCTTAACTAACTCAATCCGGCACTGTACACGTATGTTTATCGCTTGAAACGACATAAAAGATTGGATTCCTGAGGTCTAATGCCGAGGTCACACAGAGCGCTACGTACGCTATGTTCGCTTTGTTCGCAATGCATTTCAAAATTAGCCATCGGTATTTTACACGTACCCGGCCACACCGACACTGGTACGCTATGTCCGCTATGTTCGCGATCTAAGCCACGTCGCCCAATGTTTGATTCTCGGCTATATTCAACACATCGCGAGGGCTGCCGCGGTGATTTTTGCTTCCAGTGCTTCAGTATACTCAAGTATGTAGCTTTCCGTGTGGCCGCTGTGTACACTTCTAAAGTAAACGGGGTTGGTATATCTGTTAAGATAGAACCAACCATTCTGGTTTGCGATTAGAAGGAATAACATCACTTGTCGACCGGTTTCGGCGTATTGCGCCTCATCAGGACAAGGTAGATGCTATTCGTCCAGAAGCTCTGAGAGCATAATCCGCTTACTTTAGAAGTGTAATTCAATGTCTGTCGGGGCATATAGCTCGAGAAGTAGTTGTTGCTTCTTAGTGGACGGTCTGCTCTTTTGAAATTATTTTTTCTAATTTTGTAAAGCGTTTAATAGTATTGAACTATTATTTTTTGACGTCTATATATCACGCTTTACTAAAATGACAATTATTTACAGTTAACTGTAATTAAGTAAATACAGAAGATTTCGATGAGATTTAAATTTATGTATGTCATTTCAGAAGAAATGGAATGTTTTAAGGAGGGATGAATAAGTAGTACCCGCATGTATTTGGAAAAACGCACTGGGAACATGTTCACATTAAAATGAATTGAAATAAAATTCTGATGTGAGACTGTTCTGCAAAGAAAGCAAGTTACCATTTTTGGAATAATTGAAACACAGAAGATTCGATGAGATTTAAAGAATGTTTTAACGATTGATGAATAAGTAGTACCCGCATGTATTTGGAAGAACACACTGGGAACATGTTCTCATCAAAATAAATTGAAATGGTAATGCGGGGGTGACAGAACCCATCTTGAAAATAACTTGTTTACATTGCAGTATTGTAGATATATATATAAGAGCTAAAATTCAACTTGAAAGTATAGTTTATTTTATCTCGTGAAATGAGAAGTCGTATTAAAGTAAATATATTGAGTGATTACAGAAAAACAAGTGAACAAACAGAATTTGAAAAGATGAATACAATTTAAAAAAGTATACCTATGATTATTAGAAGAGGGCCTTCTGAGACAAAGTATCATATTAAAACAATAGATGATGACTGTTCATCACCAAATTCGATGATAATAATATCAGGAGAGAGTGAGGAATCTGAAGAAATCCAAAATCGGCCAGTGGAGGATATAAAAAACCAGCCATTGCAAAATTCTGAATATGATAATATTTCTATGGACGGAATTTTGGAAAATGAAATAGATCAACTCTTCCAACCAGAAGACTGGAATAGTGATTTAACAACTACAGAAGAAGCGTTGGATGAAACTCAATCGAATGTGAAAACAATGATAACGAACCATAGTGATAACGTGACCAAGCTCTTCGAATCCAATAAAATCTTTTTGAGTGAAAGTCAAGAACAGAAAATAAGTTTGAAATTGAAGATTGAAAAATACAACAAAGAACCTCTTGGAAAAGTTAAATCATAATATAAAATTAGCGGAATCAATCAATCGTTTAAACCTATAAATTAAGTACAAAATATATTTTATCGTTTGGAATTTTTTAAAATGAAATAGATCATCTCCTCCAAACAGAAGACTGGACAACTACTGAAAATGCGTTGGATGAAACTCAATTGAATGTGAAAACAATGATAAAATGATAAATAAGTTTGAAATGGTTTAAACCTATAAATTATGTACATATTTTCATTTCACGAAATAAAATAAACTATCATATTATAACTAATTGTGGTTTAATTACCATGTACATCCATTTAAAGTATATTTTTATAATATCGATATTTATAATTCGCTCTTTTTAAACAGTAACAAATCCATAAAATCAAGATATTGTATATACTATGTGAAAGAATCTTCAAGCGTTTCTTTTTATCAGCCTACAACTCTCGAATCCAATTCAATCGAAATAACTTGTTTGTAACTGTATAATTAGTAGACACATTGCAATAACAGGGTCGGACTGACTTTTATGTAATATTGGAGTGGAAATTAAAGATGTTATTTCTATAAATTATTTATTGAATAGTGAATAGTGAATGTGAAGAAGCAACATGGATATGTGACTAATGTCAAAAATTCATAAATTTTTATGTTGAAAAATATAAAAAGACACAATTGAATAGATATTAAAATAAATTAAATATAAAGTTGCATTAATATTAAAATTGTAGTGAAATAAAATCCACAGTACTGGATATGCGACTAATGTCAAAAATTCATAAATTTTTATGTTGAAAAATATAAAAAGACACAATTGAATAGATATTAAAATAAATTAAATATAAAGTTGCATTAATATTAAAATTGTAGTGAAATAAAATCCACAGTACTGGATATGCGACTAATGTCAAAAATTCATAAATTTTTATGTTGAAAAATATAAAAAGACACAATTGAATAGATATTAAAATAAATTAAATATTAAGTTGCATTAATATTAAAATGAAGTCAAACTAAAATTAGCATTACTGGATGTGTTACTAAATTTCAAAAAATTTAAATTTTCAAACAATACAAAAAGATACAATTGAATTAAAACAAATTTATGGCGCATTAATGTTAAAATGTTTGTTGTTGCACAAAAAACAATAATCAACTAAGCAGTATAAAAATAGTTCTCTTTCACAAATGGAACATCTAAAACAGGATTCTGGTAAAGTTCCTGCGCTACCGGTAGAATGTTCACTAATATGTTGAGATTCTATGCTTTCACCATGTCCATTATTCAAATCGAAAAAACAACAGGTACATAATCGATATTCACTTGTCGAATAATAGTATTGTAGGATACATATTGGTTTACCAAAACTGGCATTCATCCATTTAACAGTGTTAACTGATTCAATATGGAACGATTTACAATCAATAGTTGAAGTATCATATTCTTGTTCTGAATTACCGGAACTGATAACTGAATCAACTTCACTGTCTTCATCATCTGCTTCAATTCCATTGTCGGCATTATTTTGGTTGTCTAGCAAAACGGCTAAATCGAATGATTCGTTCTCGCTATCTACATCCATGCTGTTTCTTCACATTCACTAGACTTTGGGTTTAATAAGTATTGCAGCATGTGAACGTATTATATTTAGAAATTCAGACATGCGCAAACAAGAGTAGTTAGGGCATGCGCAAAGGAAAGCACTATTCAGCGTCTCACAACAAAATCATTGATTACAATGTAAGCAAGTAAAAACAAATTTATTGGTAGATTTGTATTAAATATTTGTAGAGTATTCCAACGTCTTTTGTTATCTGTCTTGTTGTTGTTTTCTTCTTTGATTGATGTTTTCATCATCTTGGCAAACTTGCAGTCTGGGCTAAACTTTAAATGTTCTTCATGAACGCAATCTTCGGATTGCCACTCATGAATTTCCACATGACAATTATGACATCGCACTATATCACTTACATCCAAAAAGTAAAATCCACTTAATGCTAACTCGATGGGGGACACTAAACCTTGCCAATTTTTAAATGATTGCAAGCGGTAGTCATACAATGATAATAAATCGGAGAAATCTTCTAAACACATATTGATGGTGTGAGTCAAATTCATTTTGGTATAACTATTTATAGATTTCCCCATCCATTCCAATACTAGCATAATTTCTCCCACCACTTTTACATATCTGTTATACCCTATTATAATAGTTTACAGTTAAGTCCGATTGGCGCGTGCTTGTTAATTGTCGTGTTATGTTACCGAGCCTTTATTTCTAATCTTCATGTCATGCATTATGACAATATAGTTATTGCTGTCATTACTTTTATATTACTTAAAATACAACATTTTAAGTATGTAATATTATTAGTTACAACAATGTGGCGACGAGGATAAAAGTAAAAACCACCGAGTACCGTCGATACCGTGAGTACATTTCGAAACATATCGAATCATGTAGTCCGAAGATTTAAAGTCAATATTGTCCACAATGGCTGAAGTTTTACGCCAAAACGGAGAAATTCTCCAGTCTATAAAGTCGAATCAGCCAATTCAACCCATCGTCAATATGGTGTCAAATTTCGAATACTTCGACGGCAGTAAGGAAACATTTCGTCAATACCGTAAGCGCCTCGAAAATTGGTTCAATTTAAAAGGAACTAAGGACAATAAAGAATTCTGGGTGAGAGAATTATTACTCCATATAGGTCCTCAACTACATACCATGTTATGTTCACTTACTACACCGGCGGATCCCGCTACAATGACCTATGACACCCTTGTCAACCTGTTAGAATATCATTTATGCCCAGTCCCAAACATAATCGTACAACAACATCGCTTCTTATCAAGAAATCAAAAAGAAGGGGAGACGATTAGCCGATATTCAACAGAACTACGCCAATGAGCGTCTACTTGTGAATTCGAGTGTCAATGTGAACGAAATGTTGCGAATCAGTTACTACGAGCTCAGTTTATCCGGGGACTAAAGGACAATGGAATCCGGGAAAAGCTTTTACAACTAGCTGAGGCAACATACGAAAGAGTGGTCGAATCAGCACTAGCGTATGAAGCATCAAAGATCGATTGCCGAGAAATGTCAAATCAATGTTCGTCAAATACATCTGCCAATACAGATGTTAATCGGATTTCACGTGCGCGTTCGCGTTCTAAAAACAAACAATCAACGAACCGTTTTCAACGTTTCTGTTAAAGTGATCGCTCTCCATCACAGACTCGTCAAAATAAGCGAATAAACTTCAAAGTACTTGGAATCGAGCAGAACTGTCTTCGATGTGCTAGAACAAATCATAGGTCGAATAATTGTCAAGTGCCTCGTGAAAAATTACGTTGTAGTGCCTGTTCAAAAACAGGTCACGTCAAAAAGGTTTGTTTGTCGTATCTGATGAAGAGACAAGTCGATTCTCAAGTCAAAAATGTCGAATTGGATCCTGAAGACATAGCTGAATCAAACTTCTTAGATGATCTTGTAGGTGTAAATAAAATATATGACATTTTCTCGTCTAATCTGGAACTTTCGACCAACGATGCCGCAAAATTCTTTACATCGGTATGTTTGAATTTGGAACATGATCAAAAATTTGGAGTTGATTCAGGATCGGCATTCACTTTACTTCCGTTTCGTGATTTTGACAAATTAAATTTCAAAGGTGACGTTAAACAGACTGATGTATGGTTTCGTTCATACACCCAGGGTATTTTTAAACCGCTTGATTGTGCTGTTATTCCTGTCAAATATGAGGGCCACACGTCAAATGAATTATTATTTGTGGTACCTGACCATCTCAGTCCGATCTTAGGCAGAGTATGGATACGTCGATTGAATATTGATCTCAAACGTCTAGATATGTCAAAAGAAAATACTGCATCTGTCAAATCTATCAATTCCTTGGAAATGACCCCTGAGTCAATTATGGAAGAATTTGCCGACATTTTCGAACAAAAAGTGGGGTGTATTCTGAACTTCACGTGCTCATTAAAACTGAAGAACAATGCCAGGCCCGTATTCTTGAAAGCCAGAGACATTTCTTTCGCACTTCGCGATGCAGTCGATAAAGAATTGGACGAATTAATTGCAAACGATATAATATATCAAGTGAATCATTCTGATTGGGGTTCACCGTTGGTTCCAATTCCAAAAGCAAATGGCAAGGTCCGTTTAGCAGTCGATTACAAAGTCGTTGTCAACAAACAGCTCCACGACGCACATTTTCCTATTCCACGAATCGATGATGTTGTGAATAACCTTAGAGATGCCAGTGTGTTTTGTACACTCGACATGTACAAAGCCTACCTCCAAGTTCAAGTCGACAAAGAAAGTCAAATAATTCAGGCAATGTCAACACACCGAGGAGTCTTTGCCATGAAACGTCTGAGTTTCGGAATAAAACCATCTGAATTCCATCGAATTATACATCAAATACTGTCTGGATTGGAAGGTGCGACAGCATATTTCGACGATGTCATCATTTACGGGTCAAATAAATTTTAAATGTTCCTATTTGCGAGAAAATTCACACTAGTCACAGACAACAGCCCTTTAAGTCGAATATTTCACCAGGACGCTAAACTGCCAGTTCTTTCTGCTTCAAGACTACTACGTTACACCACAATTCTTAGTGGATTTGATTATGTTATCAAACACAAAAAAGCAGAAGAAAACGTCCATGTAGATTATTTTTCGCGAGCTCCATTACCGTCAAACTTATCTGCTCTGAATGAAGATGACATCATTCAACAGCAATGTATCAATCAGATATCAACTGACGTGTTATCAAAATTGCTTCAACAACTGAAGAACGGAGAAAATCAAGAGGAACAGTACTCACTACAAGAAGGCGTAATATTCAAAGGAAATCGAGTCATGATTCCTGACGCCCTTCAAGCCTCAGAATTGTCAGAGCTACATACTAGCCACGTCAAGACATCCAAAATGAAAAGCTTGTCTCGAAGATATTGCTATTGGAAAAACATTGACCGTGATATAGAATCTTTCGTGAAGAGTTCTGATGCTTGCGCTTCAACTGCTTGTGCCCCACCCGCTGCACCTTGACATCCGTGGGAAGAGCCAAAATCAAATTTCCAACGTGTCCATATCGATTACGCAGGGCCGAAAGATGGTTATTACATTTTCATTCTAATTGACGCTAAATCAAAGTGGCCGGAGATAAGATTGTCAAAAGCTGCACCGACGTCAACTTCTACAATCGAATCCCTCAAAGACATCTTCAGTGTCCATGGCTTGCCAGAAATAATTGTGTCCGACAATGCCACAATTTTTACTAGTTCCGAATTCATAAAATTCTGTGAGACGACTGGAATTTTTCGCCGTCTAATTGCACCGGGACATCCCCAAACAAACAGCCAAGATGAACGTTACGTCCAATTTTTGAAACGAAAATTAGATGCCATGAAGTCCGAAAATGGGTCAATGCAATCGAAAATTCTAGAAATATTATTTCGATATCGCGCTACCCCTTTACGTTGTGATAAGACACCTACGGAACTCTATCTAGGTAGACAGATCCGTACAAAATTGGATCTACTCAGGCCGATCAAGCCGCCAGACTCGAAGAAATCTTCATGTCCCTCGTTACGCTCCTACTTGAGGTCGTTTCGTGTGGGAGACAGAGTTCTCGTGAAAATGTTCACCAGTGGAAAAGAGACATGGAAGTTGGGAGTTATTTTAGAGACATTCGGGATACTACACTACAGAGTGAAGATGGATGATGGCTATACACTAAAACGCCATGTCGACTAACTTCGACAGTCAGAGGTTACGCGTCGAGTTACCTTCGAGAATCCACCCGAATAGTCCCCTCTAGTTAGAGAGCAACCAGTGGATAACTCTTCCACTCAAGGATGTCTGCCGATTCGCAATCCAATCGTGACTGTCATTCCTTCGCAACCCAGCGTTGTTCAACAACGTAGTAAAGTCACTCCGGTTAGGGAAGTCCGACCGCCACAGCTAGAGAATGTTACAGCTCCAGAGCCACCCCCTGCAACGCGAGCAGAAACTGTGACTCATCAACCAGTACCTAATCGTCATCAGCGTATACGTCGTCCACCTAAATACTTAGATGACTTTGTTCAATGACTTATTTTTTAATTTCAAATAGTGCGGGATATTGTTATACCCTATTATAATAGTTTACAGTTAAGTCCGATTGGCTCGTGCTTGTAAATTGTCGTGTTGTTACCGAGCCCTTATTTCTAATTTTCATGTCATGCATTATGACAATATAGTTATTGCTGTCATTACTTTTATATTACTTAAAATACAATATTTTAAGTATGTAATAGGGCGTCGGCCCAGCTTTGTAGTGGAACGCTTCTGAAGCGATAATGACAACCAAGCAAGGTCGAGCACGGTTAGTACTTGGATGGGTGACCGCTGGGGAAACACCGTCGTAGAGCCCGTACAGCCTGCAGCGAAGCACCGTAGATTACTAGGGTCAGTAGCATATCACAGCTCGCGGGCATTATACCAATGAGCACGAGGTATAATGGAGATATGCCGTCTTTCGGATGAGACGTAAAACCGAGGTCCCGAGTCCATGGATGTTGGGCTCGATAAAGATCCCTACCACTGGTTGGAACACTAGTGGATTCGGCAAAATTTCCGGTTAGGGGTAGAGTGCTCCCGGCGTCGGTGATTAGCCTAAGTTGCAGAAATAGACCGACGTTAAATAACCGAATAAAATAAAAAAAAGTATGTAATATTATTAGTCCGATCCTGGCTGCTTTACGAAACAAGCAGAAATTATAGAGAGTGTTGAATTCTAAGATTTACTGTGGAAAATTACGCAAAAAATTGTGAACGTGAAATATCTATAAGAATAATAACATCAGCTAAACATTGCAGGGTGAGTAAAGCAAAGAACTACTACTTTCCTATGAAAATTCCATAAATGTTAAAATCCATAACCTTTAAATAAACCTGTCAGTCGAGTAATTAACATAAAGATAAAGATAAGGAATTTGATTCCAACTAGTGAAAAGTCAGGTCCGGCCCGAGGAGAATTTCTGAAAGTTGAGTTGACTCGTGTGTGAATTGTAGGTCGAACTAAGTAAATCTGCAGTATATTGCACTCGAGATGTGAAACTTGTCGGAAATGGAACAATTAATGAACAAACTAGAATTGAAAATAAAATAGACGGGATGTATAAGCAAATCGAACAACTAAAAAAAGAGAATATGCAGTTAAAAAGGGAAAAT
This sequence comes from Lochmaea crataegi, assembly GCA_947563755.1. Classification (NCBI taxonomy): domain Eukaryota; kingdom Metazoa; phylum Arthropoda; class Insecta; order Coleoptera; family Chrysomelidae; genus Lochmaea; species Lochmaea crataegi. Next base: position 50,722,895 of record OX387428.1, read on the forward strand.
GTTGACTTGCGAGGAGAAACGGAACATTTAAATGGAAAGATCATACAGATTGAAAAGAGTCTAAGAAAGAAAAATGTTATAATACATGGAATCATGGAGGAGGAGGAGGAAAGCAAGATACAGTTGGAAAATAAATTGAAGAACATTATTAGTAAAGTGAACAGCACGATTGATGTCAAAACTGATGTAATTGAATTCAGGAGAATTGGTGGAAATAACAAAAATAGACCTGTTTTGGTGGAAATGAAAGATTGGGATAAGAAAATGGATATCCTGAAAGAAGCAAATAAGTTAAAAGGGACAACAATATACATCAACGAAGATTATCCAAAAGAAATACTACAACAGAGAAAGAATTTAATCAGATACATGAAAGAGGTAAGAGACAGCGGACAAAGGGTGAAACTGATTTACAACATATTGTGTATAAATGGGAAAGAGCTTAAATTAACAGACTTACAGCAGGGTAGGGGAACAGATAACGAAACCCAGGATGATAGAAAGAGGTCCGCTAGCATGAGATCCCCAGGAGGACACTCAGAGGAACAATCCACAAAAATAATAAAAACAAATGAAAAAAACTGATTAAAACTGAGAGCACGGCAGGAATAAAGGATGATGACCAGGCAAAGAAAAAGGTAAATAGAAATAATGCCCAAACTAAAATTAAAAACACAAAAAGGAATAAAAGGCAAAAAAACACAAAAAACTATGAAGAAAAAGAGATCTCAGATAACAAGGCGGAGTGATTCACCGCAATAAAGGAATCCAAGAGCTCCAATATGGAGCGCTAAACATTTCTACAGAAATGTAAAGGCTAATGTATAATATTATTAGTTACAACAATATCTATAAAAAGTCATGAAGATACCATATCGAGTACAGTTTTGTCTTGTTAGTTGTGAGAAAAATTTCTTCAAATACTGTTCCAAAGGAAGTGTTTTTGGGAGAACATCGATTTTACTTGAATCGATCAAAATCAAAGTTTGTTACGGTGTGTTTATCAGCAGAATGAACTCCTTGTGTGATCATTTCAGGGAACAGGAAAAATTATAGTAGGAATGGGAGGAACTATTATGTTTCAAGGAGTTAATTGACAATTTTTTCACTGCAGCGGAAACCTTAGACCCCATAGATGCGGGCTACTTTTGGCTTCAATTTCAAAAGGTTGAGCAGAATAAAGTGCTAAAAATTTTTACTGGACACGCTAGTATTTGTTTGGGGAATGCAAGTATATCCGAGCCGTGGAAGATATTACCACTAATGAAGAACACCTTTGAAACATTAAAAAACCAGGAACTTTAAAATTCTACAACTAGCTGTTACTAAATCACAAGACGTTCCGAAAACAGCACTAGAAGTTCTACAACCAATCAAAAAAATCAACCCAATTACATACAACCTAGGTCTTGAAGTAATTTATAAATAGCCTGAATAGCTACTAGATGAAAAAAGTCAGCTTTAATGAAAACTTTAACAAAATACATGTTCTATATGTCTAGCGATATGCGTATCATGCAGCAAGAAAAAATGATTGGCAAGCTAGATATCTTGATGAGTTACGCTTCAATCAACGAATTCAACAAACCGCCAAATTTATCAATCCTATTTTACATGTAATACATAGATGTAAAGTTTATAATAAAAGATATGCAAAAATTATTATGTTTTATTTAAAAAATTAGTTTACAATACATTATTTTTATTAATCCAAGAGTTGTCTGTTATTTAATCCCAACCATTTCACCAAAACCTTATTTCCTTTTTTTCTCAATACTTTTTCAACGAGATACAAGTCTGGGTGTTTCACTTTTAAAAGTTCTTCGGTGTAAAAAGCTCCTTGGATAGGTTGATTTCGTTCTTCTTGTAAAAGATATGTAGTGGGGTTTGTCACCTTGACTTTAGAAATTTTGAAAATTTCAGTTGACCAGTTGGGTGTATAACCTTTGGAAGACGATTCACGATATTTACTTATGCGTACAAAATCACCTTTTTTAAATTTTAGGTTTGCGGGGGTCGACTGTTTTTAAATGATTGAAAGCTGTAATATATTTAGCATTTTTCTCATTAACCTCACTGGGAATTGCACCTGTTGTTGAATGTCTGGTATTATTGTATCGTTTAACAATTTGTGGAAGCAATTCTAACCATTTATAAGACCCTTGCATACTAAATTCTTTCCACGACAAAGTCTTGAGTGTTCGAATAACTCTTTCTACGATGCTAGCCTTAAGGTTTGAAAATGTGCTATAATGATTTATTCCATACTGTTGCATAATCTGTTGAAACTCTTTGTTATAAAACTATTTACCCATATCGGTTTGTAAATTTTCAGGTGGCTTCATTTGCGACAGTACTTTTAGCATAGCCTCTGCAACATCCTTGGCATTTTTTCGCTTTATAGGTTTAGCCCAAACGAATTTACTAAAAGTATTGATTATTACAAGTATATATCCAAAACCTTTGTTAACGCTTTTATAATTATTCAGAATCGCCAAGTCAGCCTGAAGAAGATCGTGCAAACCTTTGACAATCACATGTCGTCTCTTGTAAATTTTACGAGCTGGACTAGGCAATTCATTAACTACCTCTCGCTTCACATTACTCATATTTTTGTAGAGCACCCTGAATTATAAATTCAACTTAAAATTGATTGTAATTAGGGTTTAAAACAAACTGTAAAGTATCGCCTTTTTCAACAAATTTATCAACCATACCGGATTGGTTAGATATTTTATTGTTATAGCGAATATATAGTCCATCAAAAGTGCATTTAAAATGTTCAACTTTTCCTGATACTGTTATCGTGAAAGTGCGTGTATTATAGTCTAAGACGTGAAAAAACTTGTCTTTTCCTTGACTACCATTTATCTTGAAAAAAATTTTGGTATGGAATTTATAGGGATCCCCAATATAAAAATTATCACTGAGGAGTGGTGCTGCTACAATTTCTTCAGAGGGTTTTAACGCTTGACTGCGAAGAAAGTGTTTATTGAACCTGTTAATCGACATACTAAGCTTTAATGACCCATTTTTATCGATAGGTCACTATTTATTATGATTGTAGCAGACAAAGCATGGTAAAATCAGCACGCATATTATTTACAGAACCTACTTTAAATTCAATTTTATCGCCCTTTTTTATTTTCATGTTAGACAACTCATTATATTTATAAACCTTGCCATTTATCAAAATATCACCGTCACTCGAGTAGTGCTTACAGCTTTCGATATAACCTTCAACTGTTAAAACAAACGCAGTTCCTCCATTCTCTAAAATATACAAGGGATTTTTTGTCTTTTTTACCCCTATTAATCGAACGGAACATGAACTGAAATATTCTTTTGGTATGCAATGGAAAAGGGTATTTTAAGTATCGGTTCAGCGGTAGAAGGAACGTCTACACATTCTGAGGTGGAGAGGTAATGTTGGTTGAAATGATTTAACGGCATGTTAACGACTAAACAATTTATAAAGTAATCAAAGTATTTATTCGATTATACCACCCTCTCGTAATTCTTCAATAATGGATATAATTTCATTGTGATGACCTGTATTGTCTGCTGCTTGAGAAGCTACAAGTAATCGTAACCTATCAACTATTTCATTAAAATCATCAAAATATTTATAATCAATGGGTTTGTTATTGTAATCCATCATAGTCAACTTCCCCCCAAGTTTTGACATTTTACGTGTCAGTACACCAGTTAATAGAGACCGAGGGGCCGTACCAGCCCTCGGTCTAAACGGATTTGGTTTTAGTTCAGGCTTAATGATGAATGTATATTTATCTTTAATATCATTAGGGAATGTTCTGATGGGTAAATCGGAATTATGTTCTCGACAAATAGCATTTGTTCGTTTAATAATATCTACATAATTATCCACATCTCGTTTAGTATATACAATAGGGTTTTTTTTTAAAAGCAACTCGTACAACCCGGGTGTACCCAAATATGTTATATGCTTTACGACAATATCTTTGCCTTTAAAGTCTAGTTCAGAGTCACCAAAGTAAAACTTTTCTTCGTTGGGATTATGAAAAACACCCAAAATATGATCATACACCCCTTCCGTATCTCGTATCATTCCCTCGATAAACTCTCTAGGAAGAGGTGTGTCAAACTGTTCAAAATATTCTCTCAAAACGTTAGGGACGGTGATTGTACGATAAAAATCACTTATGCTGTCATCGATAAATTGGTCTTGTCTGGTGCTATCTGGAATCTCCCCCGAATAATTTCGAGATTCATAAGTTTTTTCATCTGTTAAAAATCTCGTGTTGTCCTGGAAAGTACTGTGAAAATCTGGATCATTATCGGACTCAAAAAATGCTAGTTGATCGTAACGAGTTGTGGGTGATCCTTTAATGGTAATGTTACTTTTTGTTGGTGATATTTCTTGTTTAATAGGTTTTCCCAAAGTTGAAACAAATTCTTTAAGAGGCTGGTATGATTTTTCCAATTTACTTTGAGACTCATGTCTCTGCTGTTTGAGAAGCTTATATTTCTTTTTAATATCTTGACGTGATTTCATGAGCTGTTTCCCTAATCGTTCATTCATTGTGACTAATAGATTTCACATTTTTTAAGGTCTTATATGTATATACATCAAACCCTTTTCGATATTTTCCAGAGGATAATGCACAGTCCTTATCAATAACTAAAAATCCAAACTTATCTCTCCAACAAAACGATCCCATGTCTTTAAATTGTTGAAAACTCAAGTCGATATTTGCATGGTCGTCAAAAATATGTTTCAGATTAGTAACATCTTGGGGGAACACAATTAACAGATTAGCGTTATCCCGAATTAGTTGTTTTGGAATCGCTGAATATGTTGGACGTGAATAAAAACAATCGGTCTCTTTTTGTCGACGAAAACAAGAATAATTTTTGATAATATTTTGGTCACAAGACGCCACATCGTCAAATATTACTATGGAATTGTGTTTAATATTTTCGAGGAGCGGAAAATCTTCACGTTTACTAAATTCTTGGTAACCGATCTCCCGTATGGGTTGTAGTAATAATCGCAGATATTGATATTTTGGTTGCTGCAGTGATTTCGAATATAAATAAACATTTTCATATTTCATACCATTAGGATGTTCCAACAAAGATAACATTACGTTGGTTTTACCACTTCCACTAGGTCCTACTATAAGTGTTCGTTTAGAAGTACCTCCAAATAAGACACCGTGATTAATTTCATTATTTGTAATGTCATAGTTTTTAACTGGTAAGGACACTTGTTGTTTTACAAGCTTCATGTTGAAGACTGCTAGTATATAAAGAGAAACATACATATTGTATTGTACTTTTATGTTTATTTCAATAAATACGCACCTACATCTGGTGCCAATTAAATAGTAATTTTTTTTTCAATTATTTTATTTTTATTTTATTGTTAGTATTTTGTTTAGTTTAGTTATTTGTCATTGGTTGGTTAGTTTTAAATGCCCTAGCTTAGCTCATTAATAAAATTCTGTTATTGTTGAGATAAATGTTAAGAAAATGAATAATTTTACTTTTATTTCTTACCTTACTGTTCTTAGATTTCCTTTCCAAATTCAAATGCAATTAACACATAAGACCTTATCCCAGGGAATTAGTCTCAAAACGGGAATCGGATATTACTGTTTAATGTTAGTTGCCTACCTCCAAGTATCTTTCTTATTGATGTGAGAAAGATTTTTATTTATTTATTTTATTTTATATTGTTAGTAAATAACTCAAATTTTAACACAAAACAGTATCAAGATCATTTTCTTTGTTTATAAGAAGAAAATTTCAAAAGAGAAAAAAAAACAATATTAAAATTTCAAAAGAAAACAATTTAGTTCAATGGTGAAAGATATTTCTGAGTTCTATTTCTATGGTTTCAAAATCAATTTCAAACTTGTCATATGTCATTATTTTTAGGACTTCTGTCTTAATAAAAATTTATAGTAGTTATGTTAGTTGATTCTCTTAATTTAATTTTTTTTACATACAATGTCAAATCATCAAACTTTATTGGATTAAGTTTCTTAACACACAGAAAACACTTTCAATTGTTTTTGGAAATGGAAGAAACGTTTCTTTTAAATATGGTATGTAGGGTTATGTTCATTAAGTAGTTTCAATATTACAATATAAAATAAACAAACTATTCTAATCTATACTAATTCTTTCTTTTATAGTTAGCCCAACTACTAGATTCATTTAGCAATCTACCATGCCAACAAAGGATCAAAGTTCGTGGTTGTGAAAACGTTGAAATTAAGATTTGTTTAAGTGACAGTTCTTTATGTGAATTCTCAACACTTACGGTTTTATTTTCTTCTTCCCCTATTGGATTAAGTTTCTTTGGAATGAAACTTTGTAGCTGTGGTGATAAATAATTTGTAATATAATTATTTTCTGCAAGACTTCTTAGACTGGAATTCTTAACCTCCAATTTTCAGGTATGTCAAAACTTTTGATTTTCTGTATTAATTTTCATGACCAACTATTATTAATTTGGTTTTTAGGACTCAGGGAAACGGTGCTTTCGATAGCAAGTCTGAGATGCGAATCCCCGCTGTCAAATTGTGCAAGTGGTTTTATGGAACGCCATGCAGGGCATTCTTGATATTGCATTTTTATTGCAAATTCTGACTTTTCTCAATATACGACTCGACTCAAAAGTATAATTTTTTTATTGAAATTTTTAAAATGTTCTTATTCGAAAAAACTATTCACATAATCTTGATGTCCATAATTAATTACACATTCAGTTCAAATCTGAGTGATTTCTTCACCACTGTTGTAGAGATATCCACATTTCAAAGTTTTACCTATACCACTGCACTGAATTCACTTTTAACTACTTATTCTAATTTACAATGTCACAATTACATAAATTATATTACATACATCATCTTTTAATCATTATTCTTAAATTTTGTAGTAAATGATCTTGTTTTCAATCAGTTTTGTTCAATTTTGAATGCTTACACTGTGATATATAGAAATGTCGCATTTTTTATTGTTCTAAATCTTATTGAAAATTAAGTTATTTTTGTTTATTCTGTATAAAACCTTATTGTTGAGGTTTTAAATAAAAGTTTACATCTTTATATCAAGTTTCTAGGTCATATTTAATGAAATCTATTACAAATTAAAAAATATGAAAATGGCTTCCCTTGCTTTACTTATGTGCTTATGAATGCATTTTGTATTTGAAATTTTATACTATAAATTTTAGTTTTGGAGTTGTAATATATCCTTATACCTTAAGTTTAAAGATCCTACTATACTTTACAACAAAGTTTGTGCATCTAGACCCCGTACTTTAGATAGTCTGTGCCTATTAAGTTGTGTATTGACATACTATCTCAAACTTCTTATTTATTTTCCAAAGATTGAATGTTTAAAATGAAAATTTAACTTCTTAGTAATACTTATGAACATAATATCTTTATTTTATATTTATTTATTTCCACTTAAACATATCATCTCGATATATAGGTATTAGTATGAAAAATAAAGCGGTACCACTTGAACGTCGTAGGACGAGAGATAGAGGACTTGTTAATACATTAATAAATAAGCTCCCCTTTGAACTTCACGCCCCTGGGGGTATCGGTATTTAGGTCCTGGAACGAAGCTAGCAAAGAGATTAGCTCGAGGGGATAAACCAATAAATCCTTTAGACGAGGCAGCACTACAACACGATATAGCATATTCTCAGAGCAACGATCTAAGTGAACGCCACGTGGCTGATAAAGATTTAGAGAACAAAGCTTGGGATCGTGTTAAATCTAAGGACGCTAAATTAGGTGAAAAAGTAGCTGCCTGGTTGACAACAACAGTTATGAAAGGAAAACGCAAACTTGGAATGGGTCTCCGACGAAAACGTAAAACTAAGAAGCGTGTTATTAAACCACCAAAAATTGGAGGATTTTTACCATTTTTAATCCCTTTGTTTGGGGCTTTAGCTGCTGCCGGCGGCGGATCTGCTGGTATCGCAAAAGCCGTGAACGACCCTAAAGCTAATAGAGAGCAATTAGCCGAGCAGCAGCGACATAATCTTGAAATGGAGCAAGCTGCTAAAGTTGGTAAAGGGTTATATTTAAGACCATATAAAGGATATGGAATGAGGCAAACAAAACAAAAAATATGTAAAAAGGGGCGGGGTTTTTATTTAAAACTATATTCAAGAAACTACCGATAAGATTACCTCAGCACATAATGACAGACTTTGAACTTGAAAAATATATAACGTTATTGCAAATTCCTTATTTTCGTGGTATATACATGCGTAATTCCTTACCTACAAAAATTAACAAATACGAGTCGGGTATTATCAACTTGGATACACAGCAAGCTGTTGGAACGCACTGGACAGCTTTTACAAAGAAGAGTAAAAATGTTACATATTTTGATAGTTATGGTAATTTACCACCGCCTTTAGAAGTCGTAAAGTATTTTACAAGTAATGGAAAAGTAGACATCCACTTCAATTACGAAACAGTACAAAGATTTGGTTACCAATGTGGACAGTATTGCCTTAGATTTTTATATAGTCAGTATAACTGAGTAGGCAACTCATTTCATAACCAATTGTCCAAGATGTCGTATATTTTTACGTTAAGTGGAAAGTCATCAATTCTAAGTGGTGACTTTAACCCACCCATTTACTTAGATGAAAATTCCGAGCATGAGATAGAATTGGCTAATTTTGATACATTCAATAGTATTCCAAACATAACTCAAACCAATAACGTATTAGTGTGGGGTCAGAAAAGTCAATACAAATATATCATCCCTATAGGCTCATATGAACTGGATAATATTATAAAATTAATTGAAAAAGAAATGTTAAATATTTTTTTTTTTTTTTTTTCGGGCCGAGATGGGAAACTCATGTTCGAATGGGTCCAGGACCCAAACAGTGTTGGACTCATCCCCAAGGAGATGCCTACCAACCAAACCCACCTCAAACTCGCCGTTACCCCCGCCTCGGAATCACTACCCTAGCATACTTCGAGACGGGCGGCGGTCCCTCGCACACTCTCCGCTCACTCCGTTCTCTCCCCCTGACCATGCTCTCTACTACGCCACTTACCTCCATCCATTCCTCCTCCCCCCTCAACATTATCTCCACCATATTCTCCCAATACACCGCCTCCCCTAGTTTCCTCTCCAACTTCTTCAGCACTTCCTCGTTCCTCCAGCATCTGAACACATGCCCCACATCATCCTCCACTCCACACCTCTCGCACACTCCAGTCTCTCTTTTTCCAATCTTGTGGAGGTACCCTACTCTCGACCCATGTCCAGTGAACACCTGTGTCAAGAAGTAGTTCACCTCCCCGAATTTCCGATCCATCCAATCTCTCCTATTCCCAATCGCTCCTTTTAGCGCGCCCTCATACTCCTCCCACCTTCTCTCCATTTCCTCCTCCATCCATTCTTGTACTTCCTCTCTGGTCGCACCCCTCCAGCGTTTATTCCTGGCTCTAGCCATCACGTCCAATGGGTAGCTCCTTGCCAGCACCGCTGCTGCCAGTCCACCCACTGTCCTGTACCCCTGCACTACCCTTAGCAATATACCTCTCTGCACCCGCAGGAGTGGCCTAACCCTCGCATTCACTCCCGCTCTTTCACCCCACACCTCCGCACCGTACAGCAAACTCTGCTCTACCGTCCTACCAATGATCCTCCTCTTCCACTCTCCCGGCCCCTTCACATTACTCATCAATCTCCCCAGCCATGCTGCCCTCACTTTCCCCTTCTCTGCCGCCTTCAACATGTGTGTTCGGAAGGATAACTGACTATCCAACCACACCCCTAGGTATTTCTCACACTCCTCCATGCGAATTCTCCTTCCCTTCACCATCACCCCCACTTCCCTTGTCTTGCTCCGTCCCTTCACTAGCAACCCCACCGTCTTATCTTCCGCCACTTCTAGTCCGCACCGCTCTATCTTCTCCTCAATCTTCCTACACATTCTCTCCGCCTTTCTTTCTATCTCCGCCTCTCCTTTTGCCGTACATACCAGACACACATCGTCCGCATACACCGTAATCTCACATCCCTCTTCACATACTATCCCACAAACCTCATCAAACACACACTTCCATAGCGTCGGTCCAAGAACCGAGCCCTGGGGCACTCCAGCCTCCGTATCATACCTCCTCCCTCTAGTGTCTACTATCACACGTCCCGTCAGGTAGTCTTCCACTAGGTTAACCAAACCCTCCCCCACTCTTAGCCTCAGCAACGCGCTCAACACTGCCTGTTTGCTGACACTGTTGAACGCGTTTCCGACGTCGAAGAACACGAGTAGGGCCAATTTCTTGTTCCTCCAGCTGCCCTCCCTAGCCCTTTCAACCAAGCCCATCACCCTGCCCAGCGCCGAGATGCATGATTTTCCCTTCGCAAACCCGTGCTGGTTTTCCCTAAAACCCCCATTCCTACCAACTTCCTCTTCAATCCTATCCTTTATTATCCCCTCTATCAATTTACCCATACCACACAGCAGACTGATGGGCCTGTAGTCCCCCGCCCTCTTCCCCTCTCTACCCGCCTTCTTAAGTAATATCACCCCAGCCACCTTCCATCCTTCTGGAAACTCTTCCTCCCTTAGCACCCTGTTGAAAAGCTCGCAGAAGTACTCCCCATTGTCATCCAACATCCTCTTCAACATATCACCCCTCAGGCCATCTATCCCCGGGGCTTTCCTTACTTTAATGTTCCTTCCACTCTCTTGTACTTCCCACTTCTCCACCGGCCTTATCCCCCTCATTTTTCCTACCCCCCTAGTATCCTGGACTTCTCGAATCCTGCCTCCAACTCCTTCTCCCCCTGTGAACAAACTGCCTATAACCTCCTTCTCCCAATCTTCCTCTAGCACCTCGCTCCTATTTCCACCCATCCTCTTCACCGCTATCTCATATGCGTTTCCCCATGGATTGTTTTCCAGGTCCCCCAGTAACTCTTCCCACTTCCCTCTTTTATCATGATTTAAATCTAGATTTTGATAGTAAGAAAGTTATTACCACATCCAAACTAATCAACCTATATTTAATCCGGAAGAATTTAAAACCAAAGCACCGATCGTTCATATCGATTGTTCTCGTCAAAAAGAGCTTTTACAGAGTGGTTCTATTGTTCTTAAAATAGAATTTGAAACCACTAAAAATGTGGGTTATGATGTATCAGCATACTGTTTGATTATACATGAAAAAGAATTTTATTACAATCCCTTGAAAAAAATTGTTAGACAAGTTTAATGCGCATGCGTTTATATTGTGTTAAAAGTCAACTACCACATGTAGTTTATTTCAGTCCACTATGAGTTTTCGTCAACGACTCGAGCAGTATATTATTAACTTGGCTAATCTCAAAGCCGATATTGAGTGGTACAAAAAGAAAAAGCATCTAGTTGAGCAATTTCAAAATTTACAAATATGAGTTTAGTGATTGATGTTCAAGGCTTTAGGATCGAGAACAATAAATTTATAGTGAAGGAATTTGCCGCATATAACGGAAATCAAGTTTGTCATTATGTGTTTAAACCACCATTCCCTTTACGAATGCTGTCCCCCGATTTGCATAGACAGGCTGTTTGGCTCATGAAAAAGCATCACTCTATTGACTGGAATGTTGGTTTCACACCAATTCATTTGTTTGGTAGTATAGTAGCTGAATTAACAGAGGATGTTGACATGGTTTACGTTAAAGGAAAAGAGAATGCTGACTATATTAAAAAATATTCAACGACTCCAGTTTACGAATTTGAAGAACACCCCCCAGTTAATTCCTCTGAACCAAAATGTTTTTACCATAGTAATATTAATTGTATTTGCGCATTATCGAATGTATTTTTTTTATATGAAAACTTTATAATGAAATACTAAATAAAAAGAAAATAATATATCGACTTTCAATTAACCCTTGAGACCTATTGCGCAAGCGTTTTCTTGTATATGAATGTAATTACAGAGCTGGTTTTTCTTTATTTTCATAATGAAGTGTATCAAGTGTGGTAAGCACTTTTCTAGAGCTTACAATCGTCGTCGACATCAGTTAGGTGGTTGTGAACGTGATGGTCCATCTTTTATTCCGAAGAAAAGACTTAGACCTATGAATATGGAATTGTTGGAGACGGGCGTTACCAAGTTACATCACGCGTTCAAAACTAGAATAGCTTCCTATCGATTCTCCATTCCAGATAAAAAGACAAATTATTCTGATTTTCTCAATGAGGTGAAACCTAAAGTTCTAAATTTTAAGATATTCAGCATATACATAATACCAGAGAAGGAGATTTCAGATATAAAGTCCATGAATACTGCCAACAAAGTTGTGACTACATCAACCGATTTGAATAGTCTATATGATGAATTTAAAGATAAAATTACGAACCAGGCTTCAGAGTTTCAAGAAAAAGATAGTGGGTGGGCATTACAAGAAATAATGTTTTTAGATGTAAACATAAACCGATTTTCTGCAATTTCCGCTTCTTCTTACATCAGGTTGCCAATGACGATAATTAGAAAACAGGCTGTTTTGAATATTCGGAATAATGATAAAGCATGTTTCGCTTGGTCTGTGAATGCAGCAGTATTTCAACCCGTAGGAGATCCAACGAAACCAGAATCTTACCCCCATTTTGATACCTTGCTAGATTTTACAGGAGTAGAGTTTCCAGTTACCCTGAAAGACATAACAAAATTCGAGAAATTGAATAATATATCTGTGAATGTTTATGGCTTGGAATCTGAATTTAAAGATGGTAAAAGAACATATGACGTTGTTGGACCCCTACATTTTACTTCAGAGCGGAAACCAACTCATGTCAACCTTTTATTGATTGCTGATAGAGATGGAAACAATCATTATACTCTCATCAGGGATTTATCTAAATTATTGAGGAGTCAAAAAACAACAACGCATAAGGAAAGATATTACTTTTGTGATGGCTGCCTACAAAGTTTTCCAAAGGGAGTCTCATTACAACATCATCAAGAAAATGATTGTACTCACGTTTACACTAAACTACCAACTTCTGAAATTAAAATAAACAAGTGTGGAGAGTGGTTGCCAGAATATACATTGAAATTTATCAACTTTGAAAAACAACTACAAGTGCCTTTTGTTATATACGCGGACTTTCAAAGTTTATTAAAGCCGATAAATCACACAGAACCCCACGATGGTAAATCCTTCACAGTTAAAGTGTGTGAACATGAGCCTTACTCGTTTGCTTTTTATGTAAAGTGTACATATGATGATAGTTTATCCAAATTTGAAATTTATGAAGGTGCCGATGCAGCCCAAGTCTTCATACAAAAATTGGATTCAACAGTTCATGATTTATACAATAACCATCTTAAACATATTATACCAATGCTAACACTAACACAAGAAGAGCAACAAAGATATGACTAGGCTACCATTTGTCACATTTGTGAGAAGCCATTTGATTTGTTTGATAAAAAGGTTAGGGATCATTGTCATGTTACCGGAAATTTTACTAATGCGGCCCATAACTCTTGCAATTTAAATTATAAACTTCCAAAATGCATTAGCGTGTTTATGCATAATTTAAAAAACTACGATTGTCATTTATTTGTGAAAGAATTAACCACCAAAGGTGAAAACATCAACGTTTTACCCCAAACAAAGGAGAAGTATATATGCTTCTCAAAATCTATTTTAGTGGAAAAGTTTAGTGATCCCAAGATACGAAATGTGTATATGACTTCGAAATTTGTTGACTCCTTTAGTTTCCTAGCTAGTTCCTTAGAAAAACTGGCTTCTACATTAAATCCTGTACAGTGTAATGAGGTACAAAAGTTTTTCCCACAACATTTTAATTTAATGAGACAAAAAGGTGTGTTTCCGTATTCGTATGTGTCATCATTTGATAAACTACGTGAGCAGCAACTACCTTCTAAGGAACAGTTTTTTGATACCTTGAAAGGTGTCGATATTTCGGATGAGGAATATGCACGAGCTCTGCTAGTATGGGATACTTTCAACTGCACGACTATTAGCGATTATGCAAAGTTATATTCAAAAACAGATGTGTTGCTTCTTGCCGACGTCTTAGAGAATTTTCGCAAAGTTTGTCTTAAAGAATATTAATTGGATCCAGGTCACTACCTTACCGCTCCTTCCCTGAGTTGGGATGTGATGTTGAGAAGTACTAAGATTGAACTTGAACTTTTAACCGATGTGGATATGCTACATTTTTTCAAAAAAGGAATTCGAGGCGGAGTAGCTCAATGCTGCAAAAGGAAAGCTGTAGCAAACAATAGATACATGGAAACCTTTGATGTAAACAAACCAGAAAGCTACATAATTTTTTTAGATGCCACAAGCCTCTATGGTGCTGCAATGAAGGAATATCTACCATATGGCAACTTTAGGTGGTTAACTGAATCTGAAATTGAATTATTCGAGGTTGATACTATTGAAGATGATTCACCTAAAGGATATGTTTTGGAAGTAGACTTGGAGTATCCTACCTATATGCATGATGCGCATAAAGATCTTCCTTTCTGCAAGGAAAGTATCATCCCTCCAAAATCCAAATATTCGAAGCTAATACCGAACTTGTACGATAAAACCAAATATATCATACACTATCGTAACCTTAAACAGTGTTTACGAAATGGTTTAAAATTAAAAAAGAGTTATCGGGTTTTCACAGTTTGCGTGGTTAAAGACGTTTATTGAACTTAACACCAATCTACACAACAACGCCAAAAATGCCTTTGAAAAAGATTTGTTTAAACTGTTAATCAATGCCATCTTTGGAAAAACAATGGAGAACGTGGAAAAACGAAAACGTATAATTCTGTCAAGTCATTGGGAAAACACCAGAGGATCTATAGGAGCAAAAACTTTAATTGCGAAACCGGAATTCAAATCTTGTTCTGTGTTTAGTGATAATTTGGTGGCTATTCATCTAAATAAAATTAAAGTAGTGTATGATAAACCGTTGTATGTTGGATTTTCCGTTCTGGATATTTCAAAGACTATAATATACGATTTTTATTATGATTATGTTGAACAAAAGTATGGTGATTCTGTTCAGTTGTGTTATACGGATACTGATTCTTTAGTGTTGGAAGTACGTACTGAAAACTTTTACAAAGACATGAAGGAAAATATTGAATATTTCGATACGTCCAATTATCAGAAAGATAATATTTATGACATTCCTAAAACAATATCTGTTGTCGGTAAAATGAAAGACGAGTTTGCTGGTGTAGTTGTTGAGTCTTTCTATGGAACTGGTGCTAAAGCATATTGTGTTAAATTATCAGAACGATTCAACAAGTCTGATATTTTAAAAAAAGCTAAAGTTATTTCTAAACATATAATTCAAACTCAACTCCATCTTAATGACTATAAACAAATCGTTGAAACTGGTGGGGTTGTATATAGAAAAATGTATGTTTTTATTTCCAATCTGCATACCATACACACAGAATTGAAGAATAAGGTAGCTATTTCTTCAAAGGATGATAAGAGGTATGTAATACCACATGACACAAATACTCTAGCATGGGGTCATTTTCTAATAAATCCATCTTCCAATTCTGGCACATTAGATGATCTTATACAAGGATTAGAAGAAGAAGAAGCGGTGGAGAATTTTTTCAGTGATGTAAATATAGAAGAATACTTAGATTCTACAGATGTTGATTCTTCATATGATTTAGATGTTTAACAAAAAATGAATGCTATTTATATACTTATTTCTTTTATTTCAACAAACGAAGGACAATTTTATAAAATATTGAAACAGTTACAATTGTAAAACATGTAGCTATATAATATAATATATAAGTGTGCGTATTTGTGTGCGTGCTTGAGATAACCTGGTGAGCTCCATACAACTGCAACCATTCGGAATCTTGGTAGTTTCCATTACCTTTGAAAATACTCACTTTATATGTTGTACTATTGGTGGGTATTTCAGCCTTTTGGGTTACCGCATTGTTTGGTGTATAAGATTCCATTCGTATCCATTTTTCAGGCTAACTATCATTTTTTGTACCATTACTATCAAAACATATAAACACGTGTCTAATATTATACGGATGTTGTATTAAAAGGTAGTTGACAATAATAGCTTACAATATTATAAACGTTGGAGTAAGCATATCGATTAATACTAAATAAATGATAACATGTTTAATCTTTTATATGATTTATATTTCTTGTATATTACATTCCTATGTCGTGCTGTGTTGGATAATAGCATGAGTTATATATTGTTGTATCAATCAACCCCTCTCCTACCAATTCACTAGAGTCATCCTCTTGTACATCACTATTTTTTACGATTTGCTGTTTTAATTCGCGGATACACTTCACATTTAACAGGCTATACAAATCACAGGGAATTACAAATTCATAGATGATATCATGTTTGAAATATCTGTATCCGATTCCAATGTTATTATTATTTGTGTCTTTGATACACCAATATACCACATTTGCAGCGATACCTGCTAATCTTGGAGCACTGTAGTATAAACAGTCTGAATTAAAAATAAGCTCTGGTGTTACACACCTACTAGCTTCCATTTCTTTATTCACACTTTTTCTTTCTAATAATAATTTAATAACGCTGTGGATTCTTTACGCATATAATTAAATTTTCTGCCCTGCCACTCATATATACTAAACCTCTTCACATAATTGACTTGCCCCGTATAATATACTTGTCCCCCTTCCTGTTACATAAAAGTTCAACTGGCTCATTAATACCTTAGAGTTCATATGCGGTCAGACAGGTGCTCTCTCATTATATACAGAATGAAAGTAGGTCAACCAGTTCTGCTCATCTGCTTCCCCATGGGACTTGCTCACGTGCCTCCCCATGGGTCCTGCTCATGTGCCTCCCCATTATATGTCTACTCATCAACAATTTTATTGGGATTTACCAGTAATTGTCCTTTTCTTAAAATTATACCTGCTACATGCAAAACCAGTCAAGTAGCACAAATTGAGAGCATTTAAATTTACTTTACTCGCCGCAAGAATAATAAAATGTTTTGGTTAAATCGTATATGAGGGAATTGTTTTTAAAATTGTTCCAGATATGCTAAAATGAAAATATGAAAAATTCGGAAAAATTTCATATAAAATGAAAAATAGGCCAAATATGAAAATTTCATAAATGCCTCATTATTTCCAATGATTTGAAGGAAGCAATGAAATGAGAAGCACTGGGCATGTTTTCCCTTCCTGAATAACTTCCGATAAACCCAAAAAGATTTCAAGTGCATCTTGCTGAAACACCCTCAAAGAAATATATTAATTTTTGTTCGCATTTAAAATTTTTTGGCATAAATAAATGAAACCTCGAAGGGTAACTACAAGATTTTTAGTATTGGCACAACTTTAAACTTTTCTGATTGAGGACACTAATATTGCAATAATTGAGTTGTGCCAATACGTTAGGTGCTCAGAGCTGGCTGTGGCACTAGCTTTCAAAGGTTTTCCAGGGGGACCGGTTTTTCGACTGGAATTGAGGCTATCAAATAGCTTGTCTGAAAATAAAATCAGCTCAGATGTCTCGACTGCTTCCGGATCCAATTTATCTTGAGATTCTGCAAATGAAAAATGCAATAATTATATAAGTAGATATGTTAAAAGTTTCTTTTTAGACTTACTCCAAGTTAAAATTTTCTTCATAATCATTCCGATTTGGTAGCTGAAGACTTGAGTGCAGCAACTGACTTTCATTTTGTTGATTTTTCCCTTCGCAATATGCTAATCTGTCAGTTTGTTGCATACTCAATTTTCATCATCGCAATCTAGGAGGTAGAATTGTTCTTAGTTCTTGGCAACCAGTTTTTTTTATTTTTTATTGAAAAATATAAATCTTTATTCAATAGATTCGATCTCAAACATTCAAATAAATGAGGGGTGTCATAAAGAGGAACAATTTCCTGATTATCATCCAGGAATCCACAAAGCCTGTTTTCTATGTTTCTTTTTTCATGGAATTCACTGGTTTCCTTCAATAGAAGATTGATAGCAGACTGGTTGGTACTACCTTGATTGCACAAAGTAGCCAATTTCATGTGGCTTCCTGATAATGTCTGCTGTAGAGGGCATGTTGTACATTATATCTTGATGTGTATCTGAGATGATAAAAAAATACATACAATTGTAGGTAATTTTCTTTAAACATACTATCTATTGCAATATTCAATGTTGCAAGTATATTGTACCGCCTGAACCTAGAACTAATGTATATTAAAGTAAATTTTACACACCTTGATTGATAAAAAGCTCCGGAACAGCATTTCACTTTAAGCCTCTGCGGGTACCATGTCGTCGATCCAATGCCAAATCACACGATTGTGCAAATTTGATGTTTTGAGAAAAACGCATTTTAAACTTTGAAGATATCGCTAAAAATAGAACTTTTAGTTTTTAGTATTCTTCGAAAAAAAAAACGCACATACATTGTTTTGACTTTGCACAAATTAAGACATACCATGTTCCGTTAAAACAAATAAAACCATATTATTGAGAAAATTAACTACATTTTCATCAAATCAAATTCCTGTACAGAAAAAAACAAAAAAAAACCAAAAAAAAACATCAAATATTCTCTTGAAAAAAAACTTGAATAAAACATTAACGTTTAGACTTCATAAACAAACATTAAATTCCTGTACAGAAAAAAATTAAATAAAATAAATTAATGTTAAGTCTTTGACAGTATCGGACTGAACAAAATAAAAAAATTAAGTGAAACATTAACGTTTAAGTCCGTATTTATAGTCGCTACATGTAGCACTTGAGTGTGACTTAGCTCGGATAATTCGTAAACTACTTGTTCTTTAGACACAATTTTAAAGTCACGTGATGTAGTAAGAGCCACTTGAACTTAAGGGTGGTTGATACCACCCTTGAGTGATACTTAAACATTTAAACTGTTTACAATTAAATCGAATTGAGGTCATGAAGTGATTCAGTTGTACACAAAAACTGCGTTTCTTCTGAAATGGAAGATTTAGACGATTTTTAGAATATGTTGAGAATATAGAAGATAATGAAAATGGCAAAAGATTAGAAAAACCTTATATGCAAGACCCTTTTGTATTTTTTCAAGACGACGAATTCATTAAACGATACCGATTTAAAACAGAAAATGTACGGGAATTAGTACTGCCGCTAATTTTTGAACAATTAAGCAAAGATAATAATAGAGGCAATTCCACCTGTTCTGCAACTTTTAATAGCATTAGGATTTTACGCTACGGGAAACTTCCAAGTACGTGATGAAATAAAACAATTTAATTTTTTTTTCATTTTTTCATTTCATTTATTCATTATAAACATTTAGATACAGTAATTTTACAATTTACTTCATTTTATTTAATATCCTCCAACTCAGCCCGTCCCTAGACAAAAATTTGTCTGTTTTGCACTGGACTAAGTTTTAAGATATCTTTTTCATTGTATAGGTAATAAAAGGTTGGTGTTTTCAACTATACTTTTTTGCTGTAGGGTAAAGCAGAGAAAGCATAACACTCAACGGAGAATAATTAATTATTGTCGTGCATAGAAACATTGATGCTATAATTTATCGATTTATTGATAATGTCATTTAAGACATTATATCCATAAACAATTGTAAGTGAGTAGTTATATAGTTTCTTATATATTTTTTAAATTTAAATAGTTTGGGTTCTGTTTTAATACCAATTGGGATTAGGTTATAAAATTTTGGACCGAAGAAAAAAAGCGATCTTTGAGTTACAGTTTTTTTAAAGTACGGGACATGTAGATTCATATTTGCTAAAGAACGTGTTAAGAACTGTCTCTAAAATCTTAAGTGTTGTATTAAAAGTCCCACCCCATGCAATAATGCAATATCTTAAAACCGATTCTGCAAGCGAGTTATAAATTATTTTCAACTTTTTTTCGGAGAGAATATCCCTTAAGGTGTAAAATTTGTGCATTAATGCTCTTAATCGCTTACTAACGTGGGTAATATGTTCAGACCATCGCATATGCTGATCGACATAAACACCCAGGTATTTTATAGAGGAGATTTTATCTATTTTTGAACAATTACAATTTTTATCTAATGTACATTGGGGTTCATGTAATTGTATAGTAGTTTAGTTGGTTGTTCTACAGTTGTAGGACTGAAAGTGATATATTTTGTTTTCTTGATATTTAGTGTGAGTTTATTGAAATTAAGCTACATGCTAATATTTTTTAAGTTATTTTCTGCATTTGTTTTAACATTCTCCCAATTTTTACCAATAAAGATTATGGCAGTGTCATCGGCATAGCTAATTAGGTGTCCATTAAACTTATTTATTTTTGTAATATTATTTAGATATATAATAAAAAGCAATGGTCCGTCCTAACACCGTGCCCTGTGGATCACCAATTTTTATTTTGGATTCTGAACTTAATTCAGTACCTACTTTTACTCGCTGAACTCTATCTTTAAAGTAATCTCATATGAGTTTTAACGCAATTCCCTTGACACCATAATTATTTAACTTATCTAATAGGTTTTCATGAGTCACCGTGTCGAAAGCCTTGGCTAGGTCGAGAAAAATTGCAATGCACTTTAAAGACTCATCCAAAGCTCTCACCATACTCTCCACCAAATCTACCACCGCATTTTCAGTGCTTTTCTTTATAAATCCATATTGTTTTTTTAGTTAGTTATAATGTTATTTAAGTTAAAGAATTCAAGCAGTCTTTCTTTTAACGCCATCTCAAATATTATTGCAAAATTGCTTATTAAGGAGATGGGCCTGTAATTATTAACCTTACTTGCATCTTCCGATTTATAAATAGGTGTCACCAATGATTCCTCTCATTGCAGGGGTATTTTCCCACTATGGAAACATAGATTTATTATATGTGCTAATGGCTCTGAGATAAGCAGATGAATACTTTTTATAGTTTTTACCTGTATTTTATCTGGGCCAATTGTTTTTTAACTTTGATATTAGTATGATTATCTCCATATTATCTACTGGTTTCAGGAAAATACTTGACTGGACTTTATCATTGATTGTAAATTTGTCAGGTAAGGTAACCGGAGGTATTTTATTTGCCATTTCCGTTCCGATGTTGGAAAAAAATTTGCTAAACATATTGGCCTTATCATTATTATTATTTACTGGCATTTTATTGATATTAAAAATAGTTGTGTTTTCAATACTTTTAGATTTTGGGGGACTACCTGAAATATCATTTATAACTTTCCACATTTTTTTTGTGTCATTACCTGCTTCATTTATTTTTTTTTGATAATAATTATTTTTAGTTTTTTTTAGTAAAGCATTTAGTTTATTTCTGTACGTTTTATATTCTTGCTGAGATTCGGTTGAAAAATGTTCATTTAGTTTTTTTTAAGATAATCTCTTTGTTTAATCGACATTATTAATCCAGCTGTTATCCAAGGCTTAATTTTTGATGTTTTCTTATCTTTAGTTTCAATTTTAGTAGATGCTTTTATATAGTTATTTAGTTTATTTATAAAAATATCATATGCTAGTTGTGGATCACTATCAGTATTAATAACGTAATACCATTTTTCACTTTTTAATAAATTTTGTAGTTTTTCGTTATCACGTTTTTGTATAGGTACTGTGGTTTCAGATCTAAGTAAGTTTTGACTAGAAAAATGTAAAAAGACAGCTGGAGAAAAGTGATCAGTCATGTCTGTGTGGAATACTACTGGATCAAATTCAATTAGGTTTTTAATATTGTTTTGTGTTCTTATAAAAATATGATCAATGGTTGATTTAGTGTTATTTGTTACTCTGGTTGGTTTATTAATGAATGAAACGAAGCCATTAGAGTTTAATATATTAAGATAATTATTAGTGGAAGTTTCATCTTTCTTCATCTCAATATTTATATCACCAGCAAATACTTCTAGATTTTGTTTTTGTATAGTATTTAAGTATATGCATAAATCGTCTAGAAATTGATCTCTATCTGTTGATGGCAGCCTATAGAAGGCTGTTATACCTATTTTATTTATGTTTTTTGGGAAGAATTTATTTGAAAAAGTTAATCTTAAAAAATTGTTGTTATTTATGGGTATTATATTGACCGCCGCAGTTAAGTTATTCCTCACATATATAACAACACCATCACACTTATTTGCTAAAGACTCATTGTAATAAATGGAAAAGTTTGGAATTGCAAAATCATTTAAACTAATTATTATATCATCAAACCTGTTTTGGGCCATTTCCATGTACACCAGAAGCTCGTCGAAATGCTTTTGTATACTTCTTATATTAAAATGTACTATTCCTATTGAGTATCTATGAATTTTGCCATTTTCGGTCCATACATTCTTCTTCTATTGAAAAAGATTATCTGGAAAATTTATTCACAACCATCACATCTTCTAGGTAAAAAGGTTTAATAAGGGAGAATGATTGATATCTATTTGGTCGTTCAGCAGATTACCTGAATATTTGTTTTTGTTAATCTCGAGGGCTTCTAAAAGATGAAGGATTTTGGTTCCACATGCAAAATTTTGAAAATGAAGATTTAAACAAATTAAATTGTTTTATTTCATCATTTAGTATGGATCTTCATCAAGTAAAAGCCTCATCTATTCAATTTTCCAAGTACGTCTATGTTGATTTGCCTATGGAAATTCTATTTACTATAATAATCTTTATTTACAGTTTGTGAGTGGCGATCTACGAGGAGTTTCCCAATCTACAGTATCATTAACTATAAAAAGGGTATCAGTGGCTTTGGCAGGGAATTTAAGAAACTTTGTCAAATTCCCAGATACATTACAACAACAGCATTACAACAACAGCAACAAAATGTTCAAAAGTTTTTTGCCATAGGAAATTTTCCAAATGTCGCTGCGTGTGTGGATTGTACACATATTCTTATTGGTAACCCTGGAGGTGAAATAGGTGAAATATTCCGAAATAGAAATGGACAATTGTCTTTAAATGTACAGGCGAAAATATATTTCATAGCTACATTTTTATTAAATAAAATAGGTACTTTTTCTAGGTGACAATTTTTTTAGGTTTCTTGTGGCCCCACTGTAGAAATTCTGGATATTGACGTTAGATACCCTGGATGAACACATAATAGTGTAATTTTTATTCTTAGTGCACTACGTATTCGTTTTGAAACCAATCAAATAGGAGGTATGTCTAGAAAATGGTAAATATGAATGAATTTTATTAATTTTGTAGGTATTATTTTTTGGGTGATAGTGGATATCCCTGTCGAAGATATTTATCAACACCAGTTATAAATCCAGCTGCAGAACCAGAACACAATTATAACAGGAGTCATATAAGAACAAGAAACATAATTGAATGTGTTTTTGGTGAATGGAAGCGTCGTTTCTCATGTTTACGAAGGAGATTCCTCACAAAATTATAAACCTCTGTTGCAATTATCTGTTCTACTGCAACATTGTATAATATTGCCAAGAATATGCAAGAGAAAGACTTTGACAAAGTTATTAAGCTTATATATTATAAAATATGCATAGTCAGCAATATTTGGAGGTTATTTTTAAAACATTTTCACTACTTTTTTTAAAGGATTATAATTCACTATACGATCATGAATAATGACACAATAAGCACATGTATTTGTTGGTATATTCTTACTTGTTTCAAATTCCAATCTGATATCCACACTACCAGATTTTAATGATTCATTTTGTCTGCTACAATCAATGGCAAAAAGTGTTGCAAGTTCCTTGAATTTCAACATATTAAGACACGGATCACCAACATACTTGTTATAATATGATTCTTGAAATTGTGCATACATTTCATATAATACAGCGTAGTAGTTTTAATCAAAATTTAAATTCAAATTATCGTAAGGATACATTTCTGAATTTAGGTATAATTTCATGTTTGTAACATTACAATGGTCAAATCGGCTAAAATTCTTCACAATATCTTTTTTTTTTGTTAGATTGAAATTCAACTAAAACATAACGGGGTTTTTCAAACAGACTGCTTGTTTTAATAGGTAGATAGATAGATATTTATTGTCCATTCATGCATAGTAGGTACATGAACAAGGAGACGGTATGACATAATATAACAAAAAAGAAGAGAAAAAAAAATAAAATACAACTGATTAATAAATAAATAAATAGATAAATATACTTACAGCCAAACCATGCTGGATCTAGGATATAAGTAAGGGTAGGCAGTTAAACAAAAAATAAATGATAAAAGAAATAAAGTTAGTGTTTGGATAGAAATGCTATTCATTAATAATAAAAGCTCGTAGTTTCATTACACCGCCTATAAAGTTATATATTTTTTGAAGTGTGATGACATTTGTTGTAGACAAAAGAGAGTCGAGGGCATCTGAATGGCTTCGCTTCTCGAATATAACTGTGTGTCTTAGACTATTATACATTGGGCAGTCAAAGAATATATGCTCTAATGTTTCCAATGATTGTCTATTACAGATCGTGCAAATCTGGTCGATTTTTATTTTGTGCGAGATATTATTGACATAAAGATAAATCGTTTCATTATTAGTTGTGCGTAGTTGTGCTGTTGAACGTTTAATGTGCAGTGGAGATGGTCCGCAAAGATAACTGATAGGCGTACTATCCCTTTTTGAAACCCAATAACTGACCTATGGTATTGGGCATCTCAAAGTTTATTGCTCTATTGCTCTTCACCTCACACTTGAGTGTATTATTATTTACTTCCATTATTAGCACAGTAGGATCATCGGATTTCTTAACGTTCCTTTTTTGTATGGTACTTTCTTCCATAAATTTACGACGATCACTAGTTGTTGTTGTTATGCCTTTAGTTATAACATTTTGCTACACACTCTCTTACATATGTTTATCACCGTCAGATTTCATCTCGAGTTCAACAATTATTGAATTGATATATCGGTTAATGTCGTTATCTACGTATGAACCACTGGGTTTTTAGATATTGTAACCATTTATGTGAAAATTATTGTTAGTTTCGTCTACATTAGGAATTGAATTGTATGTCATAAAATCAATCAAACCCATAACATACCGCTCATTTTCATTCAATATAAGTGGAGGATAGATTTTAGTTGATAATAAGGAATTTCTACCAGATAATATAAATGTATAGGACATTATCACTATGGAAAGGTTATAATGAAAGAATACATCTTTAAACAATTTTATTTATTAAAAAAATTTAAACACAAGTGTCCACAATTATACCTATTATTATTTTGATAAATTTCATGATTGTATAATATTTGACATGATCCACTTGAATGAAAATATGACAAAGCTTCTAGTGGAGGTCTTGAAATACCATAAGTATCAAAGTAAACTAGTTGTGATCCAGTTTTCTTATAAGCGTTCCCGAACCATTCTTATCATCCAAACTAATGATTCCACTTTCATTAATTCTTATTTTTTTGGGTAGAGCATCTCTTATGAAAACTCCACGATAATATGGAATTTTTATTTGTTTTGCATACTTAACTAATTCTATATTTGTTAGTGCACGTTGTGGTAATTTGAGGTTATTCATGAAAAAAGACCCAAACCATTTTTGTAAGGTTTCAAATATAATCCTTTACCCATTGCTATAGATTCCATTTGTTTGTTGTGTCGCTGTTTTTCAAACAATTGATCTTTTGCTGATTTTGCATCATTGACAGCTTTTGCAATAGCTGCTGCTCCCCCACCCAGTGTACCAAGAGTACTTAGAGCAGCAAAAATTGGTATCAAAGGTAATATGCCTTCGGTTTTTGGAACTGGTATGATACGAGGTTTGGAAACTACCTTACTCTTTTTACTAGACTTTGCCACTTTTACTGCAATACTGATTGCTTCCCCCATTGTTTTTGATTTGTTTTGTAGGAGAAATCTTTTTATTTTTTGAATTATCTTTGTAGACTCATAGGATTGTTCTTATTGACTTTTCCTTTCGCCCTCCTTTTAACGTTGCTCTGCTTTCGTTTCGTTTATACCATTGTGTTGATGTCTAAAGACAAATTAATATTGGAGACACTATTGTGCTGATATTTAACAACTAAAAAATATTAATTTGAACACGCGCTATTGGTTTATATACTAAAATATTTTTTAATAGATGTCGAAGAATAAAAATATATTATTCTAACGCTTTGACAAAGTTTTGAAAAATAATTTTTCCAAAAACAGTGACCGTTCAACGAAGAAGAAACAACTTCTTCCCGGGCTACATGCCCATTTTCGCAACCAAAATATTTCCGTAACTGGACTATATGTATGGTTGTTGATTATAGTCACATTTCAGTCCGGGATTCACTCTCGGACGATAACATATACCTTGTACTGATGAGGCGCAATACGCCGAAACCGGTCTACAAGTTATGTTGTCCCTTCTAGTTGCAAACCAGAATGGTTGGTTTAAATCTTGTAGATTTACCAACCCCGTTTGACTTAGAAGTGTAATTCAATGTCTTCGGGGCATGTAGCCCGGGAAGTAGTTGTTTCTTCTTCGTTGAACAGTCACTGTTTTTGGAAAAATTATTTTTCAAAACTTTGTCAAAGCGTTAGAATAATATATTTTTATTCTTCGACATCTATTGTTAAAACGCTTTACTAAATACGACAATTTTACAGGAAACTGTAATAATTCAGAATATTTTTTGTTTCTTAACATCATCATCATCACTGTCATCATTAAATTTACGTTTTTTACGCAGTTCATTTGAAGTATTTACTAAAAGTTGTTCTTCAATTTCACGTTTTCTTTTTGTATTTGACACACCATTATCATCATCATCAAAATTAAGTCTTCTTTTGGTTCGTTTTTTTGATTCTAAGTCATTCGTGAAAGTTTTGTTCATTGGATAATCGTCTGCAATATCAACATCCATGTTTTTAATTTTTTTATAGTTTTTTAGAATGTTGGACACTTTTTGATGTTGTCTTCTGCGATTCTTGCTTGAAATGGCTCCTTTAAGAATCATTGTGCATTTATTTATACCATCTGTAACTTTTTCTAAAGACTTACTGATCTTGTTCATTTCTTTGACACATTTGTTTATTGTCAACTTATAATCATTAAATTTTAAACCCATATCCAATTTTACTTTTGCCGTCATAGCACCAGCGACACCAAGAGCAGCCAGCTTCTCGGAAAATGCACTGCTTTTTCAGTTAAAATCTTGTCTGCTGCGTGTCGTTGTTGTAGGTTGCTATTTTGTGAATAAGCAATATCATGTTCCCGACATGCTTCATCCAATCCATTGATTCCTCTATCCCTTCTTGGTAATCGTTTATTTAACTTTGTTCCCGGACCACAAAATTTTTTTTTTTTAATTCGGTTATTTAACGTCGGTCTATTTCTGCGCAACTTAGGCTAATCACCGACGCCGGGAGCACTCTACCCCTAACCGGAAATTTTGCCGAATCCACTAGTGTTCCAGGGATCTTTATCGAGCCCAACATCCATGGACTCGGGACCTCGGTTTTACGTCTCATCCGAAAGACGGCATATCTCCATTATACCTCGTCCTCATTGGTATAATGCCTGTGAGCTGTGATATGCTACTGACCCTAGTAATCTAAAGTGATTCGCTGCAGGCTGTACGGGCTCTACGACGGTGTTTCCCCAGTGGTCACCCATCCAAGTACTAACCGTGCTCGACCGTGCTTGGTTGTCATTATCGCTTCAGAAGCGTTCCACTACAAAGCTGGGCCGACGCCCGACCACAAAATTTATAACCCGGTATATGCATTTCAAATGGTAATCTATTAATTGCACTATTTAACATAATGACCACCCAAAGTTCAACTACAAAATGAATAACAAACTCAAAGAAACAAATATTTATTGATACATTTTTTTTTCTCAATCATTTGCCATAAATCTCAAATCCCTTCTCCTAGGATTACACTAGTGAACAGCAATGTCTTCACCTCTTCTTGTTTTTTCTGCACAGCTTGGGCACATTATCCAAATTTTACTGCGGTTTTGGTCCCTCTATTTCTCGAATTGGGGTAAACAAACATAAGTGACGTATAAGTTTGATGTAACCCATTTTTTTCCTGCAGCTTACGGAGTACTTGTCTTATTGACTTTAACAGCAAAATGATAACCTGAAATGTTTTTATCGCCCCCTTCCTTTCTGCAAACTTCTTTTAGTTCACAATTCAAACACTTTGAATTAAGTTCTTCATTATCCCAACCACATATTATACATTTGTATTGAACTTGTACTGGCATAGTAGCAGCAGCAATGCGATTTGGCAGGTTCACATTCTATTTTTTAAATATTTGTCGAAAAGGTCACACGATATCTCTTATAACAATGTTGTTTGGTTGTTTATCAACACTTTTGGTAGTCAAAACTTAATATGAAAATAGTTAAGCAAAAAACAACTTTTGATGTTGAAAATAATATATTTGAAGAGTTAAAAAAAATGTTCCATTAAATAAAACTGAAAAATATATACAAAAAAAGGTTTTTAATATTTGTCTAATTGACTACAAATCGGGAAACCAAATTTATCTATATCACCTTCCTTGTCATCGTCGTCGTCGTCATCAATATTTATTTCCTTTTTTTTTCTTCTGCTGATGCTCCTCCTGTTCCCCTTCAACCTCCTCCACGGTCCAAATAAAATTTTCTTTTACTTGAACAGGAGGGTGCCTGGATTTTATTTTTCTCAAGGTCCTCTTGGTCTTCGTCCAATAAATTATATTTATATCTCTTGATTATATTCTCCAGAATTTTAAATTCTTCTTTACTCTCCAGTTTGGACCTCAAGTACCTTGGCAAATTTCCAAATTTTCTTTTCAGCGTGCTCGTCTTAGGGGAATATGACAATGATATAAACACCTTGTCCCCTTTTAACTCAATTTTTTTCACACCATATCTGTTATGAGGAAAAGTAATTTTAAAAATTTGAAGAATACCAAAATTTAAAAAAAATAAATAAAAAAAAACTTATTGAAGTAACTGCTTCATAACAACCAATACATGGTTGATCGAAAGATGGAGTGGGTCTTCCGTAAACACAATCAATGTTGTAGGTGTACTAGCCATTATCACTTTAACACATAACTGAATGCACTGAATACGAGAATTGTTGGTGAATATATTTGAAAATTTGGTTAAAAAAAATTCAAAATTGTAAACACTATGATTCTCCTTTTCTGATTAGTATGTGCGATTTTGCACAATTGACAAAATAGTTGTTTTTCACAGTTGACTTTTTCTTGATACTAAGGTCTTGACCTTTTCTGATTAGGATGTGAGATTTCGCACAATTGACAAAATAGTTGTTTTTCACAGTTGACTTTTTCTTGATACTAAGGTCTTGTATCATCATCAAACCTTAAAACTAATTAGTAGAAATGCAAAAAAAATAGATACCGATTGCATGTGTTTTTCTCATGACGTATGTAGTACCAATGTATTAAAAACACACCAAAATCTCGTTCGAATCATTTTAATGTAGACAAGTGCAACACTTCAAAATGTGAAATAGTACAGCAAGTTCTTCACAAAAAGTTATTGTTGACATTTCCAGTGAAGTCATCAGTAAAATGGATGTGGTGAGTAGATTAGTTAAAACAAATAGAAATGATTTGCAAAGAAATATTTCATTGCTGAAGAAAACCATTTTTTTATTAAAAAGACTAAATAATAAACTAGACTGTATAAAAAACTTTCCCAAAGTCGAATCAAATTTGGCTATACTTAACACATATCTCATGAAATTTAAAATAAAATTAAATTAAAAAAATAATAAAAGACAGTTAGTTTGGCAAGATGTAGAGTTGTGTTTTAATGAAAGAATTAAATCTGGTATTATAACTAATGTAAATATTGAAGATCCAGTGCTGTTTCTTAAAAAGGCATTTAGAAGTTTTTCAATTCAAATAAATAAACAATTAAAAAAATCTATGTTGAAAGTAAATGTAGTTTTACTGGTGTCTTCATTAAACCCTTTAATGGTGAAACTTCAATTAAACATTTTAATACAAAGGATCAAATTATTGACAATAATACAAATTTAAAAGATTGGTACAAATCGTATGTGAGTGATAAAATGTTGCTGAGTTTTGAAGAGTTTGAACAAAAAGATAGTGGGTGGGCTTTATTGGAAATATTATATTTAAAAATTAATATAAATGAATATTAACCTATAACTGTTGGTATTTCAATATATATGTTGAAGCACCAACATTTATTAAAAATAAAAAATGTATTAAATGATGAAATAAAACAATTTAATTTGTTTAAATCTTCATTTTATAAATATTTTATAAATAAAATGAAGATTTAAACAAATTAAATTATGTTATTTCATCATTTAGTATGGATCTTCATCAAGTAAAAGCCTCATCTATTCAAAAAAGTATTAATAATATAAAAAACAACGATCCCTATTGTTTTTTGTGGTCAATTGTAAGTGCTTTATATCCTACTGATAAAAATGTATCTAGACTTTCATCTTACCCTCATTTTAGTAAAGTATTGAAATATGACAATATACAATTTCCCATAGACATCAAAAACATTAAATTTGAAAAATTGAACAAAATTGCTATAAATGTTTTTACTGTGGTGGATAAAGAAGTTTTACCTCTATTACTTAGTAAAGAAAATTATTATCCTAGAATTAATTTATTAATGATTTCCTGTAACAGTGATTTATCTGATTGCAATCCTATTTTTCATCACTTTGTTTGTATACAAAATTTGTCTCGTTTAATAAGTAAGCAAGTGAGTAAAACAAATCATAAAACTTGGTTTTGTGATAGATGTATAAAGATTGTGGAAATATGAATAAAACAAAAGTAGTTCTTCCCAATGAAAACAATAACATCATGAAATTTAAAAACTTTAAACATAAACAAGTCGTTCCATTTGTAATATATGCTGATCTTGAGAGTATTTTAGCAGATGTTAGCGACATTGAAAATACAAGCAACACTGAGAAATATCAAAAACATGAAGCGTTTAGTATTGCTTATTATTTAAAGTCGTCATATGATGATTCTTTATCAGAATTTAAAATGTATACTGGTAAAAATTGTCAATATTGGTTTTCATGTCAATTAGAAAGTTTAGCTAAAAAAATAGATTCCATTATTCACAATCCTAAATCTATGCTACCATTAACAGTTGAAGAAAAAAATGATTTCCATTCCAGTACAAATTATACAGTGCGCGCGTAAAGGTTAGAACAAATTCGTTAAAATCTTGATATGGCTATTGGGGAAAAAAAGCTCAGACACGTCGATTTTCTTTTTCAGTTGCACATTTCTTGGTCTACTTACATTTTTGATGACGTCATCTTTGTTCGAGTTATGAAGTCATTATCATTTTTTTTAAATGGCAATACCCTCTTTTGATAATACCTTCAAAAAGAACGCATTTTCTGTGTATGGATGTTATATTTTTTCTTATGTTACATAACGTATGTTCGAGAAATAAAAGAGATTTCATTCATAATAATGTAATTTATAAAAATGACAACAGGATTAAATAAACCTACAAACTATTAAATTAAGTGCTCAAATTGCAAGCCATTTGCCTCTTGACAATATGCAAGACGATGTTGAAACTCTTGCAAAACATCAGTAAGGGTAGCAGCGTTAATTAAATTAATTTCGGTCCTAATTCTCTCTTTTAGTTCATCAATAGTATTAGGTCTGTTAACGTAAACTTTTGACTTGAGGTATCCCCACAAAAAAAATCTAGTGGGGTTAGATCAGGAGATCTAGCTGGCCACTCTAAAAATCCTCGTCTACCAATCCATCTATTGGGAAACATATTATCGAGGTATTCACGTACATGTCGTGCGTAATGCGGTGTCGCTCCATCTTGCTGGTACCATAGTGAATTGTCCGGTAGCTGAGGATTTTGATGATGGAGGTACAGTGCGGGAATGATGTGATGTTGCAGTAAATCCAAATATTTGTCACCGTTCAATGAACCGTCAATAAAAAAAGGTCCCACAATTGTATTACCAACTATTCCCGCCCACACGTTGACTTTCTGTGGATACTGACTATGCCCTTCCATCGCCCAGTGAGGATTCTCTGGTGCCCAGTACCTACAATTCCGCCTATTTACTGTACCATTTAAGCAGAAGGTGGCCTCATCTGAGAAAACAGTGCGGTATGAATTGCGGATCATTATTACATCGATCCATCATTAATTCACAAAATTCTTGTCTGCGATCGAAATCGTCCTCATTAAGTTCATGAATTACTTGCACTTTATATGGGTGCCACTTATTCTTTTTTAGGCATTTTAAAACAGACGTTTGACACATTGATAGCTCCAATGCAACTTGACGAGTAGGTTTATGAGGAGTTTTTTGCAATGATAATAATACATCCAATTCTTGATCTTCCGTAACGCCTGGACGACCTTTCTTATAATTATCACCGACATTGCCAAAATTTCTAAATTTTGCTTCGACTTTGCTCACCGTCGAACGTGTAATAGGTCTATCGGGATATTTGTTGTTAAATAAGTTACAAACCTCAGCTTGCGTACGGGTCTTATCTCCATAACCTATCATCATTAAAATCTCTATGCGTTGCTTTTCGCTTAAACGGGTCATGATGTCGATAACTTATTTATACCACAATTATTTGATAGCTATTATTGTGAATTCGCAATAATTTCAATGAGACACGTGTTGAATTTATTTATTTACAGTCAGTGCCGCCGTCGGAACGAAAATTAGGAACATGCGTATTTTCGTGTCCCTGAATTAATTTCTGGAAATGTTCTTATGTAACATAAGAAAAAATATAACATCCATACACAGAAAAATGCGTGCTTTTTGAAGGTATTATCAAAAGAGGGTATTGCCATTTGAAAAAAAATATAATGACGTCATAACTCGAACAATGATGACGTCATCAGAAATGTAAGTAGACCAAGAAATGCGCAACTGAAAAAGAAAATCGACGTGTCTGAGCTTTTTTCCCCAATGGCCATGTCAAGCTTTTAACAAATTTGTTCCAACCTTTACGCGCGCACTGTATATGTGAAAAAGAAATAACACATTCTGAGGTGAAAGTGAAGGACTACGACCTTTTTTCAGGTAAATACTGTGGTCCAGCACACGACTCTTGAAATTTAAATTACAAAAAAACTCACTTTGTTCCCATTTTATTTCACGGCCTATCTGGATACGATTCCCATTTCCTAATTCGTTCTTTAAGTAAAACAATTAAAGGTAACATAAATTTGTTACCTTTAAACAAAGAACGGTACATTTCGTTCACAAAATATATCAAGGGAACTGACATTAGTTTTAGATTTTTAGATTCATTCAGATTCATGGACAGAAGTCTTAGTGATTTATCTTCATATTTGGACAATAGTCAAAAAGCTATTACGAAAACACATTTCCCATCATTTTAATTTAGTTTGTAGAAAAGGTGTTTTTCCTTATGATTACCTAAACTGTTGGGAAAAGTTGAAAGTCACCCAACTACCTAACAAAAATGCATTTCATAGTAAAATTAATAGTGAAGAAATTTCAGATCATGATTACTCTCATGCTTGTAATGTTTGGATCTCATTTAAAATTAATAATTTACAAGAGTATGCTGAATTATATTTAAAAACCGATGTATTATTGTTAGCGGATATTTCTGAAAGTTTTAGACAATGTGTTTAAAAACTTATAAAATGGACGCTCTCCATTATTATATAGCACCTGGGTTAGCTTTTGATGCTATGCTTAAGATGACACAGGTAGAATTTGAGCTAATAACAGACAATGAAATTTCTTTGTTTATTCAAAAGGGAATTCGAGGTGGAATTTCTCAGTGCTCCAACAGATGGAGAGGCTAATAACAAAAATATGCCTAATTACAATCCCAATGAATCTAGCTCTGTTCTAATGTACCTTGACATAAATAATCTCTATGGGACAGTAATGACTACATATTTACCGTACGGAGGTTTTGAATGGATTTCTTGAGACTATTTTTACACTGAAAACATATTAAACATACCTGACGATAGTGGATATGGAGTTATTTTTGGTGGATTCGCATTACCCTAAATCATTATTTAATTTGCACAAAGACATACCAATATGTCCCGAACATTTAACTCCACCAACTTCGAGCACTGAATTGAAAAATATTGAGGCTGGGCGAGGCTCGTCTCTACTCGTAACACCACTTGGGTAGACAACAGAACACACATGTTTCGCTTCTTGTCTTACATATCTCAGACGTGTCATATAAGATGCTTTGGTAGCACAGTGGAATGTATGCTGGACTTGGAAACAGAAGTCTCTGGTTGAAATACCCACAGATTCTAATTGAAAAATTTTTTTAAATACTTCTGGGGAATTTCTATGGATGAGGTTACACCTTTTGGTTATTGTCGACTTCTTCTTCGGATTATACTTTCGATACTCCTTGTATATTTGTAAAACTTATCGGTTATCTCTTGATCTCTTCTTCTGACCTCCTGGTCATTGTCGACTTCTTCGGATGATACTTTAGATACTCTGTATATTCTGTAAAACGGTTATCTCTTCTTCTTTCTCAATTCTTGTACACCCTCTGGTCATTGTCGGCAACTTCTTGTACGAACACCTTCTGGTCATTGGCGATCACACTTTCAATACTCCCCTTTATAATTCTAAAACTTATCGCTTATCTCTTGATTTCTTCTTCTTTCTCAATTCTTGTACACCCTCTGGTCATTTTCGACCATTTCTTGTACAACCCCTCTGGTCATTGTCCACCACTTCTTCGGATACATGACCATCGAGTTTGGAGAACCGGATGGACAGGTTACCAAACTGTCCTAGAACCGGCTCAGTATATCTTCTAGCAATATTATTATAGAAGCCAATCATGATGGTTTAGCTTTTCGGAGAGCATTTATTACAATCCATTTTCAGTAGCTTAGAAGTACTATGAAATACAGTTTATTGCAATTATTAAAATTTAAACAGATTTCAATTATTATACTTTGAAATAAAATTTATATATATATATAAAAATTATATGTATTGAAAATGTATGTTATAAAACAATTTTCTTATTGGCCCACAATTCAAATAAATAAAGTTACACTTTATTAATTTTCCCTAGTCAATAGTTTTTTTCTTCTGAATCCAATATTCTTTTTCTGCTTCAACAGTTTCCATCCTTAGTTGGTGCAAAATAATTTGTTGCTCTATTGACTCCCTCAGTTTTCTTAACCGCAGTTCCTTTTCCTTATCAATACATTTAACTTTCAATATTTTGTTTATTCTATATTTCAATACTCAAAAGTTACCTAATTCAACTATCCCTGTGCTGTCCCAGGTATTTGTCACCGTATAATTGATTGTTGGCACAATAGGCCTCACCATGTCATCTATTACATCACTGCTATCTTTTTCTGGAGGACCTTCTCCAGTTAGCAACATATTGTGACGTACTTACGTATCCGCTTTTCTTGTTCTAAAAAGCACAGCCAAATTTATCAAAAATGTATACCTGCATGTAAATTTAAAATTACTTGTACTTCATATTCTCCCAACACTTTTTTAATGGGGCTCTCATTGTCACGTCATGTGTATTATATTGTTCAGCAATGGTTTTCAAAGTCTCATTTTTAATAGCATTAGTCCTGCCATCAGTTCTTTTACACTCTAACTTATCTTTAAATGTCTCAACTAATAATACAAGCAGTGCCTTTTCTTTTGTAGAATAAACCGCTTCAATACACTGTTATCAGACATTATTAAAATTTCTAAAATTTAACAGGTGTTTGCAACTAAACTTGATTCTAATCCTCCAAACATGCTTTTGAAACCACAATTAACTCATAGAGAGAAAAATCGATGAGTAGGACCAGAAAGTGGAACCACTGACAAACGTGGAACTGAAAATATAAAAAAGATAGGTTACAAGTTCACCATAAACCACAAAGTTTTAAATCAGAATGACAAATTTACAGTGCTGCTAATCAACTACAACAAAAAAAGGAACACTTAAGAATCACTTATCCAAGTATAACCTGAGTGAACCATAACTTCCACTATAGAACACGTAATCAAGGAAGGGTTGAGTGGTACTCAAGTGGCACTTCATTAAGGGTTACTTCCACTTTTCGAGTAACTATAAATACTTCGTCAGCATCAATGTCTGGTTTCGGTAAATTGTCCCTAATTCATGGTACGCTTTTGGTATTGTTGAATCCTCACACATTTTATGCGGCTGGTGGGTAAGTCATTCTGATAGGCCTTTTTTAAATCCGCTTGTTTTGGACGGCCTCTGGTTTTTTTGCAACCTACTTCAATAAAAACATCGGTAAAGTCTGTTTTGTAAAGAACTTTTAGGGAACTATTTTCTTTAATGTACCGAAGGCAGCAAAGCTTTCTCCATGCCATTGAAATTGAAGGAATTTTTATTTGAAAATCCTTTAAAATCGAAAAAGTCATCAAACACCAAGCACTTCACAGCAAAAGGGCATGGTGTGATACGTGCATCTCTTATAAGCTGCGCCCATCCCTCGGGGGTATAAACGGGTACATATTTTGCTTTTTTTTCTATTTCAGAGTGAATGGAGTCGCACTCCATTTCAGTGTGCCCTGTTTCGAAAAAGCGATGATCAATTATTTTCAATGATGGATGTTTCTCAAGTAGCTGGATGCACATGGTTGCAAGTATTGAATTTTTTTGCTGGCCTCCACATCTGTCAGAGATCATACGAACAACTCCTATCTCTGGGTGGCTCATAATAAAATCATCTACACAAGACGCACTTTCGTTAGCACCTCGTTTTCCTTTTGTTTCGTCCCAAAGGTAGCACATAACATGTTTATTCCCCAAATTGTAAATGGTAAAATTGTACACAGCTAGTTTTCTTGAATAAAATATTTGTCCTGCGGAACCTTTAGGCATTGTTA
The DNA here is from genome assembly GCA_947563755.1 of Lochmaea crataegi. NCBI lineage: Eukaryota > Metazoa > Arthropoda > Insecta > Coleoptera > Chrysomelidae > Lochmaea > Lochmaea crataegi. Next base: position 50,759,811 of record OX387428.1, read on the forward strand.
AGACTGCTTGCAAATTGGAATTGGAAGCCAGAACTTTTGGATTTTCGTTGGCTAGTAACATATCCTCATTGCGGGCTTGTCTAGCTTCATTTTTCCTTTTGAGATGTTTTTGATACGGTTTTTCTTCTTCCATTTTCTCTCTTTCAGACTTATTTTTGTATGTCAAGCATTTCCGACACTGGACTTTTTTTGGCTTATAGAAGCCTAAGTTGTATTCAGAGAATATCTGACGATATTTTTCAAATCTAACAATTTTTACATTTTCAGTGCTGCACAACTCTTTGTACGTTATCGATATATTAAGGGATGAGTCAAGGTACTGCTTTTTACTGGACTGACGACAATAATGCGATTCTACCGATGGAAATGATAGAATATGGTTTCGTATAAATTCTTCGACATCCTGGGGTAATTTGTTTGGTGGTTGGTGGTTGGTGTTTCCCACGTTTATCTTTTTCCAAAACTCCATTGGATGAGCGCTTGTTTATGGCACTTCGCAAAAAGGCGTCTGTCACATTCAACGTGGCCATAAAAAATTCTCTACATATTGTGAGTTTAATTCCATCAACCGTAAGACTATAAACCCAAGTGTAGTTTTTTCTGGAATTTTCAATACCTCTTGTCGTGCGTTTTCTGGTTTTCGCTCAATGTGATTATGTACAAATTGACGCTGATCTTCAATGCAGCTTAAATTGCGAAGATCATTATAAATTGTAATTCGGTTGGGCTCAATAACTGAAATTGCACATTTATGTTTTGACTTATTGAGACAAGGTACTGGCAAAAGAGGCCTTGAAGGTTTCTCGACTCCCCTATGGCCAATGTAAGACTCACCTATAAGCCTTTTAAATTTCCTAACATTTTTCTTCCATACCTTCTCATTTCTTTTTTTTGTAGATTCCTCTGCCTCCTGATTTCTAGGTGTTATTGTGCGTCCAGTCTTCTGACGATTAGCAAAATACTCAACATCACTTTCCAATGAGCTGTCATTTTCTTTGTCTGACGAATCTGAAGGTTCTGAAGATCAATCTTCTTCTGTTTGTGGTGAAGCTGGGGACATTCTGTTAGGATGGTCAACTTGAAAAGATGTTGGCGGCTGCTGCTCAAATTCCATAACATTTGATTCAGTAACATGAATTTCACTACATTGTTGCTGTAAATCTGAATGCTCGACGGTGTTTTGAATTCCTTGCTGTCGGTAATTATATAATTGTCGGTGTTTGTTTTATCTTTAGAAATAATGTCGATAAGTGAAGAATCTTTTGAGTTCCATTTTCTCAATGGAAACCTGCAAATGCTAGAATTTCAGTTAATTCTTTATATACTTCTAAAGCTTCTTGTCTTGTATTCAAGCTTACAAGTAAATCATCCATATAAAATGAGCGTAAAATGATTTCACTCGTATGAGGATACTTATCCTGATATTCATATGCTAGCTGATTTGAATAACGAGATGTCAGAAACGGAGCACAAGAGGTTCCGGACGTTACGGTATTTAAATCGAACAAACTTATCTGTTCACTTTCGTTCTTCCGCCATAGTATTTGTTGATACCGACGGTCCTCATTACTTATTAATACTTGGCGGAACATAATTTTGACTTCCGCGCTAGGGATGGCGACTCTTTCCAAAAAGATCGATTTTTAAATCGATTCGAATCGCAACCTGATGAATCGATTCATAGAAAAATCGAGGTCTAAAAAATCGATTTTTTTCAAGTATGTATTTACAATGTAAATATAAATCCGTTTTATGAAAAACAAGAAAGATACCATAATAAACAATATCTCTGGGATCTCTTATCAGTAAAATCAGGGATTTTTCAGTTCAGGGAATTCGATCATAACAATTATTTTTATTACCATATCAAAGTATCAGATCAGATATAAAAGAAGACATTTATTTTCTAAATGTATTCGTTACATTAAAAAGTTAAGAAAATAGATAATATAGCTTATAGGTCCCAATGCTTAATATCTAAGCTTTTAAAAACAACAGTCTGTCAAGTCTACTGGGACCCAAGCGCTTCCGCTTATCACTTGCGATGTTGCCGGCAATTGAAAAAAGGCGCTCACAAGGAACAGATGATCCCACAATACTCATATACATCACGGCTATTGAGTGAACATGGTGATAAATAGAGTTTTTTTGTTCTTGTCAGTAAAGTATAGGATCCTACTTTAGGTGCACAACTGCCTGCGATAAATAATGTTTAAATCCTTCGTTTAAGCCCTGACTTTCCAGTGCAAGTGTATTAATGTAGAGAGTTGCTTTTTTACAAGCAACTTATGAAAATCCAAAATTCCTTTTTCCATATCAGTCCCTTCTATTGCGTCGAATTCTTCACTATTATTTTGTGGAAGTTGTTGCTGTGATTGAATATTCTAAAATCGTTGTATTTATTCTATGTTTTGCTCGAGAACAGGCTACACGATCAGCAAAATGAATTTTTTTAAATCTAGGATCTAAAATTGTCGCAGCAGCTAACAAGTGAACTTGTTCAATACTTCCAAATATTTTCTTTTAACCGTCCATAATTAAAGTTCTTGTTTTAACACCAATATCAGTTGAAGTTTTCATTGTATTATATGTTTCAGTCAAACAAGATACGATTAGTAGAATTTTACTGGCTGTAACATAGTCTTCTCCCGATATTTCTTTAGTTATTACTTCTAATGGTCTCAATATATTTATAAGATCTTTTATAAATTGTAACTGATGTGCAGTTAGCATTGTCGGCGCTTTAGGATACTTGAGTAATATTTGCGCAATAATTTCAGATAACTCAACAAATCGTTCCAATTGATAAAAAACAGAATTCCGTCTGGTACATACAGACTTAATCAGCCCCAAAGGCTTTTTTTGGTGATTCTGAGCTTTCTTTAAAGAGTCAGCAGCATTTGTATTATGCCTAAAATATGTAGTGATATCTTTGACAGCTGTTAGTAAATTCTTGGCTTTTTCCAGTCCACCCTTAATGTCAAATGGTTTTGATGCTACTAAGTTTAATGTGTGGGCAAAACATAGCATGTGTTTATTTTTGCCATAAACATTTGAGATAGCTTTAACAATATTTGCACCATTGTCCGTGATAAACGCTACCACTTTGTCATGTCCCATTTTTCTGTCATATTAATAATTACTTGTGCGGGTTGAATTGGCGGAGGACCCGACACAACTGATGATTGTGCCATTTGAATGATTTCATATGCGTTACTTATACATTTAAAATATCTTGTTTCAACGTGGATTGGAGTTTTTCAAACTCTTCATAACCCTTTTCTATCACCTTAACCATTCTATTTATTTCAGCCGTGGCATTGTGATTACTAGTATCAGCCAAAAAAATTTCAAAACGTGTAAATGTCTCTTTAAATATTCTCCTTTCGTGTCTACATTGTGTTACTACCGCATGTGGGTCTGCCATTTTGTTACGTGAATTATAACTAATTTCTTAACCAAGAAATAAAAAATACGAGAAAATATGCTAAAGCTTAATGTGTGATAAAACGCGAATTGAACAATATTATTTTGTGTTAAACACGAGAAATTCTTTCAAAGAATAAATTTGCCGAGAAGTAGCTATAAACGTGAAATAACAAAGATTCGTGTGTTTCGGATAAGAAATAGGTAAACTGGAATGGACTCACCCAATTTTCTCCAAGCGTTTTCTTGTATTTTTACTTTAGGCCTTACTGCTTGCAAATCCGGCTCGATGTGACCAAAACTATGTTCTTGAAACCTTTATTTTCACTTAACTCGAAGGACCAATGAATAACTTAGCTACTGAAACCTAAATTTTATTTATCCATTTTTACAAGATGTAAACTAGCCTACGTTACAAAACATTCTTCCTTTCCGGGACAATGCTTCGTAGCTCGTTTCTTTCCGCGCCTCTCGGACTGCGCACGCGCACTGATCGACCACACCAGAGCGTACACACAAAACAGTTGAATATTACTTACAAATATAAATTAATAGGGGCATACACACAACAAAGTTCGGTTCATAAGATATAAAATTAATTTTACATCAACAATGGGTTTAGGTGTACAGTGTACGAGTTAATATTATTTTTTGGAAATTTTCAATAATGGTAAACTGTCCATACGTAATAAAAAACAAAACGGACTGCATTAAAAGCTATCGTTATTACTTTACTCTGATTTTAAAAGGCTCGAAAAAATTGGTAATCTACATTTAGTGCATAAAAAATTTCCAGCACACGATTCTGAACAATTTAAGAGGATGAGTAAAGAGGTATTTGATGAGCTCTTACACCTAGTAACTCATCACATTAAAAAAAACACTAATACGCGTTTGTCAATATCTCCCTGTGATAAGCTTACAATTGCCCTAAGATTTTCTGCTACAAACGACTTTGTGGATTCCAGGAGACACTAGAATAGAAGGAAATGATAATAGAAGCCTTATGTTTACATTTCGTGTGCTCGTGTGCATTAATCAACAATTTTGCTTCTCGTGCCTAGAATCTGCCACGCAATGCCTATACAATGTATTTCAAGAAGAATACCTACTTGAATGTAAGAATAAAATAATTTTAAAGTCCATTTCATGTTATATGTTTATTAAGTTTACAATATATTTGATCGTAATAAAGGCAGATAGTTTTAACCGGTCAATACTAACTGTCCCATGGAACTACCTGGACACATTAATCCCAAGTACTTACTGCCCCACCTGCAAGAAAGTTGGGGATTAAGTTTTAATGACTTGAAATTTAAAAACAAATATATTTAAATATTTCTTATGGGTATTTAGGAAAAAAAAATTTGATTATAGTTGAAAGAGTAGGGATTAATTTGAAAGAAGATGAATATTTTCAGTCAATGCAATTATTACGGTAAAGTTTTGTCTGTTAGTATTTGTTTCGTGCTGTTAGTGTTTAACTTTTAAATGGCGAATCCAACGACGATGTTTAGTCAAAGGGGAGAACTTTTATTATTAATTAATGAATATATATATTTAAAGGCGCCAAAGATGGAAAAGTTGATAGCGATGCATCAAAAAAGGGTGTCAACAAAAAGTGTAAGTGATGAAAATTACGTAATTCTTGGAAAAGCATAAGTGGATCATAATCATGCTCCAGAATCCACGTTCACCGGCAAATTTTTGGTAATTCTACAAAGAGGAAAGCTATAGATGATACATGTGAAAGACCTTTAAAGATTGTCCACAAGGAATTGAGGAAGGAAAATTTCAGCAATTCAACTCTAACGACGAAAGACATTTCTTGCGTTCGAAGAAATATCTATGCCACCAGAAGAAAATCCACACCACCATTACCCAAGTCATAGGAAGAAGTTATGCAAGTGTTGGTGAACTTAAATTTAAAAGCAAATAGAAGTGAAAACTTTTTATAATCTACGAAAATTAATTCCTCAATTTTTAGTTGTTTCTCAAATCTTCACTTTTTGTGTAATGTAGATTATTTGTATGTAGATGGAACTTTTCAATACTGTTTTAAATATTTTTGTCAGATGTGCACTATACATGGATACAAAAATTGTTTTTATGTTCCTCTAGAGATTTGTTTATTAACAAATAAATCACAGCAGTCGTACAAAAGTACTTTTGATACATTATTAACAATATGTACAGATTTAAATTTGAATTTCAAACCGAAGCGAATAATTTCTGATTTTGAAATAGCAATTCAAAATGCAGGCAAGTTTGTGTGGACCGACATTATTATTTTTTATTACAAATTTCATTTAACACAAAATTGGTTTAGAAAAATTCAAAATTTAGGTTTGTTCTCGAAATATAAAAATCAAACTGTTATTGGAAAATATTTAAAATTGTTTTTCGGCATTCCTTATTTAGATCCAAATGAAGTTGGTGACTTTTTTTCTGATGAACTTTTTAATATAATGCCAGAAGATGACAGAGTTTTGCAATTTTGTGATTACCTAGTTGATAATTATTTAACGGAATATTCAACATTTCCATCTTACATGTGGGCTTCAAATTCATCATCTCTTATATTTACTACTAACGCATGTGAACCATTTCACTCAAAATTTAACGAATGTTTTTATAAATCACATCCTGACATATTTAACAGACATTTTGTTAAATTTTCAAGCAGAAGTATATGCGAAAATTAGAACTGCACATAGATTAGAAAAAAAACTCGATAAAAAGGCAAAAATAAAAAATGATTTTATTGAAAATAGGCTAATTGAATATTAAATTATTCAAAACATTACTAAATTAGAATTCATTAAGTTTGCAATTATTATGCAGCTTACTTTTAATAAACAAAAATAGAGTGTTCACTGTATACTGTATTCACACTTACTTATTTTAATCACTAATCAGACATTAGAATTAAGCATTGATATTGTTTCAGTAGTTATTGTAGTGTAGTTATTGTTATTGTATAGGTATAAGTTATTGTAGATTTATGAATAAACTTCATTCGATTAAATTGTGATAGTTTCAATATTTGATAATGTCAAATGTTCGCTATTATTTTAGGAATTTTTGAGATAACAAGTAGCCGTTTTCAATTGGCTTTAAAAATCGATAAAATCTAGGTAGCGAGGGGCCAGTTCGTAGTCGCTCTTAATCTTACTTTAAAACTGAACCCAATAAAATCTAGGTATCGTGGGGCAGTTCGTAGTCGCCCGTTTTAACAGGCCTCGAAAAGGGGTTTTTGAGAATAAATTTAAAAAGTAGGTAGGTATTAAGTGCCAAAATTATTTCACCAGAATTTCTTTATTATTTTGGTACTATTATTAAAAAATTTTATGCTGAGATTAATGTGATGCTATAAATACTGACATATTTTTATAAACAAAAAACCATGTACAAGATTATATAATTTTTGTAAATTGTATAGATTAAAGGACTCCTCGTTTCTCAGTGTAAACTACATCTCCTGACTTTTTAGCTTTGACAAGAGTTTCAATCCTTCTTTTGGTTACACCGTACACTTCTAGAAAAGTTTGTTTACAGACCTGGACTATGTTGCCTTTGCCATCTGGTAAAGTAAAATACACGCTTGCCTGTCTTCTACTATTTTCCGGATTTTCGTATTGGCCGTGCCTTCTTCGTTTCACACCAGAAATTGAGAGTAATCCCATCAAGTATGAGTTTTGTTTTACATTATCTTTCATTCCATAAAAATCATGAAAGAGTTTTAGTTTGTGAACATGAGGAATTTCTCGACACTTGTATTTACATTTACAAATGACCTTAAAAGGGAATTGCAAATAAAAATAATATTAATAAAAACCGTAACCACTTACCTCGCCTTTAGGTTCCTTCTTCTCTCTTACAAGGATATTACTTTTGTTAATATACGATTTTCCCTCACATCTTTTGATTTGTCTTTCTTCTTGTGCTCTTCCTTTTCCTTTACTTCTTCTTGTCGTATTATCTTGTATTATATTTTCCATATTTATATGGAATTTATATTTATCTACACCCGTAGATATACAAGTAGATATACGCACGACGTGACGGTCGTGACAAGTGGCACATAGCCCGTTATTTACAAAAACCAGGACTGCAAATTACACAGACTCTATCTTGCGGAGACTTTTGAACTATAAAATAAACTCTTTCCACTTAGCCCGTTATACAGGTTACTGGCTCTGGCTCTTAGCACGCATTTTAGTAAAAATTCTAATTTATATTTTTATGGCACTTAGCCCATCATTTACTTCAAGTCTTCAATTGATGGAAAGCATATTGTCTTCAGAAAATATGGTCCAGCATTCCACAATTGGAACAAATATCTACCACAAATGCTTTGAATTCATTTCTTCTTAAATGTTTTGTTAACTTTAATAATCTCACTCAAATGTTCAAAAAACTAAGAATCTTCTGCTACACTCACGTGATGTCTCTTTTACTCTTGTAATAAATGTATTGTTTAACTATATATACTTGAAATAGTTTGTTTCTTTCGTTTGTGTTTTAAATTTTTGTGAAGTATTACGGAAAATTTATGATTTTTACCATTGTTCTTGTATTACCTGATTTATTAAATAAATTTTGTCTTACAAACTATTTCTAGGGATATAATTTTTTATTCTCTATTTGAAGTGAAACACTTTGTACAAAATTATGAAAAATTGTTATTACATATTTTTATATAATTAACATATATCTACGAATGTTAGATAAGCATTACATAAACAACTCGTATATTATTAATTTTCCTCCTCTTCGTCAATTATTTTGGAGAGCACATTAATAAATTATCTCCTAAGCTTATTTACTTTTCTTGTGTCCTGTATTCTTCTCATTTTTGCAGCCAATTTTGTGTATATAAAAAATAATATAATGGAAAAATTAACTATAAATATCTGTATATAAAGTTTTTTTTATTCGATTTAACGTGCTTGAGACAGCTATGGCCATTAGCACGAGGTACAGTAAATTACAATAGATTATAAATATAACATTGTGAAAATAATTACAAAACGATAATGAAAAGTCGTACATTTTTCATGTTTTCTTATTTTAGAAACTGGGTGGCGATGGTGATTTGGTGTGCACTAGTTAGGATACTCTTAATGTTGGTTTTCATTCTAAGTTGCTGACATCTTTTAGTATAGTAGGGGCAATCTACGAGAATGTGTTGAATGTCAATTGAAGATTGGCGGTGTTGGCAGCTTGGATGGGGAGAAGAGGTCATAAGGTGGCCATGAGTGAAACGGGAATGACCAATACGCAATCTTCTTGCGACGACCTTCATGTTTCTTCGAAGATCGGGGATGTCAAATTGTTCAACGGTTGGATGTATTTTCCTTAAAAATTTTACGGAATGGTTCCACTGGTTTTGCCATTTCTTCCGTATACGTTTTTTCATAGTGAATTTTAGGTCACTAGAGAGTTGCAGAATAGTAGATGTTGTGGTGGATGACGCAGCTTCTTTGGCAAGGTAATCGGCGTATTCATTACCAGTTATGCCAATATGTGAGGGAATCCATATAATGGTGATGGTTATATCAAGTGGAATAAGGATTAGATAGGTATCGTGGATGCGTTGAACGAGGGGATGATTTGTGAATAAGTTGTTGATTGATTGAATAGATGAGAGAGTCCGTGCAAATAGCAACTTGTTAATGGGGGGTTACGCAGAAGGCTTGTAGAATAGCGAATAGTTCTCCGGTGTGAATGCTACAAGAGCCTGGGATTCGGTATGATCCCACGGCTGATTGCGAAGAAGTAACAGCACATCCAATACCAGTCTTGTTTTTGGAGGCATCAGTGAAGAGGATCCGGTCGTATTTATTTGAATTAAGGATTTCCTTATGAGTTCATGAATGGTTTTTTCCTTGCTGAACTTGGTGAGGGAGACATTACATCTTGGGAGTATTTTGGTTCAGGGTGAGTTGTGTGGGATGGAGACAGGGCTGGTTAAGGATAATTTAGTGTGATGGATTAATTTTTTTAAAAGGAGGGGAATGGTAGTATGCGCGGGTTGGGTAGTGGGGAGCTAGGAATATGAGGAATTCTGGTTATTAAAAAGGTAACTGGATGAGAGGGGTTGGAGGAGGTCGAGGAAGCATAAGAAAGGAGGAAATATTGACGTCTGAGCCAAAGGGGGGTTCATTGGCTTCATTAGCTTCAATGCGAAGGCTCTCGGCAGGTCTAGAGCGAAATGCGTCTAAATAAAGTCGGATGGCAGTATTGTGTACGGGGTTGAGGGTACTCAGGACGTATTTGGATGCTGACATATATGCAATACTGCCATAATCGAGTTTGGATCGAATGAGAGCTCTGTATACTTCCAGAAAGCAGTATTCGCTAGCTCCCCAATGACAGTGAGAGAGTGTTTTGATGATATTCAAGAGTTTTAGACAGTGTCCTCTCTGATATGGTGATTCTAAGTAAGTCGGGAGTCGAATATCACACCAAGAATTTTGCAGTGTTCGACGACTGGGAGAGGGAGGTTGTTCACTAAAATTTCAGAGTAAGGGGATGGTGCTTTACAGCTGAATCTTATGAGCTTGGATTTTGTAGGGGAGAGGTAAAGGCCAAGTGAAGATATTCTGCTATGTAATAGGTTTACAGCAGAATGGAGGAGTTTGAATGTAGTAGGTGTCGAGACACCGTGACAGTAAATAACAAGGTCGTCTGCAGCATATTTGACAGGGGACGAGAGATTGTTACATAAATGACTAATAGCTAAATTGAATAATGTGGGGCTAAGAAAAGAGCCCTGGGGAACGCCGTCTTGTTGGGCATGAGTTAATGATAGGCAGCCATTTACTGAGACCCTAAAGGATCTATTACTAAGAAAGTGTCGGATAAATGAGAAAATGTTGCCATTAAGGCCATAAAATGAAAGTTTATCAATAATCGTCTGTCTTGATAAGGTGTCAAATGCGGCTTCAATATCAACGACAGAGGCTAACACCTCTTGTTTACGATTTATAGCATCGGCAATGTAGGTTTGTAAGACTGCGAGGTTATCTCCCGTGGATCGGTGACGACGGAAGCCGGATTGTTCATTTGGGAAGATTTGGTGTTTATAATCTTTTCCATTAATTTGAAAAGGGAAATCAGTCTATAGGACTGTGGTAGCGTAGATGGCTGAGATGGTTTCAGGACGGGAACGATAATGGATGAATTCCATTGAGTAGGGAATAATTGAGAGGACCAAATTGTGTTATAAATGTTTAATAGTTTAGTAAGACTGTAGGTGGATAAATTTTTAAGAAACATGTAGGGGATGTCGTCAGGACCAGCGGCGGAATTTTTACATGAAGATAAGGCTGTTGTTAATTCAGTGAATGAAAAAGGTGAATTAATATCGTCGATATCTTGTTGGTGAGGTAACGTGAGTTTGGTGGAGGCAGATTCATGTGGTTTATCTGTGAAGGGGGGCTTGAGTGTGTTTTGAAATTTTTCATCAATATTATCAGCAAATATGTTGGAAATAGTTTGGCTATGGCTATAGGAAGTGCCATTAAGAAAAGATGGGGAATTTTGGTGCTAGTTTTGTGACCTTGAACCAGTCGAATTTTTTTCCATGTTTGGCAGGGCTTTGGATTGTCGCACTGCTTGTTGGCACTGAGGGTTCCACCAAGGAACAATTTTGTGACGGGGGGAGAGGGTGGTTTTGCCAATGTGAGTGAATGCTGATGTAATTATGGCATCTGAGAAAACCTTAATAGAATCATCAATATTATTGGTGGTAGGTAAATCACGCAGGAGAGATTTAGCCTCCAGAGAGAACTCCGGCCATTTCGCTTCGTTGTTGCGCCAATAACTTCTCACATGTTTGATCATTTGAGTTGTCACGTATGATTATGAGGTAATGATTGCTGTCACAAAGATCATCAGCAGTTTGCCATGTTAAGTTAGGGGCAGTTTTGGGATTACAAATTCTAAGGTCACAAGAGGTACCAGAGGCGATATTAAAGTGGGTGTATGATCCTGTATTGAGGCTGCATGAATTAGTACAATTTAGTATGTTCTCAACTACTTTGCCGCGTCTAAATGTGCGTGGGGAGCCCCACATTGTGTTGTGGGCGTTGAAGTCACCGAAAAGTATAAAGGGTTGAGGGAGATCGCAAACCAAGTCGAGAAGCTCTTCCTCATTTATTTTGTAGTCGGGGGGAATGTATAAGGAGGATATGGTCAATTTTTGGGGACAATAGACTGATATGGCAATGGCTTCAAGATTAGTAGTAAGGAGCAGATGAGTTGAGTGAAGATCTTTGGATGTCAATATGGATACTCCACCACTGGCTCTGGAGCAGATGGTTCGGAAGTAATGATGTCCTTCGAAGTCCTTTGGTGTAGGGATTTTGGAAGATGTAAAGTTTGTTTCCTGGAGACATAGGAAATCAGGATGGTAGAGGGAAATGAGTTGCTGTAGACGTTCTAGGCGCGGATAGTATCCGTCGCAATTCCACTGAATTATCGTGAATTTATTAGTTAATATCAAAAGAGGTCGGTATAATCACAATTGGAGTCAGTATCATAGAGTTGAAAGATTTGAGGCTATCACAATCGACTACATCGTCGGGATTCATGGTACATTGTATTTTCTTTGTTATGAGGGTAATTCGATTTTTGAGAGACCTATCAGAGATAGCATAATATATTTGACGAAGATCTGCAAGGAGGGATATAATGTTTGAAGTAAATTGGTAAGCTTCGGTTAATGGATCGTGATTACCGAAAGAGTTTTCCAGAAATGCTATTAATTGTTCTGAAGTAATTGAGAAATATGTTGGGTCTGTTTTAGCTAAATTTTCAATGATCGCGCGTGCAGAGGGGCTGATAGTTGTTGCACGAGTCTTAGACTTTTTTGGGGGGACAGGCTTGGGGGCACGAAAGGCGTTGTTGGATAGTGAATCTGTATTATCTTGGCTGAGTGTGAGATGAACTGATGAGATAACTACAGGGGGCGACTCAAGCCTTGAGTCAGTAGAATGAAGTCGTTTGAGGCCTGAACCACTAGGATTGGGTGGGTCTAGAGGAGGGAGTGTGTTGACGGAATGATTGTCGGTGGAGGATATAGGGGGAGTGGTAGGAAAGGAAGTAGGATCAGTGGACATATTATCGGTAGAATCATTCTGGATAGGGGTAGTTGTGGAGAGGGAGGAAGTGTCATGAGGATTTTGGCAGAGGAGGCACTCCAATTTATCTGAGGTGACGAAGATCCGGAAAGCAGTATTTTCGAAGTGTATTACAACGGAAGTTTGTATTTCATAGTTATCTTTCTCCGGTAGGATATAGACGAACCGATTAAAGCTTAGGATATAGGAATAATCTTCTTCAGGTGAGCCAGTACGGATTTTGGTGATGGGGGATCTGAGTTGAAGTCTGATATCATTTTTTAGAGCCTGTTTGATGAGTATATTAGGAATTGAGGGACATACATTAGATAATAGTAATCTTTTAGAAGGGCTGATGAGTCTGCGTATGAGGACAATTTCTTCTTCAATGGCATCTGTAGGATGGTCTCTGGGGAGGTTATCAACAACTGAAGTAGGAGCGAGAAAGATGCAAATCCGCTGGTTAGATATACGGGAAGCATGGGTGATTCCTTTAGGAGTCACAATTTCACCAATTGCCTTGATGTAATCGAAGAGAACTGTATCTGGAAGTGCATTTATTACAATAGCTTGATTTCTACTAGGATATGTTATAGGTTTCGAAGTTGATTTTCTTGAATTTGATTTAGTGACAGCAGCAAAGCTTCGTGCAGTGGGCTGAGTTGATATGTTTAAATATTTTGAATGCCAAAATATTAAATAAACTATTTAGACCAAGCGACTGGCCTATAAATGAATTATTTTTAAGTATCAAATGGTGTAAATGGACACATACCAATATGGGCCAGCAAATATCAGTCACAAAAAAACTAATCACTTATGTTGTAGATAACGTTAATGAGCTCTCGAACGAAAATAGAACCTTCACGTTCGGAGGCCACACGTGGAACTCAAAAGTTTGTTTTAAAAACCAAAATAAAAGCAAATATTTATGAATTCTGTACTTGTCCCTATTTGACAAATTTTACCTACAAATTATACACTTCATCAGTGTATGATGTCCTTAAAGCTTCTGTAGCATCTCCCAGTAAATTTTTGGTAGATATATCTTGTTCTACAGATTTCTTTTCTTACTATCAACTGACTCTAGAGGCCAACGGTAAGGAAGAATTAAATTATCTAGATGAGCTTGGTCCAGGGTTTGTTGGGGTACGACAGGGGAAAAACTAGAGCTGTTCATAAAAAAATCACTGTGGCTAAGTTCGTCTAAGGGGCCATCAAAAAGCAGTTCAGAATTTGACTCACCCTATAAGCAGGTTTGAAAACTTATGATATTGCAAATATTCAGAACCCCTACATTAAATATATAATTTCCAAGCTGCATTTTCGTTTCAACTGACCTGAAAAGTGCTTACAAATTCTCCTCCTCGCTAGGTAGGGTTGTTTTCTTTGTTGCCAAAAACAAAGAAGAGTCTTCTTCTTCTCTTTGTTAGTGGACTTGCGTCGATTTGGCAGTAAAAACATCACCAACTTGATTTAATGGTTTGTAAAAAAGAAAAATTATAGGTTACCTTTTTGCCTTCTTTTTATTTTTTAAATGGTACTTGTATAAAACTGATATTTTAATGCTAAAGTGAACTTGACTGTTAAAATTAACTACTAAAGATGTTTAAAATGCCGACCCTTAAACAATAAACAATCACTATTATAAAAAGATAAAATCTTATTAAGAACCAAAATAACGGGCTAGATGCCTAGATGGTATAATCGCAATGAAAAAGAAGAAACTGTCTTGCTTTATTCATTTGTATCAAAAGTTATAACAATAAAAATTTGGAAATCGGTTGTCCCTAAAGGCCATCCCTGCAACTTTCTTTGCAGTTACAAAAAACTTGTTTTAGTAGATCTGGCGGTGCTACTTCTTCTTTTGTCTTGATGGGAATTGGGTCACCATCACCATTGTCACTTTTTATCCATCCCCATGCGGTAAGATTCATGTGATTACCCAGCCATTCTTGTACCTTCACAATTTAGGAATGAGATTGAAGTTTTAAATTTTTTAATGACTGTTATCGGTTTACCTGATAATAAACTCTCAGGAAATGTTGTTCTGCAGATTTTTCGATAAGATGCAACACCGCTAGATTAAATTGGCTTGACAGTCTCTGCCTTGAAGTTATTCTATGATACATGAAGTACCGAAGTTCGTCTAAACTTTTGGATTTTTTGGCATTATACAATTTCAGAAGAAACTCGAGGCCGGATTTTAAAATATCTGGTTTTAAAGTGCCTTTCGTATAAAATGAAGTTAGCGCTTTGAACAATTGAGGATTTTTCTTTAAAATAGACGAGCATCCTTTTTTGCTTTTGCCAAACAGAAACGATGTCGTGTCACATCCCGAAACTGCATGCAAAAACAAAATTTTGTCTTTAACTGGACCAAGGCAATTTTGTAGTTTCGATATATTTGTAAATCTATCATATGTTCCTGCTTTGCCAGGACGAAGCAAATACAAGTTGCCTTGGTTGCAAGAGTGTAGTGCCAAAACCATTATATCAGTATCTTCCGAAACTAGGGTCACAAACTCATGTTTAGAGCATAACTCTTCAGCTGTCAAGCAAATTAAGACATCTGCATCTCTTTAAGCCTGATAAACAGTTACTCCTTTTTCATGAAAAAAGTTCTTGAGCAGGCCAATAAATGTTTTCTTATTTTCACTGTTTCTTAAAAATTCTTCCTGTGTGCAAGGAAGTGTAGTATCTAGATTGATAAGATCAATGAAACGGCTTTGCTTTGAACGTAATTTTTGCAGTTGACCTTTAGTCGAAATATGTGTTTCGTCGTATCCATCAAAGACGACAACGCAGTTTGTGCCATAACAATGTATTGCGTAATTTATGTATTGTATACATATATCCCTATAGGTAGCTGGCTTTTGCCAGACTACTTCATGTAAAAGTAGACCACCATCTAAAACATACACGGTGTCCTTTGGCGCGTGCTGTTCTGGTGGAGAGGTAGAATCAAATTATTTTAATAGTTGTGATTTTGTAGATAAATAGATAACGTTTTTAATAATTTGTTATGCACCTAAATATAAGTGTCTAATTCGTTGATAAATACCTCTTCTCTTGTATTTTTGAAAATTTAATAACTTAGAATCAAAAAATAATTTTGTGGTTTATATATATATATATATATATATATATATATATATATATATATATATATATGTCTAACTATTATTGTGGGGGATGCGGCAATGTGAATAAGTGAACTCTTTTTAGTTTGTTCTGAGCTTTCGGTAATTTATTATCACCATTATCAAAGAACTACAAAAGATACATTTATAGATATTTCAAACAGGTATAAATAAATTCAGTTTAAAAGTAAAACTTTAATCACTTACAACTAAGCGAGGTTAATCACAATATCTATATATAATATGTATAATATGGAGAAAAAACATGGTATAAGATATAATTTTCTTTTTCAAGAAATTAAATTAAAAATAAAACTATCAAAATTGACATTACGACATCGATGTTAATTTTTAGTAGTCATAGAAATGTCTTTAAATATGTTTAGTATATTAGCAAGTGAAATAATAGTTGGTAAGTTAATATAAAGGAACAGAATTCTCATCTTCAATATTTGAATTTTTTGTTTTTTTGTCAAAAGATAATAAATAGCTATAAATTGTACTAAGTTTTTGAATATCAGTTCTTTTATTTAAGCAATTATCTTCTTGAGATATGAATGCCATTTCCAGGAAAATCTCAAGAAGATAATTGCTTAAATAAAAGAACTGATATTCAAAAACTTAGTACAATTTACACCTATTTATTATCTTTTGACAAAAAAACAAAAAATTCAAATATTGAAGATGAGAATTCTGTTCCTTTATACAGTATCCGCCAAAATAAACAGTACCGAAAATAATCATAAAAATTAATTTTTAATTTCTGTAATGTTAGTGTTCAAAATGTTCACCATTTCGACGCAAACAAGCTTCATATCGATTTTGTAAGTCAATAAACATATTTATAAAAAGTGGTTGATGTAACTGCCGAGAAATATTTTGTATTCTTTCCCGTAGTTCGGCAATATTCGCCGGCGGATTTTCCGAGTGAAATATTTTGTCCTTCATTATGCCCCAAATGTATGCGTCAGGTGGCGTCAGATCAGGTGAATGAGAAGGATATTCAAAGTCTGTTCCCCGAGAAATTATTCTATTTTCCGTATGAACGAAAATAATGCTCTACCAAAAACACTTTTTCTTCCGTTGTTAGAACCATTTTTAAATCAAATTTAACTGCAGCGTACTATTAATATATCAACTAATGACAATTAAGTCAAATCTGACAAATCCATATTACATAAATAACTCCACAGCACTTTCTGTTTCGGTACTGTTTATTTTGGCGGATACCGTATTAACTTACCAACTATTATTTCACTTGCTAATATACTAAACATATTTAAAGACATTTCTATGACTACTAAAAATTAACATCGATGTCGTAATGTCAATTTTGATAGTTTTATTTTTAATTTAATTTCTTGAAAAAGAAAATTATATTTTATACCTGTTTGAAATATCTATAAATGTATCTTTTGTAGTTCTTTGATAATGGTGATAATAAATTACCGAAAGCTCAGAACAAACTGAAAAGAGTTCACTTATTCACATTGCCGCATCCCCCACAATAATAGTTAGACCTAACCCAGTGGGCACACGAACGTTAAAAAAACGTCGAAAATTGGTATAAAACAAAACGTTCTAAAATTGGTTCGAATGTCGCGGTGGAAAACGTTGTTTGCAACCAAAAATCATACTAAACTTATACGTTTAATTTTAACGTTGAAAACCTAGGTTTTCAACGTAGAAAAAATTAATATATATTACGTTTATTTTCATCAAGAAATGGTACTAAAATTATACGTAAAATTTTAATGGTTATTTATAGTTGATTCCGTATGTGTTGCATACATAATACTAAACGTTTTACGTTCGTATTTTTCAGGTATATCACTTAAACGTTACTTATACGTAACATTTAAACCATAATTTTTATGTAATAATTAAACGTGTATGACATAAAATAAACATTTTTGTGTGCAATAATGAAACGTTTATTATTTAATAATTATTTCATTTAATAAACGTTTCATTTTTTCATATAATACACGTTTAATTAGTAATATAATATACGTTTGATTAGTTAATATAATATACGTTTAATTAGTTAATATAAAATACGTTCAATTATTGCATAATAACCGTGTATTATATGAAACAATTATACCTGTATTAGTTGAAATAATTAAACGTGTATTAAATGAAATAATTAAACGTGTATTATTTGAAATAATTAGACGTGTATTATTCAATAATTATTAAACGTGTATTATATGACATAATTAAACGTGTATTATATGAAACAATTATACCTGTATTAGTTGAAATAATTAAACGTGTATTAAATGAAATAATTAAACGTGTATTATTTGAAATAATTAGACGTGTATTATTCAATAATTATTAAACGTGTATTACATGACATAATTAAACGTGTATTATATGACATAATTAAACGTGTATGTTATGAAAAAAGTAAACGTGTGTTATGTGAAATGATTTCATGAAATAAACGTCAAATTATTTCATATACCTAATACACGTTCAATTTTTTCATAAAATACACGTTTACTTATTTATAACACACGTTTAATAACTATTGCATGAAATAAATGTCTAATTATTTCACATAATACCCGTTTCATTTTGTATAAATATAATGTATTAAGGGCAACATACAGGTAACATAAAAAAAACTCCTTTAAATTTTTTATTCGTTTATTATAATAAAAAATCAACTTTTTTTTAACAATGGATTATAAACTAACTATTGTATTTGACTAAACAAGGTTGCCCATTTATAAGGAACCAGAAATAGACATAAACTCAAACGAATCGATTATACTTTGCCGCATCGGCATTTCGATTCTCGAACAGTGGGGTGAACAATCCCTAAAATTTGAATAGGGAATATACTAAGAGTGTTACAGTTTTGAAAAGGTAATCACGTTTTTAAAAATGTGCACTCTTGCTACATTCCTTATTCAAATTTTAGAGGTTGTTCATCCCACTGATCAAGGGTTGAGGTACTGATGCAGCATTAGGAAAAGTGAGTCGCTTTCCAAATTAAAATCGATGGAGTCTTATTGCATTTTCTTAAAAATTATCGTATTTAGTGAAGCGTATTACCAATAGATATCGAAGAATAAATATATATTATTTTAATGCTTCACAACAAAGTTTTGAAAAATATTTTTCAAAACCAGTGACCGTTCAAATAAGAAGAAGAACTACTTCCCGGGCTATATGCCCGACAGACACTGAATTACACTTCTTTGTCAAACGGGGTCGGTATGATCTACAAGATTTAACCAACCATTCTGGTTTGCAATTAGAAGGGACAACATAACTTGTAGACCGGTTTCGGCGTATTTGCGCCTCATCAGTACAAGGTATATGTTCTCGTCGTTGTACTGATGAGGCGCAAATACGCCGAAGCCGGTCTACAAGTTATGCTGTCCCTTCTAATTGCAAACCAGAATTGTTGGTTAAATCTTGTAGATCATACCGATCCCGTTTGACTTAGAAATGTAATTCAATGTCTGTCGGGGCATATAGCCCGGGAAGTAGTTGTTGCTTCTCAAGTTGAACGGTCACTGTTTTTGAAAAAAAAATTTCAAAACTTTGTTGTAAAGAGTTGAATAATATATTTATTCTTCGATATCTAGTAAAATCGATGGGTCTGAACGTTACTTAAAATGTTGAAGCTGTTCCTGATAATAACTCTGGTCTATTTTAAATGGACCACCTTCTTGTTTGGAAAAATAAACAAAAAAATCATCATAAACAAGTGATTAGAATTCTACAATAATTCACAGGAGTATAAAAATGTTAAAGTAAAGGAACATAATATTATATCTAGTATCTCCGTAATATGGAATAAATTCATTATTTTATAAACCAAAACGATGAAGTTGTTGCATTCATGCACTTTTCTTTTCAAGCAACTCATCAACAAATTTATATTTAGACATTTTGGGGCTATGCGGCTCTCACGAATTAAACTTTCATCACACAAAATAAAAATAGTACAATGTAATAATAAGAGAACTTTATTGATATTGTTCTCTACTAACTTCGCTATGAAAAATTATTGGAAAAGTATATGTAATTCACTAAAAGTTCTAGGTTTTCGAGAAAAATCTGATGGAATTTAATCATCACTTGTAACTTTTTGTTCGATTTTACGTTTTAACTTTTGAGATAATTTAGCAGGTGAAGGAGAACTATTAAAATAATAATTTAATAACAATCTTTTAACTACCCCTAGAAATACTAAATGCATGGGATCTATAGGAAATTGAGTTACCATTTTTATGCCAGCAGAAACAAGCGGACTTGTTACGGTTATTTTTTGATACACCAATAATGTGACATTTCTCACAAGCTAATTTGGAAGTATGGCTAACCGTTTGACGTAAATAGCTTCTGGCCGGAGCGTCACAAATGAAGAAATGTATATCGACCGAGTAAATATTTCCATTAAAACATAATTTGTTTTCCCTAAGGTAACTCAGTTCTTTTATTAATTCTCCTAAAAATGTTTGTATTGGATCAGGTTTTCCACTTCCACAAAATAAATCAATCGTAAAAGGAGAATTATCTGTAAAATCAGCACCCATACCCAAAATTGGATACAGCTCTGTACAGCTACTTTTAAAGAGAGGTAACCCATCTATATTAATTTGAAGTAAAATGCATCTAATGCTTTTTTTGGTACCAAATTTCAATTTATTAGACAAGATTTTTTCTAAACCAAAATAGTACATCTCTCCATTGTTTAGTTTAAATACCTCAGTTTTTCTAGGAGTTTTCATAAGAGTTCTATAATCTCTAGGAAGAAAAGGCAAAGCTGGAAATAAAATATTCAGGAGGGCATTTGTTGTATTTCTGGGAATGTTACAATCAGAAACACATTTTCTCAACTTATCTGTAATTTCCTCAGCTGAATCTACGCAATCCAAGTTTTCACTTTCACGAAAGTTCTCAGAGATGTTATTAATCTCAATTTCTGGTAAATTTTCATTCTCCTGAAATTCCCCTGTCTCAATATTTGGTAAAATTTCCGATATATTTTTATCTAAATGCGTTGAATGAAAGTCCTCTGTATCAATATTTGGTAAAATTTCAGATACACTTTCATCTAAACCTATTGAATTAAAATTATTTAATGACACATTCAAATTATTTGAATGAATTGAATAATTTAATTAGTGTCTCTGTTTGATGTTTAATTCTCCGTTGCAACTGTCTTTTACCAACTAATTTTGATTTGAACATGACTGGATAACAAAAAAATAAGTATCTTGGGTTTGACTATATTTCCTTCTGAATCGCCTCAAAATAACTGAGGTTAATTTAAAGCTATTTAACAAAACAATACAAACATACTTAGCTGTGTCCTGTACTGTATTGTATGAAAATAAGTATCAGTGCGAACCAAACTTGCGAACCTGTATATTTTTGCATTTTTATAATCTTCTCAATGAACAGATTTAAACGATATGTCATACTTAACACCCTATATAATGGAAATTAATTTTACTTGTTGGAGGCCATCTCAGTAAAAAAAGAAGGTTATCTCATCTTTTTAAAATGTATTTTATCTCTGTCCATCCAATTAAACCTCATAGCAAATTCATTTCAAAATTCTTTTGGCAAGGCTCTCAACCTGGCACTATCTAATGTGAATAGTAAGTGTGACATTCATAGGCTATAAACGATTTTCAATTTTGGCCATTACGAAAATAATCAAATTTTAAAATTGTGAAAATCAAAAATTGTTTACATTGAATTTACTGTTTGGAGCCTTACTTTGTGGAATCTACTCATATTACTTTTTTAAATGAAACTAAGTGTTTCTAATTAATTCTACTATTTAATGAAAAAATTATGAAAATTTAAAGATACTTATTGATAATATATAATATGAAAAAATTATGAATAATATATAATATTATCAATAAGTATCTTTAAATTTTTTCATTAAATAGTGGAATTAATTAGAAACACTTAGTTTCATTTAAAAAAGTAATTGTTTACATGAATTACCTCACGCCTTCACTGGTGTATTCTAAGAAAAGTGCTGATTGCAACGACATCATATCATATTTCTTTATCTATGAACACTTGTTTCAGTTGTTAACAATCTCGTTAGATTCTTTTTGTTTCTCATGCAGTTAAGATCGTAATTTAATAAAAGTATATGTAAAACTTGATAATTTGTAAAAATAAAGCTTTTTAAAAACGGCTTCGGCATTCTCGATAAGTTATTTGGCGCAGTCAGTAGGATTTTCAGAAATTCGCGTATCGAACGTGTATTTTTCGTTTTAACGATTGACTGAAAACCGAACTTACAATACAGGGTATGTCATTGTGTGGAAGTGTTGTGTTGGAGGCTCCTCAAAAATCAGGAAACCAAATCTATCGCAGAACCAACGCAGCTCGAAACCAGTAGACTACCGGAATTTGGAACGAAAATCGTCCCAATTCGCAAAGAGGACCTATATAGAGAAGACAGAATCGCAGATCTAGTAGTCATCTTTATAGGAACATAAGTGAGATGCTAATAGTCGTTTTGTTTTATATGTAAGTACATTTTTCCAATTGAAACAATTAAGTGCATTTTATGGAAGAAATAACAAACGAACTTGAGAATTTAGCTTTAGCAAACGAACCCAATAATTTAAATTTAGAAATGAATCAATTTAAACCAGAATATTTAAAGTGCATCCCAGAATTTGATGGGAATCCTAATGAGTTGAATAGGTATCTATCTACGAGTGAATCACTTATTGCTAATTTTTACGATGTCAGAAACCCGAACAATTTTCAAAATACCTTTATCCTCAATTCTATAATTTCAAAACTACAGGGTAATGCAAAATTAGTGGTTAATATTCAGAATGTTTCTACTTGGGAAGACTTAAAACAAATTTTAACTCGTAGTTTCGCTGATCAGAGGGACGAAGCTTGTCTTAACAGAGACTTAGTCATGCTAAGACAGGGTCAAAATGAAAAACCTCAGCAATTTTTTGACAGGTGCTTAAATTTATTGAATCTTTTATGTAACTATGTAGATTTACACGAAGCGACAAACGAGGGTAGACGTTTAAAACGTGAGCTATACCAAAAACTATCCTTGAAAACATTTTTATCTGGTTTGAAGGAACCACTAGGAACAACTATACGTTGTATGAAACCATCAACCTTAAATGAAGCATTGCAATATCTTACTAGAGAAGATAATATTCATTACTTCCAAAATTTTTCGAACAAAAATTCTGTTCCACCTCAAACTCCACTAAACAGCCATAGAGGCCAACAGCCAAGTTTTCATCAAAGATTTAATGGTAGGCCAAATTTGCCATTTAATTATCAAACACAAAATAATCAATTCAGACGAAATTCGTTTCCCTCACAGCCCATTCATATACAACCAAGGCCAAATTTTCAGCCCACAAAATACCCAACTAATGCCCAAGTCTTTAGGCACCCCAATAATAGAAATGTTTTCAAACCAAACCCGAACCAAGTATTAACAGACCCTACACCTATGAGTGTGTCTACTCGAAATACCTCAAAACCAATACCCGGTCCATCGACCTTCCATCAAAATCAAAATTTTACTAATTCACCTAATTCTAATAGAAATATTAATTTCGGTAATCAACCAAAATATTTCTCAGAAGAACTATTTAATACGGAGTTTGATGAAGACCAATATTATGAACAAAATCATCAAAACTATGATCAATCTTTCAATCAAAACAATCAATATGATAACAATATTATTCAAAACTCTAACAATTACGAAAGTGATATTAATACACCAACTAATAATCAAAATTTTCAAGAAACGCCTCGTCTGACCAGAGACAGATAACACCAATCATTTCTATCAATACATCAAATTCAAGTGAACTCTCTTATATAATTTTTCCAGAATATAATATTAAAATTCTTATAGATTCTGGAGCAACAAAATCATTTATCGATCCTAATATTGCTTACAAATTCTTTCCTAATTCAATAAAATTTGAACCATTTATAGTATCGACAGTGTTTCAAAAATCTTCACACAAGCACAGTGTAGCTATACCTACTCCAAAAATTTTTAATTTACCAGAAACTAAAGCAATGAAATTTTACTTATTTAAATTTCACAATACATTTGATGGTCTTATTGGTATCGACAATTTGAAATTCTTAGAAGCCAACTTAGATTTTAAAAAAGGATATTTGATAACACCTCATTGTAAACTAAAATTATTATTTCATCCCACATCAAAAAAACTTAATCTTATAACAGTTGGCCCAAGATGTCAACAAGTAATTAAAGTGAAAACTTCTATACAGAGTGGAGAAATTATTATACCCCACCAAAAAATTCATAACTGTGAAATCCCCGAAAGTCTTACAATTGCTCAGGATCACGAAGCTTTTACTACTATTTTAAACAGTACTACACAACCAGTTACCTTAGACTTTTCTCGACCATTATCAGTCGAACATTTTGAGAGACAAGAAATTCAGAACTTTGACTTCAACAATATTGAAACAGACTATAGAAATTACTTAAACTTAGATTCAATTAGGACAGATCACTTAAATCAGGAAGAAAAATCATCCATTTTAAATCTTTGTAAAGAATTTTCTGATATTTTTTACCATGAAAATACATCTTTGACTTTTAATAATAAAATAAAACACCAAATTAAAACAACAAACGATATACCTGTTTATTCTAGACCATACCGTTATCCATTTATTTATAAAAACGAAGTTCAAAATCAAATCAAAAAAATGTTAGATTCTAATATTATTCGACCAAGTAATTCACCGTGGTCATCGCCAATATGGGTGGTTCCCAAAAAACTTGATGCATCAGGACAACAAAAATGGCGCGTGGTCATTGACTACCGACAGCTAAATGCGAAAACTATCGACGATAGATATCCGTTACCCAACATAACTGATCTATTAGATAAGTTGGGCAAGTGTCAATATTTCTCAACCATTGATTTGGCAAGTGGTTTTCACCAAATCCAAATGGAAGAGAGAGACATAGAAAAAACTGCTTTCACGACAGAACAAGGACATTGGGAGTTTCTACGTATGCCATTCGGCTTGAAAGGAGCTCCAGCTACTTTTCAACGCGTAATGGATAATATCCTTCGCGGTATACAGAGCGAACAATGTCTTGTATATCTTGACGATATTATCGTTTTTTCTACGTCATTACAAGAACACCTTGAACGACTTAAAAATGTATTCCAAAGACTAAGAGAGTCAAATTTCAAAGTACAACTCGTTAAATCCGAGTTTTTGAAGAAAGAAGTAGCCTACTTGGGTCACATAGTGACACCAGATGGCGTGAAACCGAACCCGGACAAAATAAAAGTAATAAAAAAATATCCAATACCAACCACAACAAAACAAATTAAGGGTTTTTTAGGCTTGTTAGGTTACTACAGGCGATTTATTCCAAACTTTGCTAGAATTACCAAGCCCTTAACAAAGTGCTTAAAAAAGGGTGCAAAAATTGTACATGATAAAGAATTCATAACTTGTTTTGAAACATGTAAAAATTTACTAATCAATGATCCGATCTTGCAATATCCAGATTTTAATAAAACATTCAATTTAACTACAGACGCAAGTAATGTTGCTGTAGGTGCAATATTGTCCCGGGGACCGATTGGCAAAGATTTGCCAATAGCATACGCATCAAGGACCCTAAACGACTCCGAACGAAATTATTCGGTTATTGAAAAAGAACTACTAGCCATAGTTTGGGCTACGAAATATTTTAGACCCTACCTATACGGTCGAAAATTTAATATCGTGACAGATCACAAACCTCTTAAATGGCTTTTCTCACTCAAAGACGAAAACAACAAATTTAACAAACCTACAATAATTCAGGAAGTTAAAACTAAAGATAAAACGATTTCAACAGAATCACAAGAAAAAGTGCATATGGACAATCTAAGACGTCCCCGTAATAGTAC
Organism: Lochmaea crataegi; assembly: GCA_947563755.1. Lineage (NCBI taxonomy): Eukaryota > Metazoa > Arthropoda > Insecta > Coleoptera > Chrysomelidae > Lochmaea > Lochmaea crataegi. Next base: position 50,785,461 of record OX387428.1, read on the forward strand.
GTTTACTTTCAGCGACTAACTCAAAATTTATCTTTTCAGTTTACCCGGAGTCTTCAGCTCACTGGAAAAAGTAAAAATAAAGGACTTAGAAAATAACCCAGGATTAATTCCTGTAAAATTAGGAAAAACAAAAATAAAAGATTACGATTACAAATTAATTCACTATTATGACCTTCAACCGATAATTACAGAACTAAATCAATTAGAAGCCCAAACACGTTATTTAGAATCTTACAAAAACAAAATTGAAAAATATTCGGTAGTAGAAGATAACACAAATTGGGCAAACTATCCTCTAGGATATTACCCAATAAAAGAGAAAGGAGAAGATAATACAAATTATTTTAAAATATTGAAATTTCTTGAACAAAAAGTAACGGATAAACTAAATGATATATTACCTCATCCCGATAGAATTAAACGCGGCCTCATAAACGGGTTAGGTTCAATTTTCAAAACTATATCTGGAAATCTAGACGCTAATGACGGCGAACGTTATGATAAGTTAATCACAGAACTTCAAAATAATCAGAAAAATTTAGCTTCAAGTATCAGAAACCAAAATTCACTATCAATTCGATTAATTGAAAAATTTAACAACACTGTTAATACTATAATACATAATGAAAAATTACTAGAATCAAAAATCATTAAAATTTCAAAAATGGTCAACAGTCAGGCACTTCATGAAAATTCAATATTTATCAAAGATACTATCAATCATATTACTGGACTTTACAATATAATTTACTCTTTAATCCAAGATATAGAAAATTCCATTGCATTTTCACGATTGGGAAAAATGCATCCCAGTATAATGAGAACTAACGATTTCTTTAAAGAACTTCAAATTATAGAAGATAATATCGGTCCTCGCAAACTTCCGTTAGATATAAATTTAAATAACGTTCTACTGATAGAAAAACTTGTTAAGATAGAAAGCTATTCAAACAACAACAGGATTATATATGTTTTGCACGTCCCTATAACATTTCCATTCGAATTAGAATTATATCACTTATATTCCGTACCGATCTTCCATAACAATCAATTCAAAGCAATTATTCCGAAAAGTAAATTTTTGGCTTTTAACGAACTGTACTTTGCATATACAAACGACTACTGTAGTAAAATCTCATCAAAATTGTTTCTCTGTGACGAAATTGATCTTCAAGAAATAAAATTTGGAAATTCCTGTGAAATTGAACTCTTAAATTTAAAAAACACTTCCACATGCCAGCAAACACCTACTCCTATAAACCGGCCTATTATCATGAAGTTAGACAATGCCAACCAATGGATAGCCGTACTGCCAAAAGAAATAACCACCTCCATTCACTGCCAAACTCAAGAAGAGATTGTTACTCTCCAAGGGAGCTATCTATTTGAAATTCCAATCAACTGTCAAGTAAAAATGCCATTCCGAAATATCGAAAACCAAGAACACCAGACAAGTTCAGGTCAACCAGTTTTGTTTCCCAAATTAAAATTTTACGAAGCCGAAACCCAGAAAATTTCAAGATTCAGCATAGATGACACCCCGTTAGATGAGTTGCAAGACCTGAAGATGAAACTGTTGGAAATCCAGCCGGATATGTCATTTTCGAAAATTTCCAATACTCCAAGCATCTGGACTATTGTTATTTATGTATTTTTCATCATTCTTCTAATCTACCTTGCATACAGGTACATCATTCCAAGGTGCTGTACCAAAAATAAACCTCAACAAGGCCATCCATCCCTAGAACCATCGGCTGTTCAAATACCTCGTTAGCCCTGCGGATTTGAATCTTCGAGGGGAGGAATTACCTCACGCCTTCACTGGTGTATTCTAAGAAAAGTGCTGATTGCAACGACATCATATCATATTTCTTTATCTATGAACACTTGTTTCAGTTGTTAACAATCTCGTTAGATTCTTTTTGTTTCTCATGCAGTTAAGATCGTAATTTAATAAAAGTATATGTAAAACTTGATAATTTGTAAAAATAAAGCTTTTTAAAAACGGCTTCGGCATTCTCGATAAGTTATTTCATGTTAAGATACAGAAGAAAAATACTTTCCAAACGATGTATTACAAGATGTTTCGCAAATTTTGTTTAAAAGTATTTACTATAACAAGATACAAGATTTCAAATATTTAAATGGCCATTTCTCCCTTACAAAGAAAATAAAAGTTTTATTACGGTGGGATACAGAATTACAATACTTTTCAAATAATTTAACAAACGTCCACTGATTTAATTTCTTTTTTTACATCACCATGCCCCTTCTGATGCAACCCAGTGTTTTTGGTTTGCGAATTTATTCCAACACTCTGAAGATAAAAATAAAAAAGTAAACTTAAATGTTAAACTAAGTGAACAAACATTTGTTTACCAAACTGAACAAAAGGAGAAAGAATAACGAATATTTATTTTTTTGAACTGGAACTTAGAAACCTAGCTTTTGACAATTTGAGCCAATCTTTCACGGCATTACAAATTTTCAACTCGTTGATGTGTTCAGCAGGATAGGTGAATTTACAAGCAGCTAAAAATAAAAAAAAATGTTTCAATTTAGAAGATGTCTATAAACATTTATTTCTGCTTGTGTTACAATTGAAACACATTGATTTTTGTATCAATGTCTAATTAGACATTATTTTGAAAGCATTTTTTTTGTAAAATATATGATTTCATTGCAACAAAGTTTCTTAAATTTTAATAAGTGTAAAGTAATTACCTAAAATCAATTCCATGGATTTCATCTTTTCGAAAGATATTTTGTCTCTGCCCTTCCAATTAAATTGTGTGGCAATTTGATTTGTTAACAAATGTTTTAGAATTCTTCTGGAAAGGCTCTCTGGGCCTGATCCTCCTAGAGCAGCCAGTCTCTTAACCTGACAAAAAATACATACATTATACAATGTGAACCTTTAGAATGAAAAATGTAAATAATGTAAGTACAATTAGGCAACTTAAATTTGAGAGTGTTGTTGTATGCAGATGACGCTGTTTTGTTATCTGAAGATCCAGATGCGATCCAAGAAAACTTGGATAGACTAAGTGCTGTTACAGAACATATGGATTTGAAAGTAAAAATGAGTAGAACAAAAGTAATGGTTTCTGACAAAGAACTAGACAATGAAAGATGTGCTTTCGGTCTAAATGAACAACCAGTAGATCAAGTGAATGAATTTGTTTACTTGGGAAGAATGTTTACAGGTGATGGTAAAATCGTTAAGAACATCGAATGCAGAGTAAATGCAAGACAGAGAATAGTTGGAAGTATGTGGAGTGTTTCAAAGAGCATGGAATTATCAAAAGAGGCAAACATGGCAGTGCATAATAGCATGATTCCATCTCTGATGTATGGCAGTGAAACATGGGCATGTCAGAATAGGCACAAAAGTAAACTAAATGCAGTTAGCTGGAGGAATGTCCGTGGGAAAACAAGAAGAGATATTTTTTGAATATTTAAATGGGAATAAAACCACATCTAACTGTAAAAAATTAAAGATGTCACAGGAAACATATAGAAATTATTAAGAAGATATATGGTAAGAAATGAATGGGGTATGAATGAATGTGGAGTGAAAGAAAGTTCATCAGGTAGAATGGACAGAAGCAACTTAAGGTGGTTTGGACATGTAGAAAGGATGAGTAACACGAGAATAGTAAAACAGGTTTACAAAGTAGAATGAATGAAAGACAAAATATTGGAAGGCCGAGGAAAGCATGGCAGATTATGATAGATGAAACACTTGAAAATAATGATATTCGAAGCCCAAAAAACCGAAGGAACTGTATGACTAGATGTATGGATGTGAGTGAAGCAAAATATGTCTGTAAGGACAGGATCGTGTGGAGAATTGTAAAGAGTGTTGGTATCAGAGGTTAAGACTGCTGTTACTGCCTACCCCAAAAGAAAATAGCGTGAAGGGTAGTTGAGTTTAAATAATGTTTGCCCATTCTAATTTTCGAAAAAAAAGCTCTGTGCCTTTTGATTCTATAATTTTAAATATGACATCACGATTATTTTTACATATTAGCAAGTTATTTTAGCAAATCTTTGTAGATAATAGATTTTCAAAAATGGCAAAATGCAAAACTATTGTTTCCTATTTTTGAACATAACAAAAATTATTCGAACAGAAAAGCTAACTTCCCAAGAGATATATGTGAGAATGAAAATATTACCATATAATTCCAGAGGGCCTTATCTTCTAGTCTTTTTTCAAAGTCATCAATTTCTTCGATAGTCGAGAGTGGGAAGCGTTCCAGCACATTTTCGGGTGGAATTAATTTTTCTGCATTCGATAAATTTATTTTTAGATTTATCTGGTTTAAAATTATCGCGTTCTGTTCTACAGTTTCCGTTAATTTGGCCAAAGTGGTTAATACAGTCTTCTCAAAATCTAAAATAAATATAAATTTAATCAAAATAATAATTCTTTTACACTATATTTCCAATTACGTGAATGAATATTATTAGTAATCGTAGTATCATCAACATCAGGAGTAGATAATGATGATAATGGTGTTGACAGTGGTGTTGATATTGGTGGTGTCGGAGGGAAAACATCTCTTTTAAAAAGTGAAGAACTCGTTTTTTGGGACGATTTGGAGGGAGTTTCATCACCTGAAATCGATTCCGTTGTGTCAGATTCATTTTCGACCGATTTTTGACAAAAACTTCGGTTGCTCTCTGAAGATTCATATTTGTCAGAAGTTAGGTTTTCTACTGTGGCTTCCGCTACGTCATAGCTCTCTAAAAATATGCAAACATAAATTAAACCTAAACGTCAATCCCGTAGGCCTTAATTTAAGTCAGGTACCAATTTAGATTTGTAGGAAAGATATCAAAATGCTGAGTAAATTCAATGAGTCTCTGTGTATTTGTAATCTGAAAAACGAGAACTGCGAAATATTTTTCTATAATTAAAAATGAAAGAATCGAATGAATTTAGCTTTATTTTGTGATTGGGATTAAATCTTTTTTTTAACGAGTAAAAATGGGAAGATGTTTTTGATAAGACAATTCTTTTCTCATGTGTGGAAATAAAATTTAATGAACACAATAATAAAGGTTACTAACTTGTTCTTGAATGAGAACCTCGGAAACTAAAGTGTTAATCCATTTTAATTTTGATAACCGTCATGATAGAAATAATTAATTTAAAAAATATAAACGGGCACCAACTATAAAAAATGAGACATGATTTTTTTCTACCTCAAATAAATTGTTTGTGCTTTTCTATTGTATGTAATTTTGAAAAAAATTGAAACCTACCTGTTTTTAAGTGAAGTTTAATCTTGTAAAGGGGCCACGTTTTTTTAGAAGGAGTCTGATTTTCCACATATTTCGAAAACTCCGATGTTTTGGTGTTGTTTGGCCAATAACATTTAGTGTCCTTGTGACATAGCCAAATCAACGGCACCACCGATACTTCACCAGTAGTTTCTCCTTCTGATTTCAAAAATTCCACTACAGCATACATCTTAAAACTATATTTGCTAATTTTAAAATTTAAAATGATTCAATGGAAATATAGCAAACCCATCTTTATGTGGCATAATCATACATTTATATAAAATATCAGCAATACTAAAATTTAATATGTCTTTGTTGGTATTGCCCCTTTTAGCATAAAATATTTTTAATTTAGAAGATTCAATAGGTTCAGTATATAAGTTTTCATAATTGACAAAGAGAACCCCTCCCAATAAGTAGGTTCCTTCAACCCACCTCATATATTTAATATGACACACTTTTTTTGAAACCAGCATTACATAACTATTAGGGTGTATGACTGACAAAACCATACTATCAACTTCTAATTTTTTAAATTCAAAAGAAGTTAATGTTCCTTGTCCATCATACATTTTATTATATAAAACTTTTGGTTCATACTTTTTATTAAGCTTCTGAAGAGGTGGGAAACAATTGTTATTGGATTCTTCAATTCTTCTATGAAGTTGTTGCAGCGGTTTATTACATGCATGCACTTTTCTTTTCAAGGAACTCATGTAGTTTTCAAATGGAAAACAAGAGAACTGATTTATAGTACCATATAACTTAACATCTTCAACTAAATGGGTTAAGCTATGCACATTAAAAACAACAAAGTCTTCTCCAACAATTGTAGAAGATTGGATAACAAATTTTTTTAGACATTGTGCGGCTATATCTACATAATCGCGAATTAAACTTTCATCAGACAAAATAAAAATAGCACAATGTAATAATAAGAGAACTTGATATTGTTCTCTACTAACTGCGTTATGAAAAATTATTGGAAAAGTATATGTAATAAACAGTTTAACTTCGGTCGCTTTCCATCTTCGTAATTCACTAAAAGTTCTAGGTTTTCGAGAAAAATCTAACGGAATATAATCATGAATTGTTGTAACTTTTTGTTCAATTTCACGTTTTAATTTTTGAGATAATTTAGCAGGTGAAGGAGAAGTATTAAAATAATAATTTAATAACAATCTTTTAACTACCCCTAGAAATATTAAATGCATGGGATCTATAGGAAATTGAGTTACCATTTTTATACCAGCAGAAATAAGCGGACTTGCTGCTTTTATATACATGGGTTTAGTTTCAACTGTAAAATCTTTGTTTCGTTTCAAATCAAATCGTTGAAACTCATCATGTTCATATATAATACGGTTATTTTTTGATATACCAATAATGTGACATTTCTCACAAGCTAATTTGGAAGTATGGCTAACTGTTTGACGTAAATAGCTTCTGGCCGGAGCGTCACAAATGAAGAAATGTATATCGACCGAGTAAATATTTCCATTAAAACATAATTTGTTTTCCCTAAGGTAACTCAGTTCTTTTATGAATTCTCCTAAAAATGTTTGTATTGGATCAGGTTCTCCACTTCCACAAAATAAAGCAATCGTAAAAGGAGAATTATCTGTAAAATCAGCACACATACCCAAAATTGGATACAGCTCTGTACAGCTACTTTTAAAGAGAGGTAACCCATCTATATTAATTTGAAGTAAAATGCATCTAATGCTTTTTTTGGTACCAAATTTCAATTTATTAGACAAGATTTTTTCTAAACCAAAATAGTACATCTCTCCATTGTTTAGTTTAAATACCTCAGTTTTTCTAGGAGTTTTCATAAGAGTTCTATAATCTCTAGGAAGAAAAGGCAAAGCTGGAAATAAAATATTCAGTAGGGCATTTGTTGTATTTCTGGGAATGTTACAATCAGAAACACATTTTCTCAACTTATCTGTAATTTCCTCAGCTGAATCTACGCAATCCAAGTTTTCACTTTCACGAAAGTTCTCAGAGATGTTATTAATCTCAATTTCTGGTAAATTTTCATTCTCCTGAAATTCCCCTGTCTCAATATTTGGTAAAATTTCCGATATATTTTTATCTAAATGCGTTGAATGAAAGTCCTCTGTATCAATATTTGGTAAAATTTCAGATACACTTTCATCTAAACCTATTGAATTAAAATTATTTAATGACACATTCAAATTATTTGAATGAATTGAATTGGACAATTTAATTAATGTCTCTGTTTGCTGTTTAATTTTACGTTGCAACTGTCTTTTACCAACTAATTTTGACTTGAACATGACTGGATAAGAAAAAAATAAGGATCTCGGGTTTTGACTATATTTCCTTCTGAATCACCTCAAAATAACTGATTAGCAAACATTTTTTGAAAGCTAGACCTAAAAAGTGTTTGTATTATTATAAATTTGTATTAGGCAATAAAATAAAACATTATTATAACAGTGACAAGTTTTTAAAACCTGCATTTTCCTTAAACATTCAAAATGTCTTTCATGAATCAATATTATTTCTTTTAAATGGGAGAATGAGTTTTATCAATAACATTTTAGAGAAAGAGTTTATCAATAACATTTTAGAATGGCTATGGGTTCTCCTGGATCACCAATCTTAGCAAATATTTCCATGGAATATTTTGAAGAAAATGTAGTTCAAAAACAAAACTTAAAACCAATAGTTTGATCGAGATATGTAGATGACATTTTTTTAATTTGGCCACATAACTTATAAACTTTAAACACTTTCCTCAAAAATATAAATGTAGCAGAAAATTCTACAAAATTTGAAATATAAAACAATAACTCACTAGCATTTTTAGATGTTTTAATAAATAAAACAGATTCATTAGAAAAACGTGGAATTTTTATTATTTTATTAGGCACATGGCACATATATGGTTTCCCGGTCAACGCAATGTGATATTTTAAGGTTAATTTGAAGTTATTTAACAAAACAACACAATTTATACTTAGCTGTGTCCAGTACTGTATGAATAATATAAAACATAATTACGTGTATATTATCTCTGCATAATTACCTTATTTGATTTAATATGAAATCATTTCATACACAGCAACAACCACACACAAAACAGAACGGTCCGCACTTTCTAGCAAACAATATGGCGATACTGAAATGCGAAATGAGACGAATGACTGCAGCGTTGCCAGATTTTTTTTTGCCAAGTCGGGATTTGGGAACTTTTTGAGTGAAAAAAGCGGGATTCTTTCATCGAAAGCGGGACATAGTGAAAAAACGTATATAATCAAGAAGTTTTTTAACATTTATCTTTTTATTTGAGTTCAAATTACGTTTACGTGAAAGTAGATAGCAAAAATAGCCATAGAAAATGAATTTTGATATTAGTAATGAGAGAGCAGCGTCGCAAGAGCAAAATAAAAGTAGGTAGGTACCAAAATACTAAAAAAATGTACCAGATCTAATATATATTATGTACCAGAATTTTGATGAATGCTACTCTTTTAACCCCAAACAACTTTTACCAAAGTACCTAACAATTAAAGAATTTTGATTTTAAATTAAACTAGTAGGTATCAGCAAAACAGTAATACCTACCTATTTGAGATCCTTTGCTGTCTAGCGGTAAGATGTAAAAAACATCAATAAACGCAAATATTTTACTACAGAAAACAAATTAGCTGATAAAAATCCTCTTTTCTTCCTTCTTTCTGCTTGCACGGCCACTAAGATATCGAACGAAGTTGTACCTACTTGCGTACTTGACCAGAGTAATTTGTACCAAATCTGGTACAATTGTACCATCTCTGGCAACACTGTGAGAGCGACACTAGGAACAGGTGGTCACACGGCGCAAGTGTGTAGAGGCTAGGAGGCGGATGAATGTCACAGATTGACATGATTTAAAATTTATTTAGGTGACCCTAGAATTTTCTAAATTAGAGGTTTTGTCTATAAGCAGTATAAATAATGGCCGTTATTTGTTTGAAATAATTTAGATCACAAAGCAATTCAAATCGTCACTTGTCTGAAAAACCTGGGGTTAATGTAAATACCTATATGTAGGTATTATACCTACCTACCTAATTAGAAAAAAATAATGTTCTCTGTTTAAACTGCAACAATCTTATAAGTTTTAACAACAGTAATGATCTGTTGCCAGGCTTACTGTTTTAGAAATTAACTTACACAAAGAAATTACAAACATTTGAAGTACGGTAGGTATATGATTATAATAATAATATATTTTATTGTACAATCATACATACACCTACATTATTGCATGAGGAGAGTGAGGTGGGGATGAGTGGTCACACTCAATGGAAAATAATGAATTAAACAGAAAATAATATACCTACAATAATAAACAATGAAAGGTGATCAATTGAAATATGAAACTCAATTACATAACAACGTTTGAAAATAATATTAAAATTTAGTTAAATAAATAGAAATAACGTAGATTTTGGTTTACATTATTAAGGAAACGTTACATTGTTGTGATACAACAACGTTTTTGAAACGATTTTTATATAATTTAAATTAACGTTGATATCATACGTATATTTAACAAACTATTCAACTTTCGGTTGAAACACATTTACATAACAACGTTTAAAAATAATGTTAAAATATAGTTAAATAATTCGTATAAAAATAACGTAGTTTTTAGTTAACATTATTAACGAAACGTTGAATAGTTGCGATATAACAACATTTTCGAAATGATTTTTATATAATTTAAATTAACGTTGATATCATACGTATATTTAACAAACATTTTCAACTTTCGGTTGAAACACATTTACATAACAACGTTTAAAAATAATGTTAAAATATAGTTAAATAATTCGTATAGAAATAACGTAGTTTTTAGTTAACATTATTAACGAAACGTTGAATTGTTGCGATATAACAACGTTTTCGAAATTATTTTTATATAATTTACATTAACGTTGATATCATACGTATATTTAACAAATGTTTTCAACTTTCAGTTGAAACATAATTTCATAACAACGTTTAAAAATAATGTTAAAATATAGTTAGATAATTCGTATAGAAATAACGTAGTTTTTAGTTAACATTATTAACCAAACGTTGAATTGTTGCGATATAACAACATTTTCGAAATGATTTTTATATAATTTAAATCAACGTTAATAACATACGTATATTTAACAAATGTTTTGAACTTTCAGTTGAAACATAATTACATAACAACGGTTAAAATAGTAGTTTGTGCAACTAGTGTGGATATGATGGCCATACCGCACGAGGACGAAGTTTGAGCACGACGCCGTAGGCGGAGTGCTCAATCGTCCGAGAGCGATATGGACAATCCACACGAGTCGAACAGTATATTTTTTCCACGACCCACTTAAGAAAAAATCTAGAAAATCAATATTTTATTAAACTATAATATAACTTCAAATTAAAAATTTTTAATAATTTTACTATTATTATTTTATTATTATTTAGAAATAAAATTAAAATTTTAAAAAAATTTCCCAACGGGGAATCGAACTCTGATCTACCGCGTGAGAGGCTGGGATACTTACCACTGGACTACTGATGAATATACTAATCATCTATCTATAACGTCAAATGTATTACATAAAAACTGACGTTTGTCAGGAGTACCCTTGAATATTCAATTTATTCTGTTTCTATACGTTATACGTCTCCTTTGCGGCTAAACGAATATCTGGTGGAAAATTATTTATTGATTCATCACTGGAATCACTCATTTTTACTAATATTTTTCTTAAAAACTATAGAAATATTTTGACAAGTTATTTTGACGTTTCTATGAAATTGAAAAAAGATTAGTTGGCGGGTACTAAACGTAAATGCTGATTGGTGGATTTCATATACGTTCTAGGATGTATATGAAATCATATCCGTTCAGTTAACCGGAATGGCCTACATTTACATTCTGTAAATTGTGCAGAAAATGGATAATATACATGTGGGTGTAGAAAAATTATATTATAATGTTGTTAAACAATTCGTATAGAAATAACGTATATTTTAGGTTACATTATTAACCAAACGTTGAATTGTTGCGATATAACAACGTTTTCGAAATGATTTTTATATAATTTAAATTAACGTTGATATCATACGTATATTTAACAAATGTTTTCAACTTTCAGTTGAAACATACTAGCATAACAACGTTTAAAAATGATATTATAATATTGTTGAAAAATTAGTATAGAAATAACGTATATTTTAGGTTACATTATTAACCAAACGTTGAATTGTTGCGATATAACAACGTTTTCGAAATGATTTTTATATAATTTAAATTAACGTTGATATCATACGTATATTTAACAAATGTTTTCAACTTTCAGTTGAAAGATAATTACATAACAACGTTTAAAAATGATATTATAATATTGATAAACAATTCGTATAGAAATAACGTATATTTTAGGTTACATTATTAACCAAACGCTGAATTGTTGCGATGTAACAACGTTTTCGAAATGATTTTTATATAATTTAAATTAACGTTGATATCATACGTATATTTAACAAATGTTTTCAACTTTCAGTTGAAACATAATTACATAACAACGTTTAAAAATGATATTATAATATTGTTAAACAATTCGTATAGAAATAACGTATATTTTAGGTTACATTATTAACCAAACGTTGAATTGTTGCGATATAACAACGTTTTCGAAACGATTTTTTTGTAATTTCGATTAACGTTGATGTCATATGTGTATTTTACGAAAATTTTAAACTTTCAGTTAAAATATGGTATAAAAGATACAAAAAATTAACGTTAATCACAAACGATAAGAAAACATTGTGAAAACACGTATTTTTTCATCAAATTTTAAACGGTTGGTTGAAAATTGGTACACACTTACGTTAAAAATTTGTAATTTATATACGTATAATTTTTCAACCAAAATTTCGACGTTTAAATTTAAACCTATAACGTTTTTTTAAACCATTATACGTTATATATACGTTAAAAAAACGATAGTGTGCCCATTGGGAACTAGTATCGGCAACGAACTATTTCCTATATATATATATATATATATATATATATATATATATATATATAAAATAAAAAACTTTTAACGCCCTAGTATATATTTTTTATTTCTAAACAAAAAAGTACTCTTTATGTTTTTTTGTGAAAAATCAATTTACTCAGCTATTAACAAAAAATGAACAAAATAAGATGGCCGCCATTTTTTTCTTATATGTTATACATTCACCAAATGGGACTTTTGGTATGTTATAGTACAAGTCACTATGTACCGATATCAGCCAAATTTAGCTTGTCTCTAATTTGTTCAACCTCACCCTATTGTAAGTTCCCAAGTTTACTGAGCTAACTACATTTATTTAAACTTCAATCAACATTATTATTATATTATTTGGGAAATTTATCAAAAAAAAAACAAAAAACCTTTGCAGCAGATTATTAATCATTATCATAAATCAAATGCTAATAGAATTTTCCAAACAGATCTGAGAAATTCTGTGGATTTTGAATGAATAAATGATTCTACTTGAAGGTTGTTCAGCACCTGAATACAAAACTGTGGCATTTAGAGACTTTAAACTTTCTTGTACTTTAGAAGATTCTTGCTGTGTACTAAAAAATAAGTCTATTATTGAAATTAAAAATATAGGATTAATATGGAATTAAACAATGAAATGAATTATTACAAGCAACAGTATAACGCTCCTTTTACACACTAAGAATTTGGACGTACGGTGGTTTGGACGTTCGGTAGTTTTGACGTGAGTTGATAATTGTTTTGTCCTTTCACACAGTACGTCACAGTCGCTGTCTTGCAGTCTCCATCGTGTTGTTAACCTCATAATTTCATGAAATAAAACCGTTGTGTACCTATATATGGAGCGAAATCAAATTATTGCGCTGTGGTTACTCTACCGTCGAAGGAAGAGGGAAAGGAGGAACCGAATTCATTGGATTCATCCTTTAAACGAAAAAAGAATATATGATATTGGAATGTTTGCGACATTATTTGAAGATTTGAGGAAGGATGAAGTAAAATTCTTCAATTATTTCCGTATGTCAGTTCCATCATTTGACGAACTACATGGTCGGCTGAAAGAAGTAGTAATTCAGCGTAAAAATACAAAAATGAGAAATTGTATTCAACCTGTTACTTTAAGGTGAGTTTTAAATGTTCTATATTAAAGTTGATTGTTTCGTAATGTTTCAATGGTTTGGCCTGTAATACCACTCGTAATATAAAACTATACTGAAAACCTAGGTTCAATATACATTAATGGTTTCATGAAGATATAAAAAAATGCAAGTAATGAAACAATAAAATTATTCGAAAGTTATATAATATTTCTTTACTAAAAATTATATGTAAGTCACATTTAAGTAAAGATAATTAGTTAATTTATTTGTCAAAATCAATACTGCACGTTGGCGAAGGTATTGACATCGGTGAGTTGGTTGCTTCAGATTCAAAGAGCTGTGAATTTGGATATTCTTCATTTTCTGAAGGCAATGAAGTGGTCGAATATGTCGGAGAGGATGCCGAACATTGGGCCAGTGGTATATGCTGTGAAGAAGTATTTGTTTTGCGGTGCAGGGTATTAGATCGTGCTGCAAAAAATGGGAAACATTGTTGGGAATTTTGGTGTTGGTTGTACTGTTCAGACGTAGGGTGTATTGAGAGAGGTTGAAAGGATTGTTGAAGTTGATGTTGAAAAGGTGAAAAGAAGAGTAAGTGGCGTTAGAAGGCCAGTAATTGGGACCTACGTTAGATTGTGGAGAAGGTATAGAACCCCTTTTTTGTCGTTGATGTTTGAAACAGTTTGAAGAACGGATATCTGAAACTGAAGTATTTCTTCCCCATTAAAGTTTTTCAAATGGGGCAACAAGCTTTGAAAAAATAACATGTTGGGGTCAGGTTTCTCAGGCTTTTTCTGCTCTAACGCCTTTAAAATTTTTAGTTCCACCTCATCTACTTTTTTGTGCCTCCTGGTTACAATGGGTTTTTTAAAAACTGGAGTATTGGCTTCTTTTTCTATGTCTTGTTTTTCCCTCAACCGGTGGGCAGCTTCATCATCTTCAAGTTCAAATCCACTGCCATTGTCATTTTGAGTCAAGCTGTCAGAAGTTTTTCTTTCTACATACAACTTTTTTAAAAATTGCAGTTCATCATGATACACATATAAACGTTGTCTCTTTGCTGCAGAACCGCTTGACTTTCCTTCCTTTGTCTTTTTCAGCGATTTAGTAAAGGAATCTCTTATGTGGGTCCATCGACGAATTACTTCTTTTCCTAGGAAAACGAAGAAGTTCACTAAAATGTACGTCAGTATGTAAAGTATGACTAATATATTAAAATTAGTATAATGAAAAGAGAGAGCAATTTTTTTCAATATACAAAAGTGTTAAAACAAACAAAATTCATTAGAAGTAGCGATCGACCGAATCTCGGAAACCGTATTACTTACGGTAAAAATTATTATAACAAAATCGGTGTTTTACAATATATAATTCCGACTTTACAAAATATTGCCAAATTTAGATTAGTGAAAATTGTGAACATAAGCCTACAAGTTTTCAATGAACGGTGTGAAAGATTTGCCATTAAATGATATTTATATTTTAGATATTTAGCAAGTGGCTGTACCTTCACGGATCTGCACTATACATACAGACTGGGCATTTCTACTATCAGCAAAATAGTGAAAGAAGTTTGTCAAGCTATTTGGTCAACCATGCATTTAGAATGTATTCCGATACCAACAAAAGAAATATGGGAATCTACTGCGTCAGGTTGTGAAGATACTGCAAATTTTCCTCTCTGCATTGGAGCTGTAGATGGACTGCCGTGTTGTATGTACTTTTGAAAGCGGTTCCATGTACTACAATTACAAGAAGTATTATTCCGTTGTTCTGATGGCTGTCGTATATTCAAAATATCGTTTCACATTTGGGCAAGTGGGAAGTTAAGGTAAAAACTGTGATTCGTCTGATTTTAAGCAATCATGTTTGTGGAAATCCATTACAACTGGATCCCAACAATTGCCTGACGAAAAATGTCTACCTGGCACAGAAAGTCCAATAGTACCATATTTTTCGATTGGTGATGCGGCTTTTGCTTTGCATAAAGATTTGTTACGCCCATTTGCGGGTACACATTTAACGGTTGAAAAGAAAGTGTTCAACTAACGGTTGTGTCGAGCAAGAAGATGCGTTGAATGTGCTTTTGGGATACTTAGCAATGAATGGCGAGTATTCCATCGACCTCTGAATGTTCAGCCAGAGTTTGCAACTCATATAATAAAAGCATGCATCCTACAATACGAGGGGGTCTGGTAGCTAACAATGTACCACACGCACTGTGCCAATATTTCATGTCAAGTGTTGGAAGGGTTCCTTGGCAAATGGGTAAAATTTAGCTTTTCTATGATTAGAAACATTTTTGGGCAACAATATGTTCAGAATGCCAAAACAAGAAAAAATCTTTAAGAAGATGTTCAACAGTCTGTAGCTTTCATAATAGGTACCTTCTATATTGTATCACTGAATAAATATTTTCAAATACTTCCATTTGTGTTTTAAATGGGTGAATCCGTATGGTAAATATTTATTACTCACCCTCTGTATCTAATTCCATATTTAAACATTATGGTAATGCGAAAACATTAAATGGTAAAAATATATAGGTATTTTTTTATATTCAGCAAATTTTACTGGAAACTAACTATTTATGAAATAACTGGTATATTAAGAGTAAAAGGCCAGTCATTCTGTCATACCTATGAGAAGGCTTAACGTAAAATAGTAAAGGGAGTTACAAGGAACGTCAAAAACCTAAAACCAACCTTATCTTACCCCTGCACTTGGTTCAGGTGGTGGAAAAGGGGTTGGAAAATGTTTTTGCTAATTTCCAGTGAAAATAGAAGTTTCTATATTATGTAAATGAGTTTTTATCAGTACCTATTATTACATATATAGTTTTGCTGTACTTACCAAATACGTTCCTCTCCTTATTATCTAGTTCCTCGAAATTACCGTGAAGTGCGCTACATATTTCACCCCAAGCATTTCTCGTCAAGTTTCTATCCTTATAGATATCTTTACTTTTATCCCAAATAACAGGTCTTGCTTCAACTAACGTGATTAATATTTCACTGTCAATTTCAGACATTCTGCAAGTACATAAAAATAGAAATAATGAACCAACGTATCTAACAAACAACCTTCGTACGACTGAACGACCGTACTGTGTGAAAGCGTGTACTGAGTCACGTAGGCTAGTAGGCTCGTAGTAACGACACGGTCGCCGTTTCTTGTAGTGGCAACGAACGGCAGCCCAACGTCCACTTCACCGTACGTCCGATCTATCGTGTAATGTGAAAGGTACCATTCGTTTGCTCGAGCTACTGTAGGAAAGTCATCGTACGTCCAAACCACCGTACGTCCAAGTTCTTAGTGTGTGAAAGGAGCGTAACATAACAATTTGTCATGTTGACAATAATAAAACTAAGAAATACTCTCACCACTAATATTCGCATCACTTCGAATTACGGAACGTAAAATGTTCGCTCCGTTTAAACAGCTGATCGATTTTCCTCACAAAAATGTGAGGACGTAACCTAAATCAAATATTAATACCACTTACTTCAGTATCAGGCGGATATTAGAAAATTTGATATCAAATTTAACGTAAGTATGCAACTATTAATAATAATGAATACAACCTATACTTAAATGCCTTATTTATACACTCTTAATCACTTTCAATGCGTTAGTTTTTCTATTATAACCTCAAATTCGTGGAGCAAATAAATTGTTCTAAATAAGAACCGTAACAGTTTATATTTTCTTTCAGCTCCTGGCCACAGCATTCAACTCCTCCAAATATTTATTATTTAATCAATTACGATATACAGCTCGAACAAAATTTACTGGATCGCAAATTCAATATGTTAATAAATTGGCTATCTCACTATATGCATGAATAGGTTGTCCTAATGTGGACAGATATACCACAACTCTCTCGTAGACCTCGTTCTGGCACTTAATACACAACTCTTTCCTTCTGGTTTTTTTCTACCAGGAAAGAAATTTTTCCCAAACCGGAATTATCTGACCCTTCTTGCCTTCCCAGTCAACAACTCCCTCTTTTCTCGTTTTTTTACCAGAAAAAAATTACACAGAAAAAATTATTTGACGCACCTCTCGCGTCCACGGTACACAACAACTCCCTCCCTTAACAACGTCCTTCTTATTTTTTTTTTAATTTCCGCTTCCTTTTCAACACATCTTACCAACCAATATTATTTAATATTTCGGGTAAGTACTTAAATTTTTACTTTGACATTTTCTTGACATATTTCTATCAAATATATATTTACAATAATATTATCTAGAATTCACAAATTATACAAAATCAGAGTATTATTACCACTGGTTAATAACTTTATAAACTTTAATATTCATAATTCCATGATTTAGAATAGTGACATACAAATATTACTTTCTGATTGTGTACCCTATTGACATCATATTCAAAAAAAATTATTATAATGAATCAATCTTTAGATATTAAATATTGACATCCGTCCTTACACAAAATATGTATACAGGATGTATCAGAATTGTTAAAAAATAATTTGAATTTTTCCTAACAAACGTGATCTTAAATTTAATTTGATACAATCGTATCACGATTCCATAAAATCCATAACAATATATATCCAAGATTTGTAGTTTCCTATGAATTAAAAATACTCGGTATCGATGAATTTTGGGCATTTACGGGGTATTTCACATCTATCATTAGGTAATATGTTTCTCCTTATTCTGAGACATGTTTTATCTTTTTGTGTTTTTGGAGAAAACGCCCTGGGTGGTATTCAAATTTAGTGAGAATGGGGAAATAGAAGTTCTTCCATTTTATTGGATTCATCAAGGGGATGGAGAAAAACCCAGTCCAGATTGGCTAACATACAGTGTAAAATTATTAAGCCGTAAAACATTTGAAGATTTCAAGTTTGCTAGTGCCAAAACAACTAAATGTTGTGAGGATTCTGAAGCATCAACTGAAGCAGAGCTACCAATGAAAGATTGTCAAAAAGGACAGAGAGATTTGGATTTGAATCTGATTCTGAAGGTGGAGGTAGTGATTGAAGCTTAGAATTTAATACAAAAAGTCATGAGAAAAATACACAAAATGATGAACAATTCTTTGAAGGTATTATCTATATCTAGTCAATAGTTTATCTTCATAAATTTAGATCTAGATTTGTTTTTTATCACTTTTTTTACATTGTTATACAATTGAAAAACATTCTTTAATGTCATTGAAAAATTTATGTTACCTTAATTTTTAATTACTGAAAAAGAAGCATACTTATATTGTAATAACTTTATTTCAGGTTCATTCTCCTATTCTTTTTTTGCTTTAAGTGTCTCAATTATGTTTTTGTTTTCAGGTTGTGCTGGCAAAATAAGTCCTTCGACGCAATGCAGTAACAGTCCAGTAAGCAAAGGTTTTTTGTAGGAAAAAAATGTAGAAGTTTTTTTCTCACCGGTTCTATATGTATTTCGACCTGCTGAGTTCGAATCTGAGGTTTGCCACCTCGTCAGACATAAGCTTCACAACGAAAATGGCAAAAACCTCGTATTTTTGGCACTTTTTTTAGTTTTTTAATTATAACTCGAAAACATAGCATTTTTTGATGATAACTGTGATACACCAAATTAAAGTAGACAAAATTTCCTATAAATACGTGTAAAAACTCTTAAGTCTGGAATAACCCATAGCGTCCTTAAATCAGATTGAAAAAATGGCATTTCTTGCCTTCTCCCTAAAAAAGTTAAAAACATTTTTTAAGTGCGAGCTGGTGTCCTCCTACCAACTTCATATATCTCCAAACATTCATTTTATTTTGAACTAACGTTCAAATTAAATTAGTGACGCTTTTCGCTATACAGTAGCTTTTTCACTAATTTAATTTGAACGTTAGTTCAAAATAAAATGAAGATTTAAACAAATTAAATTGTTTTATTTCATCGTTTAGTATGGATCTTCATCAAGTAAAAGCCTCATCTATTCAATAGTATGTTTTGGATAAAGTCAATAAATTGGCAAACGTGAGTGAGGTCCATGGGTCAACGATCCCCCTAGCTCAGACGATCTACTTTTAATTTAAGGGGAATAACTTTATAATAATTTTATTTACACACAAAAAAAATTTGAAAATTTTCACATCATTCTTCCTCATTTGCAGAATTATCACCTAAAACAAGGAGAATAGAGACTTTAGATAACTTAGTATACCTTATACAATCAATGTCGTTCATGTTCATTATGGTCAAAAATTTAATATGTCCTTGCAAAATAGACTTTAATATTATTAAAAGAATAATGATAAAACCGAAAATAAGTCATTAAAAAGTCATGTATAAAGCTCAGGATTGTGACCGCAGATGATCCGTTTAGAAGGACCAGGCTGTATATCCGGTGCCACTTAATGCTTTCTTTTTAGTCCTTTCTGGCCAGTGGACTGCTCAAGTTCTTGAAGTATAGGTGCTGGTCTCCCCACTGAAAGAAAAATGTAATTATGATATTTCAAATAATAATTACTTATAATAGTATAAATTACCTCCGATCTTCTCAGATGAAACGTCTTCATCGTGATCACTTAGTAGGATTTCTATATTGGAGCACTTTCCTTCACAATTTAGACACAGTCTGGAGCAGTGTAATCCAACTCTTTTGCGTCCGCAGTTGCCCTTGCAACCCTTCTGCTACTTGCAGGCAATGCGTTTCAGGAGCTTCTCTGGGGCTGGGGGGTCAAGGGACGTGATAGGAATCAAGTTGCCTTCAATAACTTTCCATTTACCAGCCACTGCTGTACTTGGTAAAATACCCTATAACTTTGTTGCTGGGCTGCGGCTTTAGTGGGGGAGCTGGACACATACTGTTTGTACCGAAGCTTAGTAATTGAAGTGGTGCGATGGTCTCCCCCATACAAGGCCACTAGGAATTTTTCTCCTGCCTACGAAATTTCCTCTGATGTGGCAAGTGGGCTTTTAAAATGACGGATGTATTCTGACAAATCAGGATGCCTTGTAAGGGTTTTCATAAACTTGGCTTTCCCTTGTTAAATAGTATATATGAAATAGTTAAATGTTTGAAGTTGAAAAAATTGAAAAAAAATGCTAATTTTTTTGTTTTTTTTTTGAGATTTTTTGGCTAAAGTTCATACCTGGCGAGGTGGCAAACCTCAGATTCGGATCCAGCAACCAAAAAAATATAATGAACCGATGAGAAAAAAACTTCTACATTTTTTTCCTGAAAACGCCGTTCCTGAACCTTGGATGACTGGACTATAAAGGATCTGAAGGTATTGAGTGGTAAATATTTTCTTAAATATAATGTGTAGGTGAGAAGCAATTTAAAGTTGAAACTATAGCAATGTTAAATAAAATATATGGAAGGATTATTGATGTAGAAAAACAGTTAGATACCCTAAATTCAAATATGGAGAAGCTAATGACCCAAACTTTCCCTACTGACAAAAATGAAAAAAACCAACGAAATTCATAACATTCAATAAAAATGTTTCCCATAGGCTCAGAAGAAAACCTACAAACTGTGGAGGAGAAATTACATGTTTCACAATTATATCATAAAATGGTAAGTATTAATATAAATAGTGTAAATAAATACTGATAAAAAATAAGTTCAATTCTTACAGGTACTGTTCTTTGAACGCATAGGAGGTGGGGAATTTAAAGACTGTTTGATGATGTTTATGAAGCAAGCCATTGGAGACAATTTAACAGCCAACTACAGCCTATGTGGGCACAAGAAAAAAGAAACATTTTCTTCACTTAAATTATTTTCAGTTGTTGTAGGTAAGTTGATGCATCCACAGAAATATGCCCTTTTAATATACCGCCGAAAGATTTCAGTTATAATTTGGATAGTACAACTGTTTTGAATAGGTCTATTAACCTGATTGTCATCCTGATCTCTCACTTTTAGATGCTGAACAACTATGTAGCACTAACACCAGTAAAAAAGAAATAGAGTTAGTAACTGGACAATGGTTGGCCAAACGCCCAGGTTGGAAAAGCGTACACTGTAAGTATTTTACACGTTAAGCGCCACATGATATAATGCGCGTGCCACACATAATTTTGTTCTTAGGGCTTCGCGGCACAAATGCTGTGCCCGACTTCAACCGGTTTTATTAGCGCTCGTGGCTCACACAGTGTGCCGCACTTCCGTAGTTTTATATGGCAGTTAAGTATGCATGGCCCGGGAAGCCAAGTAGTGATTTTGGTCCATTAAATTTTTTACATGGTGTTGACAATTTGCCACTTGAAGAGGAAATAAAAAGAACAGCGTTTTTTTAGTGAAAATAACAGTTTAATGAATAGTATTCCAAAAAATGATATCTAACAAACTAAAAAACAAATAAAGAGGACTCCTGATTTACATTTTTTCTTTAAAAAGAACAGGTGTTTTTTTATTATAATAATATAATTATTCAAAACATAAAAATGAAGTGTAACAAACAAGAAAACTGCTCATTTACATTTTTTTTGCAGAATGTACGGTAAAAGAGCATTCAACGCAATAGTGCTTTTTACAGACACTACGTAACCATTTGCTTCGCGCACTTTTATTGGTTGCTGTTTTTCGGCCGTCACTTTTTTTCAAATTTTCGTAGCAAACGACACACCTCAATCTTGAATCGGTCAGTTTCAAAGCATGATTTTCGTCCGAGTTTTCGTCATTATTTTCGGGCTCAATATTTTCAATATCTGCGTTTTCAGTACGTAATAATGAGTGGCATAATTTGTCTTTGAACTCGGTTATGGATAATTTTTCCATGGTAACTTCTTTATAGACCAAAAAAGCATTTACGATAGCGGAACCTAATAGTAATTCAGTGGCCAGCTTCCTGTACCACTTGGTCCCTCTCCGCAAGCAGTGAGAATATAATTTCAATTGGTCCGATAAATCGATGTATGACTTAGCTAAATTGTAGTTTATTATTACCTCAGGTTTTTTTACTACACCCCCTCTTTGCGGTACTTCTTTTGTGTTATCTTTATGCAATGTGCTTAGCATAAGCACATCGCGTTTGTCACTTTCTTTAGCGTAGACTTCTTTTGGTTTTAATTTTTTTTGTACAACTTCTTTTGGGTTATATTTGCGGTTGCTGCGGAGGGTGCCAACAAGGTGTGTCTTCCGTTTTAGTAATTTAGTTGCTAGGGAGACACTCGTATAGTAGTTATCAGTATAAAGTTCCCGACCAGGATCCAGAAGGTCATCCATCAGTGCAAACACTACATTTGAAGATGCTTGACCGCCGTTTGCGGCATCTGTACCACAATAAAACCGAACAGTACTGGTGTACCCATTTACCGTGCACAATTTGTAGAGTTTCATGCCAAATTTATGGCGTTTATTTTTGATGTACTGTCGGAACCGTAGCCGCCCACGAAATGGCACCATTGTCTCATCAATACAGACTTTTTTACCTGGCGTTGACACTTTTTTGAAATTCTGTATAATTTTTTCAAGAAGCGGAGTGATTTTATTAAGCCGATCATCTGCTCTATGCGAGATTTTGGTTTGAGACCCTCTTTTGCTAAGGAATGCTCAGCATATAGATTTGTTTCGTTGACCATTAGCGTGATTATTTCATCACATACAAACAACTTAAAAAAATCATAGGGATCTTTACTGATATATTCTTCGTAGATGTTGGCCTTAATTCCTTTGTCATTCCCATCGAAATCAAAAATCTTGAAAGAGGAACGGTCAACAGGATTCCACTGTAGGTTGCTTAGGACATCTTGATTATTTTTTTTTCTGAGTCACTTTCTCGTGTGTACTTAGAAATAACATCTTCAATAACATTTTCTACGTTGCTCATAAGTATAGGAGTAGCCAAGTTTGGTTGTATATTTGGAGAATGTCCACTATCTAATTCTGTCACATTTTATCCAGGAACTGTTTGAGAAATATTCGGTAAGTCTTTGACACTACTTGATGCACACGAACTATCGGCTTTGCTCGTGGTTGCACCAGAATCGGTTTCAATCTCTGGAAGTATTTTACGCCTCTTCGAAACAAATAAAGATGAGTCGCTATCTTCATTTTCCGTATCACTTGCCACGTGTGAACCGGGAGTGTACCCGCCTGAGGAATAAACATCACAAAATATACTAGGATCAGTGTCCTCATCAGATATTAGTTCATCCCACAACTTATTCAGACGTTTCTGGTCTTGTTCGTAATCGCCCGTGTTTATATTCAGTAACACGACATGCACTATTCACAACAATACTCGTTTACGCTGTTGCTAGCAACAAACTGCCTGGAAATTCAGAAATGCGCGTCAGGTGACTCCAGAGAGACGGTTCGTTCGCTTGACCTTGCGTACCACTACGCGGCACTACATAAGTGCCACGTGGCCCCTGGCGCACTATTTGATTCTTAGTGTCCAGACTCCACTGAAAATTGATAAAGTCGGCAACGCCGGCGACTAGAGTGGCGGTTGCCAGGGAACGAGAACAAAAAAAAAGAATAATAAGTGGTTCAAAAAACCTGTCACATACATATACACCTGTCAAAGTTTAACAATAAAAAATACAAAAATATCGATCTATTTTAATTAAAATAAAAGCAAAAATAAGTGTTACAGTCCACACAATAAACATGGTCCTTCGAGCCGGATTAAAATAGTAATCAGTTAATTACCTTGAGACAATTATAGTGCATCATACTTCAATTTCGCCGCATGGTCAAATGTTAGGAGTTCCAGCTTGAAAAATATATGGCAGAAGTACCGATTTCCTGTAAGTCTGTTCCAATTTATGCATGCACTGTAGATTTAAATTATTATAGTCGATATTTTCTGATTAGGATTTGAATAGGTACAATTAACGATTATAAAGGTGATTACAATTCAATTAAGTAAAACAATAAACAGTATTACTAACAAGTAACTTCATTTAAATTTAAAACACATATTTATCTGCTTAATAAATTACAATTAAAAGTGTATAGATACATAGGTACTTATTTAATCAATCTAGTTTTCTATTGCAATTCAACTTTATAAGTTCTATTCCAAAAAAAATGGAAGTCCAATTAAAAGAATTAAAACTAAAAAGAGGACAAATAAAAAGTAAAATAACTAGATTACACAATTACCTTCTAGGTTTAGAGTTTGAAAAAGAACTTATATTAAAAGATAACACTTTATTCAGTACAATAGCTTTAAAAGTAAATAAGGCAGAACCGTTGTTGGATCAATTTGAGAAGGTTCAAAATAAAATTGAGTTAATATTAATAGATAACGATGAATTCCTAAATAAGGAAAAAGAGGAGATGGTAGACTTTGGAAACAATTATTTCACAACAATCGGAAAATCAAAGGAAATTCTAAAAATAAACGATACTTCTGATAAGTCACGTAAAGGTAGTATCTATACAACCAGCAAAAGGTCAGAAAAAGGTAGCAATATTAGTAAAAGCGAAGCTAGTGTCGCAACAAAAATATCGGAAGCTATTAACAATATTGGATTACCAGTGGCGGAAATAAAGGAGTCAGAAATTATTAATACAAATTGATTTACAAAAATTAGATTACCGATATTTGACGGCCATATTGAAAATTGGTTGGAATTTCGTGATGCGTTTACAGAAATGATTCACAACAAATTACATATAGGTACAGTTGATAAATTTCACTATTCAAAAATGTCCTTAGAAGGAGAAGCAAAACAATTGGTAAGTGGTATACAAAAAACAGGAGCTAACTATCCCGTTGCATGGAAATTACTATGTCAATATTATGAGAATCACAATTTAATCATGTTTAACCATGTAAAAGCAATTTTTGACCAACCATATATGTCAAATAAGGACAGTAGGGGTTTAAGAGATCTTTATTTGAATACCACAAAAAACTTAAGAGCTTTGGAGAGTTTTGGGGAACCATCAGTCGATACAATTTTAATATATATATTAAACAGTAAGTTTGATACCGAAACACAAAAAGAATGGGAAATATACAAAAAAGCGGGAGACAAACCAAACATGAACGATATGGAAACATTTTCAATTTATAGGTTAGGTTTACTGAAAAAACTTGAATATAAAAGGTCTTCTTCTAGGGACACAATAAAGAGTGAAATTAAGGTTCCAAGGAAAGGTGTCTCACATGTAAGCACAGTCAATAAAACAAAATGCTATTTTTGCAAAGGGGACTACTATATATACAATTGTGAAACATTGTCAAAAATTCCAATTCCTGAAAAAAGAAAAAGGGTATTCGAGAAAAAGTTGTGCACAAATTGTTTGAGACCGGGACATTTTTCAAAAGATTGCAAGTATTCTGGGTGCAAAAAGCAAAAAATGCCACCGGAAGCACAATACAATACTACATATTGAGAATTACAATCAATCACAATCCTCAGAAGTAGCAGGTACATCAATCGAGAATAAAGGTAATGAAACTAATATATCAATGCACGTTATTGAATCTCTGGTCCCAGCGCAAATCCTCTTGGCTACGGCTATGGTCCAAGTGAAGGATCACAATGGGAAACCCCACCTAGCCCGCGTTCTGCTAGACAATGGATCCCAGTGTAATTTTATAACAGAACAGTTTTGTGATAAGTTAGGCCTAAATAAATTAAAATTTAATTTAGCAATTAGTGGCGTTGGTAAGGCATTATCTTTCGCAAATAAGAAGGTCAACATAGAATTAAATTCACTGCAATCAAATTACAAAACTGAATTGTCGTGTTTAATATTAAATAAAATTACAGAACATTTACCTATTCTAACTATAGACAAATCAATAATAAAAATACCCTCAAATATCCAGGTTACCAGATCCAGAATTTTACAAAAGTAAACAAATTGACATGCTTTTAGGTTGTGACATATTTTGGCAAGTATTATCAGTGGGTCAAATTCAATTGGGCAAACATTTGCCAATATTACACAATACAATGCTAGGATGGATAGTAAGTGGGGCTATAAACAATTTACAAAAAAATAACAATAGAGCAATTGTATGTCATTCTATACAACCGGATGAGACATCCATTAATGAACAGTTAGCCAAGTTTTGGCAACTAGAAAACTATGAGAACTGTAAGGTGATGTCAAGCTCGTATAAATTTTGTGAAGAGCATTTTACACAAAACACGTAATTCTAACGGTCAATTTGTAGTAAGAATGCCAGTAAATGAGAAAATATACAATTTAGGGGAATCAAGGAATTCCGCAGTCAACCGATTTCTTTCGTTAGAAAGAAAACTTGAGCGAAACTCAGAATTAAAAGAACAATACGTGCAATTAATGCGGGAGTATGAACAATTAAACCATATGTATAAAATATCTGAAAACAATGACACTCAAAAGTGAACTTACTATTTACCTCATCATGCGGTTATAAGAGAATCGGCCATTACTACTAAATGTCGCGTTGTATTTGACGCCAGTGCAAAAACTACAACGGGAATCTCCTTAAACGAAGCGCAATACAGCGGTCCTACGGTACAATCAGACTTGTTCGCAATTCTATTAAGATTCAGATCAAGACAATACGTAATAAGCGCAGACATTTCGAAAATGTACCGCCAAATATTAATAGATGAATCGCAAAGGTGTCTGCAAAGAATAATTTGGCGTGAAAACTCAAGCGATGAGTTGCAATGCTATGAGCTGAAAACCGTGACGTATGGGACCAGCTCAGCACCATTTTTAGCGACTAGATGCCTTTCACAATTAGCAAGAGATACTAAAATAACGCTGCCACACGTGTCACGAGTCATAAAAGACGATTTTTATATCGATGACCTTTTAACGGGCTGCGATTTTATAGAGGAACTTTTAACAATTCAAAAAGATGTTACCAATATTTTAAAATCCGCGGGTTTTACATTAAGAAAATGGTTAACCAATAGATCAGAACTTTTAGATAAATTCGAAATAAACGATGAGTGTACTATGAATATTTTGCATTTAAATCAAGACGAAAATAGTAAAACTCTAGGGCTATATTAGAATTCGCATAAGGATACCATACAATATTCTATTGAGTTAGAATGCCCTACAGTTGTTACAAAACGTATAATTCTATCCGTTTCATCTCAAATTTTTGATCCGTTGGGATTATTATCACCCGTCACAATAAAAGCAAAGATTATTTTACAGAAATTGTGGCAAGCGGGAATAAAATGGGACGAAGTCGTACCCATGGATATATTAACTGATTGGAACAATTTTCGCAACAATTTAATTAGTCTAAATGACTTTAAAATTTCTCGATTCGCGTTGTCTGAAAAATCAATTACTATTGAGCTTCATGGGTTTTCAGATTCCTCCGAAGCGGCGTACGGCGCATGTATTTATTTACGACCACGTGATGGTAACGGAAGATATATAACGCAACTATTGACGGCAAAAAAACGAGTCGCACCCATCAAACAAGTCTGTCTACCGAGACTAGAATTATGTGCCGCCAACCTTCTAGCAAACTTAAGTCAGGAAATATTAAATTCCATTCATTTACAAATCGACAAAAATTATTTTTGGAGCGATTCGACTATAACTTTAGGCTGGATACGCGGCGCGGCAAACATATGGAAGGCATTTGTTGCCAACCGAGTTGGAAATATTCAAACTCTGATCGAACCAATAAATTGGCATCATGTACAATCTAAACACAATCCAGCTGACTTGCTTACGCGCGGTATAAGTGCAGAAGAATTAGTGTCATCAAATCTATGGTGGCATGGCCCTGAGTGGCTCCTGAATGATGAGATGGAAGGTTGATAACGTAAGGTTAACTAACGGACTTACCTGAATCAAAACCTACTTGTCATGTTACAGTAAACAACGATTATTATTTATTTACGCGTTTTTCTTGCCTCAATAAATTAAAAAGAGTAATTTCAATTTGTTTTCGATTTTTTAATAACTTAAAAACTCCTGAACCTGGGAGAAAAATTGGACCCTTACAAGTTGAGGAATTAAATTATTCAATGACCGTTTTAACAAAACTAGCGCAATTCCAGTCATTTCCTAAGGAGTTTAATCATCTCTGCAACCAGAGAAGTGTTTCAAGTAAAAGTCGTCTAACAATGCTCAATCCTTTTTTTGAATGAGAATATTTTAATCCGAGTAGGCGGCAGGATACGAAATTCCAAGCAATTTACCTTCGACAAAAAACATCCAAAAAACATCCAATAGTGTTAGATCCTGAACACAATCTCACTAAATTAATAATGAGTCATGAACATAAAAGTCTACACCACTGTGGTCCCCAACAATTATTAGCATCCTTAAGAAACACCTATTGGCCTTTAGCTGGGCGAGACGCTGCACGAAAAATCACCTATGCTTGCGTACAATGTTTTAAGGTCAAACCATCATCATTCCATCCCCTTATGGGAGATTTACCAGAATGCCGAATTTCGCAAACCATTTTTTAATGTCGGAATTGACTATGCCGGACCTGTTCTAATAAAGGACCGGAAATTACGAAATGCAAAATTAATAAAGGCATACCTTTTTGTATTTGTCTGTATGTCGGTAAAAGCCATTCACCTTGATTTGGTGACAGATTTATCTACCGAAGCCTTTATGGCAATGTTCAAAAGATTCATAGCAAGAAGAGGAAAGCCTCAACATGTATATTCCGACAACGGTTCTAACTTTGTAGGAGCAAACTGTAAACTGTCTGAGATATTTAATTTCTTAAAGGACTCATCCGATAAAATTAACGATTCATTAAGTAATGAAGGTATACAATGGCACTTTATACCGCCACATGCCCCCAATTTTGGCGGATTATGGGAGGCAGGGGTCGAAAGCGCCAAGTTTCATTTGAAAAGAGTTACAGGAAATTTGAATTTAACCTATGAGGATTATTCGACTATTTTAATTCAAATTGAAAGCATACTCAATTCCAGACCTATTACGCCCTTATCCTCTAGCCCAGATGACTATACCCCACTCACCCCCGGCCATTTTTTAATCGGTAAACCAATGACCGCAATTCCGGATCCTGACGTTGGGCAGGTTCCAGTGAACCGACTTAATAAATATCAGCAGCAGCAACAAGCCGTCCAATGTTTCTGGAAAAGATGGCAGAGCGAATATACTTCAGAACTTCAATCACGCCAAAAGTGGCAGAAAAATGTAACCAACCTCCTGAAGATTGACAGTCTAGTAGTAATTAAAGAAGACGTCCAGCCACCTCTCAAGTGGAAGCTGGCACGAGTAGTTGCACTTCATCCCGGGACAGACAATATAGTGAGAGTGGCAACAGTCCGAGTGTCTACAGGAAATACTTTTAAAAGACCCATATCGAAACTGTGCGTTTTACCCATTGAACTATGAACAATTATTATCACATATTATTAGCTCTTATGTTTTTATTATTTTGTTGCTAGCTTTTTTACAATTAGTTGTTGAATGTACTTTCCTCGTACATATCAAGGCTGGCGGCATGTCCAGACTCCACTGAAAATTGATAAAGTCGGCAACGTCGGCGACGAGAGTGGCGGTTGCCAGGGAACGAGAACAAAAAAAAGAATAATAAGTGGTTCAAAAAACCTGTCTCATACATATACACCTGTCAAAGTTTAACATTAAAAAATACAAAAATATCGATCTATTTTAATTAAAATAAAAGCAAAAATAAGTGTTACAGTCCACACAATAAACACTTAGGGCCACGTGGCACAAATGTTATGCCATAAAAAAATCAACAGAACTTCAAAAAAAAAGCCAGAAAACAAAACGCTTACTAAACGTAAGTTGAAAAATAAATTTAAAAGTAGAAATTATCAAAAAAAATTGGCCCGTGGGACCAGAAATTCTGATTTCATGGTGGCGCTTAACGTGTTAATTATTTTTAGGAAGTAAATCAAACATTACATATCATTATTTTCATATTAAAAGAACCTTATTTATTTTAGGATTGGACACCAAGAGGAAAGAGAACTGGACTGAAATATTTTATGTTTTTTCATGTTTTTTTTTCTATATAGAGAATGTTTTTTTACGGAAGTATTTTATTTGTTTATAAAATAAACGGTTTTTTCTAGCACTTTAAGTAGGTAGGTAGGTAGACATTTAAAAAGAGGAACAAAATTCTTCGCACAGCAGACATATTTTATGAAAAGAACGTTTTTAGTTGCACATACGCATTGCATCTCATGTGGCAGGCTGTGATTGGTTTCCTTCACCAAACTTATCACAATTCTGAAAACAAAATAAATAGGAAATTAAACTACTTCACGAAGTGCTAAACATTTTTGGCATATTATAATCTTCAAGACTAATTAATTAAGTATATGTAATTGAAGAGTTAGACTCAGACATTATAAAAATTTGATTTTTGGGTTTTGACATAAGTAAAATATTTGGAGAATATTTCCTGAAAGTTTAGAGGTTATTTAATTAAAATTGACCAAGTTACGGACATTCAAAGTATGCTGTGCTAGACAGTTAGAAGTAGGTATTGTGCAGCAATTGGGCGTGGAATAAATGCCATCCCTTTCTAATTGGTTTTGTGAGGCATGTATTATAGGGTGGACCAATTTTTTAACCTTAAATTCATCATTTTTCACGCTCTTTCCAAAACTCCATGTCTCATATATGAGGTTCGAAATGAAGTAATACAAATCGATCCACTATAATATATTATATAAAAATATACTTATATTAGTGAGTACGAAAGGTCCTGTACATTTCTAGTGGTAAACACGAAAAGTTTACGTGTTCAAAGTGAGCCAAATCCACAGATTGTTGTAATATATCAGTTAACATGGAGTCGTTTTTGTCGAAATCGAGTTTTTAACATTAAAATCAGTGATCAAGATTTCTCGAGAACTGCTGCACTGTTTTACTGCCAACTGTGTAGGTTTGTTTTAGACATAAAAAAAGCTAGTCCTTAAACAAAGGTTTTTTTTCGAAGCATACTTTCTTTTTTATTAACAAAAAAAAATTATCGAAAATCAAAACTGTAACTTTTGAATGCTGTCAAGTTGCTTCCAATGAATACTTCAAAAAACTTTTCATTCGAGGACTAGACAATTTAATATATTAAACAAATCTTTTTGGATCTTTCATGTAAGATGATGCAGATCCAAGCAGCAATGTTCACCGCGAAACAACTCTCTTTAAATACCCTTCAGAAGAATAGCTGCAGCT
This sequence comes from Lochmaea crataegi, assembly GCA_947563755.1. Taxonomy (NCBI): domain Eukaryota; kingdom Metazoa; phylum Arthropoda; class Insecta; order Coleoptera; family Chrysomelidae; genus Lochmaea; species Lochmaea crataegi. Next base: position 50,817,014 of record OX387428.1, read on the forward strand.
CTTTTATTTTCAATACAGAAATTACGTTTAATATTATGTCCTTTAACATAGACCAAAGTATTTTTTAAACAGTTATACTTCTTGCAAAAAATTCACATATTTTTCTGGCCTTCTGACTGAGTATAACCCTTTGATAACATAATAATACATACGTTTTCGTCGAACTTTTTGTTGGTTATGAAGCCACGTTTTAATTTGTGGCGATGAACGCCGTCCCAGACAAGTATATTTTTGTCTCATCTCTTGAATCTCTCGAAAAAATGGCAGGGTGATTCATTAGTGCGATAAAGTCCAATATCTTGTGAATGGTTAAAGATATTTGAATGAAATTTTGACCGATTGCTCATATTTTAAAATTAGTCGCAATTATACAGCGTGTTCCAGAACGCCGTGCCAGATCAAAGTTATATTTTTTTAAATGGGACACCCTGTATTTTACTTCAAATTTGAATTCTGCTTGACTTCGCCATTACAATGATATAATATTGTAATGGGTTATACAGCGTATTTAAAAAGTTCTGACCACTTGTTCCTGTAAATCGTAATGACTTCAACGCCCTGTATACTTAAAACTGCACAATTTAAAATCAATCTTTTATATCCATACGTCTGTGATAGTCGTCTAGTACTACAATTCAATCGAACTGATTCGATATCTAAGAAACCGTATACAGGGCGAGCCCAAACTCGAATACATTGGTTTCACAATTTTTTTAAATGGATCACCCTGTATTTTATATCGGTAAGTAAAAGTTACTTTACTATACTTCAAAATTTATTGAGTATTCCCTATACCCAAACTGAATAGTTTTTGTGATATTTCTATTTTGTTATTAAAAATTTTATTTTCAATAAAAAAATCAATAAAAAGCAGATAATAAAATTAATTCACAACAATTAACATGTTAGGAAAGTGTGTTAACTTAGAAAAAGGTTTTAAAAGGTCGATAACAGTACCACCACACATGCAGAAGGATCAGATTTCTTGGGTAGGTCTTCTAAATAGTTAAATTAGAACCATATCTTCATTAGCGTTCTTAGTAATTAGGTTGGTAGTAAGTAGGCTCTGAAATATCAAGAAACATTTACGTTGTGCTAATTCGTTTGTTACATTTATGACATTTGTCATAGCGTTTTTAAATAAAATGAATTTCTCCCGTGAAATCTTGATAGATATGGATTTTAGGCGAGAGTACAAAAAATTGTTTGCTGGCAATGAGAATTTATAACGAACGTTTTCCAGAAATTGCTTTTGAAAGATTATTAGAAAGATTCAATCGCACTGGATCGGTGATGTATGAGAAGGAAGAAAGTACTAAAACTGTCATTACAGAAGAAGCTACAATGAATGTTTTACTAGCAGTTACTGAGAATCCCCATACGAGCCTTCGTACAATCTCAAGAGAACAAGGAATAAGTTACAGCTCTGTGCAAAGAATTTTGTCAACAAATCATATGCATCCTTATCATATTCAATTACAGCAGGAGTTAAGAGGTAATGATTTTGAGAGGAGGGTGCAATTTTGTGAATGGGGACTTCAAAAAACACAAGTGCAAAGACATTTTTTCGACTCCGTGTTATTTGGTGACGAGGCATAAAATGGAAGTGTGAACAGACACAATTTTCATTATTATTCCACATCGAATCCTCATCATATCGTCACCCACAGTCAGATTGGGTGGTCTATGAATGTATGGGGTGGTATAATCGGTGACTATGTGATAGGACCTTATTTCTTCGAAGAAACGGTAAATGGAGAAGTTTATTTAGATTTCCTGGAAAATCATTTACCAGTTCTGCTTGAAGACATTCCCCTCCGTACACGTCAACAAATGTGGTATCTTCATGACGCACCTGCTCACCATAACGCGCTCATTCAGGGACAATTGAATGATATGTTTCCTGAAAGGTGGATTGGACGAGCAGGACCAGTTCTTTGGGCACCAAGATCACCAGAGTTGAATAAAGCAGATTTTTTCCTTTGGGGTTTTATCAAAGAACAGGTGTACCAATTATCTGTTACTACACCAGTCGATATGAAAACTAGAATCAGGCAGGCGTTTCAAAATGTTAATGTGCAAATGCTTAGAAATGTAAGTCGATCTTTTCAAGACCGTCTCCAAGCCTGTATAAATGTAGAGGGTGGTCACTTTGAGCATTTTTTATAACTTTGTTGTTGATTTGTTTATAAATTTCAGTAGTTGTTAATAAATAAGTATGAGTAAATTTATTATTGTTGGCTTTCTTTAACCATAAAATATCACAAAAACTATTCAGTTTGGGTATAGGAAATACTCAATAAATTTTGAAGTATAGTAAAGTAACTTTCATTTACCGATATAAAATACAGGGTGTCCCATCTAAAAAATATAACTTTGATCTGGTACGGCGTTCTGGAACACGCTGTACAATTGCGACTATTTTCAAAATATGAGCCTTTAGGCTGGCTACAATCGGTCAAAATTTCATTCAAATATCTTTAACCATTCACAAGATATTGGACTTTATCGCACTAATGAATCAGCCTATATATACATACAATATTGAATATTTTACAAAAAGTATTAAATTATTATTAATATTAATTAAGTTATAGACATTTATCTAGAGATTCACGTAGAACAATTCAACATATTTTTATTATTAACACTTCTACCGATAAATCCTATCAAAAACATATCATTATGCATTGGCAGTTTGGAAGTTGATGATCTGCTCTAGTAAGCATCAGAATTCGGAGATTTCAGAGACATAGATGAGAACAGTAAAGTTATAGTTGCGATTTGATTGTTACTTTTGTATACAAATATAAATAGGACCGTCTCTGCTGCAAGAGAGGACAATAAAACTTCTATAGTGCAAGCAGCATTGTTATTTGTTCTCACAGCAGGAGCAGAGAATCTTTTATGTAACTTTCATATACCTACGTAACAAAATTTAAAGAATTTTTAATACCTACTGAGTAGAATCGATTAAATAGCTTAATTAAACAGAAAATTTGATAAATTTATTTTCAACCAATAAGGAGGCTCCTGTTTGTTTACGTTGCTCATAGCAACAGGACGTTATCGCGATAATTTTGTTAGTTATATACCTTAGTTACTAACAAGAAAAATCAAAAATATAGTGCGTCATATTTAATTAAACTCATCGAAAATGTGTTTTTTCAAGTTTTATTTGTTTTTTATGGTGCTTTTTTTCGACTATTTTTTTTTCAGTCCCATCGTGAAATTTTGTTGTAAATACCAAAAAAAATTGCCTGAAAGTATGAGCCCTTTATATTAATAATAATAATAATAATAATAAATGCTTTTATTGGCCAAACATACAGTGCATACAAATAAAAAACAAAAAAATAGGTTCATAATGTTACACAGCAGTCTGCCAAATGGCAGGGTTCAAATTTCTTGAATAAATCAAGAATTTGCTCTTCCACTCAACCAGTTACCAAATAATAATACCTATACACTATACCTATGAATACAACTCAAAATAAAGACAAACTACAAAAATAATAATAAAAAAATAAAATAGTGAGAAATCCTTTACCAAGAAGAGAATTACAAATCCATTATGATTTAATATTAACATTTTGGATTGAAACCAGAAATTACAAGTTTTATAAAAAAGAAAATGAATAATTCTATATCAAATGAAACCAAAAGTCTCCAAGCAACCCCAGCCCAGCAGAAAATATTCAAAAATTCAACATTGATAATTATTTCGACATTAAAAATATCGAAACCACCATCAACCCCGAACTTCCAAACACCCCCCATCAAAGTGGAACCACTCAGAAACCCTCGGCCTCACTCAAAATAATGATATTAGTAGATTCCACAAAGTAAGGGTCCAAACAGTAAATTCAAAGAAAAATAAAATTAATATAGATACTATAGGTATCCATCTTCCATTACACTTTTAAGCTACCATTAAGCAAATTACTCTTAATTTCACGTTTAAATCTATTCAATGTGAGTACTTTTAAATAATCGGGTATCCAGTTCCAAATCCTAACTACATTAAATGAAAAGCAGCCCTCAAATAAGGCGGTTGAATGTTTAGGCATCGTTAAGCGACCAACTTGTCTCAGGTTTAGATTGTGTACGTCAGTTCTAAATCTAAGTTTATTGTACAAGTACGGAGGTTTTTGTGTATGTAAAATTTTATAGTATAATACACATTCATGTACCTTGCGACGTTCTTCCAAAGTAAGCCAATGCAATTCTTTATAATATAATGAAGTGGGTGCTCTTCTTCTTAATCCACATATAAATCTGATGCAACAGTTCTGAATACGCTGTAACCTTAGTACGTCTCTTTTTAATAATCTAGGCCCAAAAACCACATCGCCGTAATTTAACTGTGATAATACAAGTGATTCACATAATAACATTTTTATTTTTTTCGTAAGCATTGTCCGGCTGCTGTATATTAATTTGAGATTAGCAAAGGCGTGTCGAACGATTAAAGTTACATGGGACGAATAGCGTAAACCAGAGTCAATGATCAATCCTAAATTTTTTGCACTATCGTCTATATTAATAGTATTATTATCAATTTTTAAGTTTATTAAGCTTAAGCACCTCTTCCTGGCCATTGGCTTTCCAAATAAAAGTGCAACTGATTTAGCACTATTCAGTGATAGACAAAATTGATTGATTGATTGATTAATATTAAGTCCTAGACCAAGGCGTGTAAAAATTTCCCATTGAAAATACACGAAAACTCTGATTTTTTATCTTTAAATGTATATAGCTCAGCGGCATTTTATGGCATCGCTTTGACCATAGACAAGTATTTCTCAGAATTGAACGCTCTACAAAAATGCCCATTGCAGTAAAGTCGTAACTGACACCGGCGAGGTAGTACGGGCCACTAAACCCGATTTTTCTATGAAATTCGCGTTTTTCGCATTTATCTCGTAAACGACAAGAAATACAAAAAAATTGTAAAAAACAAACTTGTAAGAAATTTAATTTTCTACAAAAAAGGTTTGTAGTACTGAGTCGCTTACATGTCCGATATAGTCCGCTAACAAACTAACTAATTTTGGCGGAAAATCTGAAATATATACATATTCTATGTATAAAAATTAACTATTCAGAAACGTTTTATGGTTAATAAAATACTACTTAAAAATAAGAAAATTGATCTAAAAATTTGAAAAAATACTCATTAATATTAAGTTCAACGACTTTTATAACAAAATAACGAATAAATACCTCTGATACTTATTCCTATGCAAATGGCAAATAGGAACTTTATAATATAATAAAAATAAAAACAAGTCTTAAACATTGCACAAGGAGCGATCAAGTAAGATCGTTTATTAATCAGGTACAATAATGTAAAACTAAAAATAAAATATTTATGGTGTTCTTTTGGTCACTGAATCAATTTTCTTTCCAAATTTCACTCTCCAACATGTTTTTGGTTGGTGAAAATGAAATTAATCCTCCACAGCCCTAAATACCTCCTTTGGTTGCTAAAATAGCACAAATGGTTTCAGTGTTCAAAAGATTTCTCTTATCAGTTTTAATATTAAAAACGTCGGTAAAAATTCTCTCAACACTAGCATTTGAAAAGAACTAGAAGTAAAGAAAATACCTTCTTCGTATTTGGAAAAAGAAGTGTATTGGCAGCATTTTTAATACCAAGTATTTTAGCCCAGTAAACGTCAGCTTCATTACTTGAAATTAATTGGAAATTATCAAAGTTTAGCAATGCATGTCTTCGCCATTCATTGTCTAATTATTGATGGTCTACATATTCTTTTAAAATTTAAAATCCAATGAGCACTTGGGATAAAGATTTAATATTAAATGACTGTGCCTCGGTAGGATTTATAATTTTTTAAATATCATAAATAGGGCCTTTAAAATCAAATCTGTTTTTGATATTAGACACTAATTCTACATAAAATGACAAAATGCTTACATAAAATTTATCAAAATCTTGTTGTGGAATATTACGAGTTCTTTTTAGTTCAGTTTCCGAAGCAGAAATACCTACATACATTTTTTCCAATGGAAAAAAAATTAGAGGGATTCTCATGGTTTAATTTGAAAATATCATTGGCCTTTCTTATTATAGGAATTTCTATGAAGTTGGCGTATGAATGCTTCAATATATTTTCGGTTTCGGAACTAACTTTATACAGCAAAGGTTTATTAGATTGAAAAAGCAAATTAAACTCAGTCATGAGGCCTAAAACATATGTCATGAATTCTAAATAAACTTTAGTAAAAGAGTTATTTAAAGTTCCCAAGATTAGATTAGATTAGATTTGATGAGGTGGCTAATCGGCCTATTCCACTTCGATCTTTTCAGATCTATTGTGGTCCTCTGAATCTAGATTACATTCTCCAGCCAAGTTCCCAAGATACTTTCGGTAGTGTACGATCGGTCCTGAAACACCAATTCTCTAAAATACCCAGGAAGGGGTTCATATTGTTCCAAAACCCTGTCTACACATTGTTTGATCGAAAGCCACCTGGTTATGGAGGGTGACAATATTTTGTGCGTTTCGATATGAAAAATTTCTTGGAATTCTTTAAATCGGTTTCTGCGCAAAGCACTTCTGTTGAAATGGCCACCAATATTACGTAGCAAATCTTCTACATTCTTGGGAACTTTTAAACAAGCTTTAGAAGATGCTAAATGTGCCATGTGGCAGGAGCACTTCACGCAGAGGATATTTGGTATCTCTTCAATGAATGTGAAAACATCGAGTTTTGCTCACCAACCATAACATCAGTGGTGTCAGAAGAAAACCCCACCATATTTTTAAAAGGAATACCCTTCGAAAATTAACTATGTTTTAAAGTATTATATAGCTCTACCGCTGTAGCTTTGTGTTTCAACAAGATCAAAAAAACAGTTATCCACTACATTATGTTCTGTATCAAAGTATATGATGGAAAAAGAGCTTTGCTTCTTTACGGAAATTTCCGTGGTTTCGTCTAATATTAAGGAAAAGAAAACTCCTGGCTCTCTCATTTTAGCATACAAATTCTCCAAAAATGATTTGCCTAGACTTTCGCACATAATATTAGTCGCTTTGAGACGTTTGACATTGATTTTTTGGGCTATTTTCGAATCGGGAAAAATTGATTTCAATAAAGGCGAAAGTGTATCCATTACTAAAAATGGCAGATTATTTGTTGATAATAGACCACATAGTTTTGATTCAGCAGTTTTTACCGCCATTTGTAATTGTTTGTCTTCATTACTGAAATTTGTAATTTTTGTGTTTGTTGATATCTTCTTCCAGTTGGCCAATGGGCAATAAGCATTCTTTGCAATAAGCATATTCATTTCCAGCATCGTCAGTGTTATCTGATTTTGTCAGCCAATTTGCAAATTTGGGTATACTGAAGCGACAAACTTCGCAACTTTTTTCTCACTTAGCATCCTAGTCTGAGATTTTCGTCCTTTTCTTTCGGTTGATGATTCAATCAACAATAGGTAAAAAAATACATGAATTATATTTCTACAATATTTAAAGATAAGAAGAATATCCTATTCGTCGCTTTACAATAGTGCAACACTCGTCTTTTTTGTTTGTACAAGTTTTATACGCAATACATTTGTAGCAAAGCGTACGCATTGAATTTATTGAATATACTTTTAGTATGCTTTTAAATCGAATACTTACAGTTTCCATCCCAGATATCACACTACATCTTAAAGACGTCCAGTTCATGCCTTACTTTGGTCCAAACGTCCTGGTACGTAAAACGGACGTTTTTAAGACGTTCTTCTTACGACAAGTTTAAAACGTCTTCGTAGGGATGTTTTAAAGACGTTTTAAATATGTCGTTGATGTGGCCGTTCAACTCTTTTAGCAATTTTTAATTTACGCTTGCCTGAAAATTAATATGATTCTGTTTTTTATTTTTCATTTGTGGCCCATTAGGTTACATACTTTGAACACATTGTGAGCAAAAAATATTTTAAATTTAACCTATCAATATCAAATGGACTTATACATCGTTATATTTCATCATAAACCCGCTCCTTCAACTTTTATTTTAGAACTAATCGTGTCCAACAACTATTAAAACTGCAAACCATAGAGAAAGTAATATTTCATTTGTCTATGCTGCAAACAATGAAAAATCATTGAAATAATTTTGAATACGGCGCTTCAACACTTCGTTCTTGGCGCTAATACGTCCGTCGTCATTGGCCGATGACATATGTTCGCGTGCGCGCATCGTTTCGCGACCTTCGACTTCTTTCGCCGATCTGGACGCTGATTCTCATCCAGTGAAAGTGATAGTTCCTAGGAGAATATCCGCCATCTTTCTACTGATATTTTAGATTCCGCATTCTCAACCGAGCGAGTCTCATTCCCTTCCTACAAGATAATAGTAGTATTCGGCAATTTTTATTCTACTGCTTTGAAGCGAGAGAATTAAATATTTTAAGAGAATCGCATGCGCAGTTAATTTTTTGCTATGAATCACTTTTCACTTTATTTTGTGGTTAAGTTTTAAGTTTTTTTATTTATTACCTTGCTTTCATAGACATTTTAGTAGTTGTATTTTTTTATTCCTTTTAATCTAAAAAATGGACGAACAGGAAGCATTGCTAATCAATCAAATTTTTGGCGACCTAATAGAAGCTGAAGAAGAGGTGCTAGCGCCAGCAAGACAATTGTACCAAGCCGTCGATCCTTCTGTTACGATGACTGATCAACAATTTATCGGTTTATTCCGAGCAAACAAAGTTGTGACACTGGAAATTATTGATATGCTAACCCCTTATCTAGAGCAGGGACAAACATATTCTAGTTTGGAAATTCAAACAAAGGTACTTATATATAATTTTTACTCACAGGTGTATAATCTTACTAATGCAGAACATTTACATAGGTTCTTGTGGCTCTAATCTTTTATGCCCATGGCAGTTACCAAAAAATTACTGGGAAAAACATTTTTTCTGCCATTAGCCAGTCCAGTGTGAGCCGTTGTATAAATGAAGTTACAATGGCATTAAAAGATGATAATATTTCAAACCAATGGATTCGTTTTCCACAAAATATAGAAGAACTACAAGATCTGAGAACTAGGTGGGAACAAAATTTATTATAATGAAGTTTTTTTGTGTTGTGCTACGAATTTTAAAAACTTGATGTTGATTTTAGGTTTTACAGAAAGCATCAATTACCTGCTGTGATTGGCTGCATAGATTGTACCCATGTAGCGATTGTTGCTCCAAACGAAAATGAGCACATTTACATTAATAGAAAAAGCTACCATTCCTTAAATGTTCAGTTGGTATGAAATTAAAGATATGTTAAATGATATTGGATTCTGAGTATTGAAATTTTTAGATTTGTGATGAAAACTTGAAAATAATGAATGTGGTTGAACGTTTTCCTGGAAGCACTCACGATGCATATATTTAGAGGCAGAGCAATATGTCCCAACTAATGGAAAGAATTTATAGAGAGAATCACGAAAATTTATTTTTTTTATTGGGAGACTCTGGTACTATTTTATCATTATAAATCAAATTCACTCTTGACTAAGTATGAATTTTATTTTTTAAGGATATCCACTAAGACCTTGGTTACTAACTCCACTAAGACATACTGAACCAGGTACTCATCAAGATAGATTCAATAATCACTTAAAAAGTATTAGGAGTATTATTGAAAGATGTAATGGGGTGCTCCATTACAGCCCAGAAAAATCTGCAAGAATTATTAAAGCTTGTTGCGTGTTACACAATATTTGTATTACAAGAAATATTCTAGAACCTCAAATTGATTATGAAGAGGAAGATTATGGAATGTACATGACATGAAGTTGCAACTAATCCAGACTTACAAGCAGCTCGTGAAATTCAGCAGCAATTGGCTGTTAACTATTTTAATCAGTAAATAGTATGTAATTTTTTTAATAATAATAAATTTTTTTTTAATGAATTGTAATGTTTTTTTATATCAAAATTCTGGACGTGAACCTTTATTACACTCAAATCACTAAAAACACAAGTTTTCACCTCGACTGACTGCTATTTTTTTATACAGTATGGTAACTACAATATTGCCCAGTTTCGAGAGATAGATCAGCACTTGTTACTGTAATATGCTCTACTCAACCAAATTGGCATCTTCAGGGGAAAATTGAAAGGTTTAGAATAAAATGGGGTGTATATTGAGTTAACGGCAGATTTAAGTACTGAACTTCTCAATTTATTTAGTATAAAAGGAAATCTCAGGATATCTAGTGTTTCCCCTTTGAAAAAAAAAGTCACCCAACCTTGATAATATTTTTTATTAAATATCTCTTAGAACAATAAACAAAATAACATTTTATAAAAACAAATATTTCTTGAGCAAAAGTAAAACCTGATAAATGTATTCATGGAGAAAAACAGTAATTATGCTATTAGTGATTGACCAAAACACATGAAAGCTGCAGTACTGAGAACCAGAAGTACTTCAACTATTTACTTTACTGTAAGTACCCAAGGAAAGTTGAACTTGAACTTTCAAGTATCGGGTGTAATACTTGTACTTAAATAGAGTTCAAGTGCCGTTTTACTTACAACTGAAAATAAAAAAAAATGTGAAAAATTCTAAAAATACAAGTATGTACTTAATAGCCTTTACAAGACAGAGATTAAAAAACTACTTGATTGTGGTGACTCAAAAGGGGTAGTTCATTTGAAATGATTATTTAAAATATTTTTAATTTCTGAAAGTGATTCTAACATTTTCATATTTAAAATTGTTGTTGATTTCATGTATTCCGTTTTTTCTCTATAATAATTCTCTAATATTGCATTTCTGTGTTCTATAGAAGTTAGCAGGCAATTGGATAGTTCCAACGAATTTTGTAATCTTGTTGTTTTTGTAATTTTTTTTCTTTTTGGGGTTTTATTACTTTTTTCTATGTAATCATGGTCAACATTTTTTTTACTTGATCCTGAAATTTATGGATTTTCCTGAAAAATATAAAATAAAAACTAATAAATACAGTTTGTTACAATATTTATACTATGTCTAATATTACTCGAGCTCTACACTGATATGAAAACTGCCAAACTACACTATCATGTTCAATTGTTGTACATGGCCTAAATTATGAATTTTCACAATCTTTTTTCCAAATGTCTTAATTCAAAAACAAACTAAAATACAGGTGTCGGAAATGCCATGTTACCCCACCACATATTTTTTAACTATGTCAAAATTAATGCACATTTTCCCTGTATATGCATAACATGAGGTGTTAACGCTTTGTGCTTTATACTTTGTAATATTTAAATGAAACATATTTATAAAATGCTTTAAGGCATTTGAGGTTACTAAAATTAAATAAATTTACCTCTGATACTACTTCCACAGATTCAGTAGCCTCTGCACCATATGTTTCTATAGCATCCTAAAACAAATATTAGAAACTTCAAGTCTTACTCTTTATTTTATTAATCTATACAAAGAGAAACTTTTGTAGCATAACAGTGTAAATTTTAGTGGACCAAAATTTTGTAAACTTTAATAATTAATTCCTCATTTATCTTTAATTTTTCATGGGTGGTGTGTTGATTGCAGATCATAATTGGATGGCTTTTAGCAGAAAAGAAGCAAACCCAAAATCAAAGATTTAAGTAATTAATTGTTAAAGATCGTCTAGAAATCCTAAATTTGTGGGTTGGTTCCTTTCTGAAAAAAAAAAACCATTCATTTAATGATCCCCTGTTATATTTAAAGCAATAAACTGAATTGCATTACTGAATTGTATTACTTGAGAACTTAGAGACCTACATTTCCAAATTGATGTTACTTGAGAAAATAGCTGCCACGTCAAGCTCAGCCCTTGTAGCTCAATTGTAGTGGAAACTGAGATATAAAAAAACCAAGCAATTCTCACCAAAAATTGCAGATATATGGTCTTTGATTACTTATTGTATTTTAAGCGACAAAGGATGTGAATGAAAAAACAACTCGATTTTTACAAAAAATATCAGTTATGATCCGAATATTGCAATTTGTCGGGCAGATAAGTACATTTGTAAAAAATTGTACACAACCATTTGTAATTTTCATTTCCTAAATTTTGTAGATATAAGTACATACATTGAAATGGAATATAAGAGGTGCCTCTTCTATGTTCAATCCTTCCACTTGTATGGGATTCATTATCTCCAATATATCTTTATCTATTTTGGAAAGGTCAGATGCAGGTGCTCCCCCCCTGTACCTAGAGCATGTTTTTTTTCTTCGGCTGCTTTGGTTTTCGCATGTTTTTTCATATCTTACCAAGTCTACAATAATTTATAAGATAACTTAAGTATTCAACATTTGCCGTGTCTACTGACTCTATAGGGTTTTCACAAGTCCCATGTTAAAATAATATTTGAATCAAATGTGGGCCAAACGACATGAAATTAACGTATTAGGCATTAGCTCATTGGTATGAACTACATATATGGGTCACAGGGCAGTATATGTGTTAAAACTATGCTTAGTTATGTCTGTATGAAAACCACAATTGAGGGAGGAGGTAGGAGCAAAAGCACTTATGCATACACCTCCACAAGTATGAGAGTGTAGTTTAAAAAACTTTGCAAATAACTTAATACCATAATAGATATCTTTGACAAAATATCAAATACTTACTTTTCTCCATTGCCGCCACTCTTTTTGGGCTCCATTTGGTACACTATTTAAAGTTTCTGATACTTCTTGCCACATTGCTTGAGCCTTTTTGAATGTAAAATCGGTAGTGAAACGACCAGTTTGCAATTGCTCATTTTCTTTTAGAAAATTCACTAAAATGTCTTTTTGAGTCACATTAATAGACATTTTTCTCTCCATTTTTACTAACAAAATAATACTTTTTTTTATAATCTGTGAATAATACCAAACAATCCTTAAACAAACATTGACATTGTGCTATAATACCAACTACAAGAAACGTTATTGAATAAAAAAACCCTTTAAAGTTCGTACTTTGGAACTAATAATTTTAATATTACAACTACTAGTAGGTGTAAACAGACGTATACACAAGACAACAATGTTGGATTTATTCTCTCGGTCGAGAATAAGTTTCTGAAGTGCCGAGAGAATAAGGAACACTCCCTACTCCCCGATAGAACGATCACTTCTATCAACTCCATTCATTGAACGAGAATCAGCGTCCTGGGCCCGTATTCTTAAGGGACTAGTGAGAATCTTACCGTGAGATTGGTGTTTTGCAGGGTTGCCTAAAACAAGAGAGTTCCATATTTGTCGTATTTTTAAAGGGAAATAGTGAGATCTGCACTGTTGTCAAACTTCTACGCAGATGAAAAAAATTTAATTGTTCTCAATTACTTAATACCAGTTTTACCGTTATTACATATCATGATTCAAGCATGCAAGTTATGTTTTTGTATATTTTTTAAAGTAGTTGATGTGTAAGAATAAAAAGGAAAATTCAGCCGCCGAACTGGCAACGTCGCTAAACAAACTTAACCATACTTTTCTTGTTTATTAATTTTACACGTGCTCTGATTTGCTCCATTGTTTACAGTTTACTTGAGTCCTATTATAGTCTTATTCGTATATATAGTATAATTAGCTTGTTTCACAAATTCGTATTCACTTAAATCAATAGTAGCTACAATGGATTTAAATAATTTGCTGGATCCTCTCAATGTGAATATAATCAACCAAGTTATGGGTGATCTCTAAGAACTTGAAGAGGATGTTTTGGATCAGCCACATGAAAATGTGCAATTTGTTGGAATAGATCCTTTCGAAACATTAAGTGGAGATCAATTTCAAAAAGTATATCGATTAAGTAAAACATTAGTCACAAACTTGATTGAACTCCTTCAACAATACATGAAGCCACCAACAAATGAATATTCCTTGAGCTTAAGGATGAAGGTAATTAAGCTGATTTTGTACTAATATATACAGCCCTCCCAATATTTTTGTCTGGTATGCTGTAGATAGTTATACTTTCTCAAGTACATTATGCTGCTACCTATTTACGTTAACGATTAAAATATTCTAGGTACTTATGGCTCTTCATTTCTATGCAAGTGGTAGTTATCAGGCCATATCATCTAGTATGTTCTATGGAGTTAGTCAGAGCTCAATGAGTAGAACTATTTTAGAAGTGGCCCTGGCTCTAAATCAACCAAATATATTTGATGAATGGGTTTCCTTTCCACAAAATATGCAAGAATTAAATTCTGTTAGTCAGAGGTTGGTACACATTAGATTATATGTTTTAGTAAATGTATTAAAATGTTTCCTACTTAATTTATTAGGTTTTTTCAAAAATATGGTTTTCCTGGCATTGTGGGATGTCTCGACTGCACACATGTTGCCATTGTCAGACCTATGGAAGATGAACATGTTTATGTAAATAGAAAGACATATCATTCCATAAATGTGCAGCTTGTAAGTATAGTTATTACACACATGTAATTAATTATTTAATTTTTTCCAATTTACTAGATCTGTGATGATAATTTACGCATTTTAAATATAAATGCCAGGCTTCCTGGAAGTGCACATGATACTAGAATATGGAATGAGTCTCATATTTCCAATTTAATGGAACAAATACACAACCATCGCCCAAATAAATATCATTTCTTGGGAGATTCTGGTAAGAATTGTTTTTATTATTTAGAACAATAATAATAAGTGGGAATCATTTGTTGAATTAGGATACCCAACTAGACCATGGATATTAACTCCAATACAGAATCCACCTTCAGGCTCACCCGAAGAGCGTTACAACAATGCTCAGATGAGTATCCGAAGCCTTATTGAAAGGTGCAATGGGGTGCTCAAAAATAGATTTCGATGTCTATTAAAACACAGAGTCCTCCATTATTCCCCAGAACGAGCAACTCTCATTACAAATGCATGTGCGGTACTGCATAATATGAGCATTGCACATAATGTACAAATGATGTATGGTGTTGGAGAAGAGGAAGTTAATGGAGATGAACTTGGGGTAATTGACTTTAGGAATGATGCCAATATACAGCCTGCTGCTAATCCAGATTTAGCTGCTGGTTTGGCCAAAAGAAGGTACATCATTGAAACCTATTTTTAGTTTTTTATTTTGATATCACTTCCTTTAATACTCTACTTTTACTATTTGATACCAATTAAAATTTTTCAAAATAATATTTAGTTTTATTTTTAATAAAATATACTTAACTCCATCATTCAAACAATATAAATTAATTTATTATGAAACAATAAAAGTTAATGAAATAAAATGTGTTTATCATATCTGTTTTATTTATTTGTTAATCAGGAGAAGTGTGAAATAAAGCAATGCAATATAGAGATTAAACATATTATATATTTCAAACAGTAACGTACCTAAATTAACAAAATAATAATATAGAAACAACAAAAACAAATATAAAAAGAAAAATAATTATACTATTCAGGAGATAGCAAGGCAGTCTTTATTTCCTCCAGTTCAGAACATATTTGTCCTAACAAACCAAGCTTCTCTTTTCGGTATGCTCTTGTTTCATTTGCCTGCTCTTTAGACATTTCTAATAGTCTAGCAGACTGTTCTTGTGAAACTTTCAATCTGTTTAGTTTAGTCTGTGTTCTATTTCGGAGTTTTCTTTTAAGTGGCTGCGATTTTATTGAGTAGGAATGATCTAAACATAATAAAATCAAAATATATAAGTAACGCAATAACTAACTACTAAGACCAATTTCTTGATCTAATCGAATGCAATATAATATTTTAACTGCAATTATAAAACTTGGATGGAAAAAATAATTAGGTTCAAAATAACACTAATACATGAAAACATACCACCAGTAGCTCCTGCTTGCACCAAAGGTTTGTCGTCACTGTGTACCTGCCCTTTACTGGTGCTGGGTAGCAAATGAGTTTCTGACAATCAAAGATTGAATTTAGTTAAGGTTAAAACTACCGAAAAGTATAAATATATCAGTTTTTGTGTTAAGATTACCTTCTAAGAATAAATGTTCATTGTGAAGCTCCATTACGTCAACACTTATTTCTGTTGGTATTTCAGCCTATAAAACAAACAAATACTTGTAATTATTTTTTTCTGCAAACTCTCCCAAAAGCATACCTGTTCTTCTATTGGATCAGTGTCAAATTGGAAAGTAGAGTTTGACCCTGACTCTCGAACACCACTCTGCCCTTGAGTGATGCATTTTGGAATCAAATCCAAAATTTGCTGTTCCCACAGGGGGGAGGCTCCAGTTTTGCTGGCCCACCACCAGTACCTGTCATTTCTTTCCTGTTTTTTTCTTCTTTGGCTACTGCATTTTTTTTAAATCTTGCCAGGTCTAGAATATATTGAAATGTTACAAAATTGCACAAGAGGTTTTTTTATCGGTGTTTACCTTGCGCCCCTTCAACCAGTCTTTTCTAGCCCCTCCAATCACCGAGTTTAATTGCTCAGCAACTTGTTGCCACAATTTTTGGGCAACCTGCCTGGTAAACCCTTCCGTAAATACCCCACTAATCAACTCACGATGTTCATTCATGAATTCGACCATAATGAGTTTTTGCTCATCTGTCGGATATTTTTTATCACCCATTGTCAATGGAATAAGTTTAAAAATGTTACTCAACAAAAAATTTAACTCAACACGAAAATATCAAGAATACAAACTCAAAACTAAAATTTTAAATAATACAACTCAGTGAGAAAAATAAAAAGAACCATAAGAAAAATAATGTAAGGAGTAGACTAGAACTCTGATGCAATATGAAGTAACTACTAAAAATTTAAAAACTGTTATCTACGCCGGCCGATATCCAATATGCATGTTTCTTGGCTTCTCACCCGTTTAGGTGAGATTCTCTGTCGGTCCGAACCATGAGAGATTTAATCTCTCTCGTTTCAAGCAACCAGTAATACACCAATCTCACGGTGAGATTCTCACTAGTCCCTTAAGAATATGGGCCCTGCTGTCCGCCGCCGCCTATCTCTTCTATTATTGAGGGAGGGTATCGAAGGAAATATATCGATTATCGATACAATGGTACGTTTTTGCACGAACGATAAGTCGCAGTTGCGGTGCACAATCTTTTTCCGTTTTTAAAGGTTTAAAAAAAAGGGAGGTGATAAAAACGTTGCAACTATTTAGGCTAAGCTGAAGCAAGAAAAGTGACAATAGACGGTCGATGTTCAATTCGATATTGAATAAAAAGTATCGATTCCATGGAGTATCTATCGATACTATCGATCGTCCGCCATTTTATAATATTTTTATTTTTAACCTTTATTCGTATCCATAGCACACTCCCTCGTATCTGTATTTTTTTTATATAACCAAAGAATACTTAGTTGGTGTATTCTGTGATATAACTATTTAGAAGTATTTTATTATTTATTCGCCATTATTGGAATTGTGGCTGTGGTTTACAAATAAGGTAAGTTTGAATTTTTGTTTGCATTTTACTTTCATCATCATGAATCGCTCAAAAGATGTGCAAAAATATTATATGCGTGCTTAAAGAGCCCAGCAGCAGCCCTACACTAGTCCAAACTCTCCTGTGCCCTCGACATCAAATCAACCCTGTTCTTCATGTGAACGTATATTTAATAATATCTTATCAGATTCTTTTAGCTCTAGTAGTGATAATGGTGAGGAAATCCAAGTATTCGATAGCAATAATTATATTTCGGCCTTGTCTCATAAATAAGATCACTATGTAGTACCTCTGTGTACGCATTGAATCACACGCAGTTTGTAGAAAATCGATATTTGCCTCTTCCGTACTCACTCACCGGTACTAACCGTCTGGCCCACCGATATGCATTCTTTGTTCGCGTGTTGAATTACGTCGTCGGGTTTTTAGTGCGACACGTCATCGTGAAAAGTGTTCTTAGTGTTAAGGGAAATGCGGAAACATTTTAACCGTAGTTACCCTAACATGGATTCAAGTAATGAAATTCAAGAGATGAAAGCTAAACTGTTGAGCCTAGAAAAGTTAGCAGGCGACAGGAAAAGGAAACGAACCAGATCACCATCTCCAAAGCCGAGGTACTCTTACTCTAGGTCCCGGTTACCTCCAAACAGGTATCTTGGAAGCCCAGTCAGGAATTTTCACAGGATTAGGACCATTTCGAGCTCGAGTTCATACTCAGGCGCTTCTAGCAGTGTCGGCGCGGAAGGAGAGAGGATGGGAGTCACTGTTGATATAGAGCAGCCCCCGTTAAACAGTAAGTGGAATACTTATAAATATGTATACTTATATTTAAAAACAAATGAATAAATAAAGGGAAAAAAAGAAGAGGCACTGTTTGTGAACACAGTGGTACACAATTCATCACTGCATATTAAGCTAATACATTTTTTACACTGTTTGTGAATACAGTAGACATTTTAAAATTTTGCTACTCTAGAAAAAATTTCTGAAAGCTGTTTGTGAAATCAGCTCAAGATTAATTATACGAGACTGTTTTGTGAATACAGCTCATACAATATTCAATACTGTTTGTGAACACAGTATTTCTACAATAATCACAAGATTCTAATGAATCCCTCCTGTTTCAGAGAGGTCATATGGTACTCCACAGTTACCTTCCTCGGATAAAGCAGCAGCAGCAACTAGCTTGTTTGGAAGTGTTGCCTCCAAAAACTTAAACTGCCATGGACCGCCCCTTCAAGAAGGCATGTCCTAAACCTGGACTAGCATTATCGAAAATGGCCTCGATACTACAGAACGGACAAGCTTGATTTCAAAGTATCCAGTTCCTACAAATACATTTAGTCTTAAAACACCAAAACTTAACGAAATGATTGTAAAAACCACTTCCGAGTCAGTAGTCCGGAGGGACATTCGACCAGCCGAAACTCAAACCCAAATAAGCTCAAGCATTACAGCTATTGGCTCCGTGATAACGGAGATGCTTAAACAAGAGGGAGTTGATAACTTTATATCATGCTTATTTGATTTGTCGCTTCTAAGGTCGCGATTTATAAATTTTAATGTAAAATAAATACGTAATCTAGTATAAAGCGATAACATATAACTTTTGGGAAAATTTGTACAGGGGTTGCTAAAAGGTACATTTTTAAACATCTCTAGCAGATTTCCTCCAATGCCATCTCTGCCAGCCATTTTATTAAAATTACCCATGAATATATTTTCAAGTTGTACTATATATTGCACAATATTGATAATGGGTACTGACAAACCTCCAAAAGACAAATTTAGGAGAATTAAGTAAATAATTCGAAGTTAACGATACATTGAAATACATTGTTATAATTTGACATCTTACCTAGTAAAATTGAATAAGTACATGGAATAGGATGGTATATGAATATTGTGATAATTTTGTATATAGATGTAGATTAAAAATTTTCTCTTTAGGACTGTTGAGGTAAAAAATTAATATGGATTGGTGTAGGTAGGTAGGTACCTACCTATGTTACACAATTACACATACAGACAGGTAGATAGGTAACAATTAATTCTTTTGAAATTGACGTAAGAAGGCAACCTTAATAATGTTGAACTATATATAATAAAAGTAATCCGACTTATTCTGATATCAGAAAACAAAATGTAAATATTTCATGAAGTTTAATTTGAAAAAATAAAACTAGCTGGTGAGAAAGTGGGGGTTGGCGCGAAGACCATTCTATCGAACTTGTAAATTTTAAGAGAGTATTTGTTCGGGGAAAAGAAAAGTAATAATGAGAAGGAGTGAGATAAGATATGTTTTGACTATTTGGTCCGCGAAGAAGTTTTTTTTTTGTCTTTGAGGTATGCGGCAGGGGCGTGCGTTATTATTTGGAGGTTGGAAATGAGGATTTATTTAGTAGACGAGGCAGTGTAACTGAAAGAAGGGCAGCAAAAAGGATAGGTAATGAGTGGCTAGAAATAGAAATAGGTATTATGTTTCTGTTAATTTATTATTGACATTTCTATAGATAGGTACATAATACCTACGCAGTTTTTTCTGAATTTGGGACGAACTTTTATATCAAAGTAAATAGGTATATACCTGCCGTAGGTACCTACTATTTTTTTGGTATTGGTACCAACAATGATACAGGGTTATTCTACAAATTAGGTACCCACCTATCGTTGTTATTACTGCCTATAGTTAAAAAAGTTACATGTAAAACTTGTGTGGTTATTAGGGCTTCACACGAGACGAGAGTGGGCGAGAGTATCAAAAATCTCGTCTCGATCTCGTCAATTCCGAAGAAATTGAGTCTCGTTCAAGTCTCGGTCTCGTCTCGTTACCGGTTGTCTCGTCTCGGTCTCGTCTTGTTACCGGTTATCTCGACTCGTATCGCTTAATTCTAAATATTGATAATAAAATCCATAAATAATTTTTTTAAACTATATTTATAACGCTATTATACAAAATTATTTTTACATATGGGACATAAATTTTTTAATTATACACTCTTGATTTTTTTCTCTTATAAATTACACGATGACCAAGAATTCAAACATAGCAACGCTTGCATGACATCATCTTTCAATGATGTACGTCATTTTGACATAATCATACCTGCTGTAGAAAATAATCGTTCAACAGGTACGGATGTAGCCATTATACTAAATAAATCCTTGGCCATCTTGGAAAGTGTAGGAATAGTATATTCTTGAACGAGTGTAGAATGATGGCTATTATTCACGCGGATGAAGTTTCCAAAACAAGCGAGGGCACGAGTAAGTTTTGGAATCATCAATTGAATAATAGTCATTCTACACAAGTAAAAGACTATACATTCTCCACGACATTTCATTAAAAAAAAAAATTCCATTGAGAATCGAACCCTGGTCGCTCGCGTAAGAGTCAAGTACCTATCACTACCACTAAGCTATCGACCACATTTACTATTTAAAATGTAAAGGACATAAATATAAGTAACCCATATTTTTAATATAATATATAATATGTATTTACGTTTTTAAATGAAATTATAACATCATTAGGAATAATAATAATAATAGAGATAACATAAATATAGGTACTTAATTTAGATTCATTCTTTTGCAAAATGTATAGTAAAAGTATTACAATTGCTTATTTTGCGTAGTTGGGTATTTGACGTTTTGAAAGAGACGATGTGATTTGTTAATTTTATCGTGATTTCTGATAATCGGAGAATGTGATTGGCAACGAGAGTGGATTCTTTTTCATTCTTCACTAGAGTGACGAATTTATATCATTATTCAGCTAAATATGTAAAAATCATTTGTGCATTATTATATAGGTAGTCGTGGAGAAAAACCTTTTCATGCACTTTCCAGCACTCTGAAATATTTCATTTCCATGTGCTCTTTCTAATATTAAATATTCTTTAAATTCAGCTTTCCAATGTTTCGAAGATTCTGTCGATGTTTTATAAAGACTATTCATGTCGATACACTTTTTAATAGAATTGTAATCACTTTGAAAGACTAAATACGGAATTCAAGGAATATTAACAAAATTATTGAACAAGTGTACCTGGAAACTATCTTCTAGGGGATAAGTTTAATAAGGGAGAATGGTTGATATTATATTTGGTCGTTAAGAAGATTACCTACCAGATTTTTTTTATTCATCTCAAGAGCTTAACCATTCTGATGAATTTCACTACCCTATTGTATTTTAGGCGATACAGGATGTGTCGATTTAATTTTGGTAAAACCGACCTGTTTTATCATTTTATTCCACATAGAAAAAATTAAGACTCACCCTACTTTTACAGTACTTTTGAATAAATAATAAGGCACTTTTGCTCCTTCGGAAAATAAATAGTATAATTTTTATATTTGTAAATTCTATTTTTTCTTAAATGATTATCTCAATTATCGCAAGTTTATAACAAAAATGGTTTGTTGAAAATTCTTCATTTTATTTCCTGTTTATCTGATAATGTTTAAATTTTACACTTAATTCTCCGTTTTCAGTAGTCATTTTTAAATCTGACAACAGTGCCCTGAGGCTAGATTCTACAAACAACAGGTGCTCAACACAGTTGCCGTTTTTTCGACCAGTCCAATTGCTTAATATCGTAAAAAATAGATAAAATGGCAACTCTCTCAGGAGTGCGGTCGTGTTGATATATGAACTACGGAATAGGACTAATATGCTGCTGTTGGTTTAAAATTTTATATAAAAAATTAAGAATTTTTGTTTTTTCTTGATACTTTTGAATCAATATTTGAACAAATTCATCTTATTTTCAGATTTTACAACATAAATTCACTGATATAATTTATTCAAGAGATCGTTTGAAACATCTCAATGATAAAATTTCAAGTTTCCGTAGGTAGGTATCTAATACAGAATTTCGTTCTAAATTTTATTTGAAAAATTTTCATCTGATGGGGCTCCTCCCGCGAAAAGGAGGAAATCATATAATTTGGTGGACAAGAAACTAGGTACCTACATTATACACAACTTTTTTATGAAATTATAGATACTATTAAAAGTCAAATTGAGATTGGATTTTCCGATTTACATGAATTGAAGTTTTTCGACTTGACGAATAAAAGCTTATTCGAATAGATGTCGAAGAATAAAAATATATTATTCTACGCTTCACAACTAGTTTTGAAAAATATTTTTCAAAAACAGTGACCGTTCAACGAAGAAGAAACAACTACTTCCCGGGCTACATGCCCCGACAGATATTGAATTACACTTCTAAGTCAAACGGGGTTGGTAAATCTACAAGATTTAAACCAACCATTCTGGTTTGCAACTAGAAGGGATAACACAACTTGTAGACCGGTTTCGGCGTATTGCGCCTCATCAGAACAAGGTATATGTTATCGTCCAAGAGTTAATCTCGGACTGAAATGTGACTATAATCAACAACGGTACATATTGTCCAGTTACGGAAATATTTTTGTTGCGAAAATAGCGACATCTCACCTCTAAGTCACAAACCAAAATTCGAACGAGACAATAAACCACGTGGATTTGAAACAAAAATGAATTAATACAGTTTCCTTTATTCTTCGACATCTATTGTTAAAACGCTTTACTAAATACGACAATTTTACAGGAAACTGAGATTAACTCTCGGACGATAACATATACCTTGTACTGATGAGGCGCAATACGCCGAAACCGGTCTACAAGTTGTGTTATCCCTTCTAGTTGCAAACCAGAATGGTTGGTTTAAATCTTGTAGATTTACCAACCCCGTTTGACTTAGAAGTGTAATTCAATATCTGTCGGGGCATGTAGCCCGGGAAGTAGTTGTTTCTTCTTCGTTGAACGGTCACTGTTTTTGAAAAATATTTTTCAAAACTAGTTGTGAAGCGTAGAATAATATATTTTTATTCTTCGACATCTATTGTTAAAACGCTTTACTAAATACGACAATTTTACAGGAAACTGTATTAATTCATTTTTGTTTCAAATCCACGTGGTTTGTTGTCTCGTTCGAATTTTGGTTTGTGACTTAGAGGTGAGATGTCGCAACAAAAATATTTCCGTAACTGGACAATATGTAGATGTAGATTCACCTACTAAAACACTTGGGGTCTACCGAGTTGTACCACAACTACCTGAGTTAATCCATTTCCGCCTTTATTGGGTATTATACTGACCATCGAGGTGGATCATTGATTAATTTATCGAGAAGGGCAAGGAAAATCATTGATGAAGCCATTTTTTAACACTGTATAGCTTCTTCAATGATTTTCCTTGCCCTTCTCGATAAAAACTGCAACTATAAAATAGTTAAGGTCATTAGTCATTAGACTTTATTTTTGAACCGGTAACCCCCCAAGGAATTTCTGTGGTACAACTCGACGGTAGGATTATACCTACCTGATATCTTGTGGTACAACTCGGCCATCCCGAAACACTTGAAACTAAATGATACATTTTATGATAATATTATTGATCATTTTTCGCAAACCAAAGACCGTAGAATTCCGTTAATATATAAAAAAAAAAGTTCATGAAATTCATAAAAAAAATTTGGAAATCGGTTGACCCTAAAGGCCATCCCTGCAACTTCCCGCTAAATTCAATTTTCAAACGCATGCGATTTTGTCGCTAGTTGCGATGTTTTTGAGCTCAAAAATTTAATTTTTGTGTTATTTTGAGCTCTCCGAGCTCAAAGATAAAGCCATTCCATGCTTTTGAGCTCTTCGAGCTCAAAAGTCTTATCAAAGTTCGATGAAACACGATTTTTTAAATTTTCAAACTGCTATAACTTTTGAAAGAATCAACCGATTTTCACGCGGTTGGCGGCGATCGATGTAGTTTTTTGAGCTCTATAAAAAATTTGGAACAAAAAAAATTGATCTGATGAAACATTTCGGAGTTATTACAAAAAAAATCACTTTTTTTCGATTTTTTTCGACAACGATATCTCACGAACGCATCAACCGATTCCGACGCACTTGGTGGCCATCGATGCGAGTTTTCAATGTTAAGAGCTAATTAGTTTTCGAGGTCGATCGGTTCAGCCAATTCGGAGATATTTTGAAAAAATGAAAAAAATACCAACTCTTTTTGCAATTTCTCGAAATCCAATTGGCTCTAGCGTACTTTTTTTGGTCATATTGGCAGCGTTAAGACCGATATTTTTATCTGTTTCAAATCGAAAAATTTACTCCTTTATTTGACAGAATGAAATTATTATTTGCTACAAGAATTTGATAGCTTACAAGGTGGGTCAAATAATTCTCATGTGCGGGGTGCAAAACAGTCTATTCCAATATATGAATTAATACAGTTTCCTGTAAAATTGTCGTATTTAGTAAAGCGTTTTAACAACAGATGTCGAAGAATAAAAATATATTATTCTACGCTTCACAACTAGTTTTGAAAAATATTTTTCAAAACTAGTTGTGAAGCGTAGAATAATATATTTTTATTCTTCGACATCTGTTATTCCAATATAGCCTTGCTGGAGGTGTGGCGAATTTCACTACGAAAAATACTATCAATTCAAAAAACATAAATGCCATCAGTGCAATTAACTTGGACATAAAAAGGTTATTGTTACATCAGAGGAAAATCAAATTACCTACCTATAAAAATAAAAAGTCGAGATCTGGCACTAATGTTATACAGGAGAATAGCATCAACCAAATTGGAAATAATCAAAATCGAAAGTATTTAGAAGTAATTGTTAACCAAATTCCAATAAATTTACAGGTTGATACAGCATCAGATATAACAATCATTTCAACGGAAACATGGAATAAGTTGGGAAAACTTGAATGCTCTACAACAAACCATGTTTCCTAAAACGCTTCGGGAGACACACTTATCTTATATTTGGAGATGCAATGCAGTGTAACTTTTGCCAATATAACATATTTCAGTAAATGTTATGTCTCTGTTAGGTATTACAGAGATTACAACGTTTCAACATAATCTCACAAGTTACCTATGCAGATTGGGCAGCACCGCAACACCCATCGTAGTTATTAAGAAATCTAATGGAGAAGTCAGAATATGGGGAGATTATTCAACAGGACTAAATAATAGTGATCTAAAATCTCACCATTATCCATTACCAACTCCAGACGAAATTTAAGCAAAACTAGCCAGTATATAGTAATATTTTTAGTATTATTCATCTTTCTGATGCAAAGTTTGATCAAAGTTCTTGAACGTATCAAAGAGTTTGGATTTCACTTGAAACTTGGAAAATGTAAGTTTAGTGTCAAAGAAATCAAGTATTTGGGCTACGTAGTCAACGGCAGAGGAATTCGTCCAGATTCTTCAAAAACAGAGGCAATAAGAAATATCCTTGTCGAAGGATGTTTAATGTTCGGTGAAAGAATAGTCATTCCAATGAAATTTCGACAATAAATTCTGAAGCAGTTACATAAAGGACATCCAGGTCAAGAACGAATGAAAGCTTTAGCAAGAAGCTACGTGTAATGGCCAAATATAGATTCAGAAATAATTAATTATGTTAGACAGTGTGTAAATTGTGCATAAAATTCTAGATCTACAGGAAAAGTCAATGTTTTGATGCTTGAAGGAAGATACAGATTAAATATAGTTCACGTTAATCAAATGAAACTCAGGTACACAACAACAAAAAATCATTGTATGTATTTTATAATCAAATGAAGGCAAATAAATATACGCACGCCAATGGTCGGCGTTTACCATCAATGGGATTAAAGATTCTACTTTTTTCACGACAGTAAAATATACACTAGGTATTACAAAAAAAATAATATCTTTCATTGGAAATTTCAGATAATTTATTTTAAACCGTTTCTCTACGAATTTGTGGACCAAAATAATATCTCTAATACCCCTTTTCTACGTTCTCCTGTCCTAAGAAACTCAAAAAAAAATTCCTAACAATTAATATCTCTCTCACATTTTGCACACATCCCGTCGCTCTTAATTTTTGGTTGTAAAATGATAAACAATATTTCCCTTTGTCAGCATAATAACAAAGATTTAAAAAAAATATAAGATAGGTTGTTTATGTTTCAAGCTGTCGCCGCACTCATAAATCATATTTGCGGCACGCTTTTGTTGTCAATAACGAGACCAGTATTTTTTGTAATCTTTGCCGATAGCATTTCAGAAAGGG
The DNA here is from genome assembly GCA_947563755.1 of Lochmaea crataegi. Taxonomy (NCBI): domain Eukaryota; kingdom Metazoa; phylum Arthropoda; class Insecta; order Coleoptera; family Chrysomelidae; genus Lochmaea; species Lochmaea crataegi. The sequence goes on from OX387428.1 coordinate 50,843,554, forward strand.
TGAGCTGGACTAATATTATTTAGGTATTAATGCAGGTATAGTTGCTTTACGTGATAAATTCGTACAAGGCAGAGAGAGACAACAAATAGACGACGTGTTTCATGTCTTTAAACCATCTTTTGTATCACATACCTACCTAAACAAAAATGTTCATATTATAGGAATAATTCTATTTGAAATTTTCTTTCGGAGCGACCTTGAGAAAATAAACATACCGACTGAACAAGTTTCCAGAGTCGCATTTGTCACTATGACAAAATTCAGATGTTATATAGTTAGGTATTTGACGATCAAATTTTTATTATATTTTTTTATAAACCATTATTTGAGTACGATAAATTCCTAATGATTTTTTTGTAAATAAATTACCAGTTCTTTTATACAGTGTCATCTCCAAAGTATGCACCATATGGGAAACCTATTCATTAGGGGTTGCTAGAACGGTAAATAGACAACATCCTGTATTCGACGGTTTATTTAGGAATCCTGTACCTGTAATATTGCAAATTACACAATTATTGTGTAATTTGTGAATTTTTTTGAAGATTAAAATAATTTTCAAAGTATTTGTTGCAGAGTTCTTTTTATTTTTTGTTAATACCGAAAATTGCTGAAGATTATACAATATTGTAACAAGAACTTGAAATTCATTAATATGAAATCACAAAACATCAAAATTAAATAAGTATTTCGTCACAAGCTCATTGATTTTCTGTAGATTTTCTTGTCCAATTTATTTTTAATTGATTAATTTATATTTAAAATAATGCAAACCTTAACAAGACAAATTTGTTCTGAAATTTTCCTTCATATGTGATAGATAATTCACAAACGATGAAATATGCAAATATCAAAATAATTTTTTAGAATCTTCATCAATTTTTTAACTTCCCGCTAAGAAAATCAATGATTCTTCCCAATGATTTTCGAAAAATCGGGAAGATATTGTTTTTACCCCGTTTTACAAAAATCGAGGTTTCAACAAATCTCGACGTTTTGAAGCCCTAAGAAGCTTTCCTGACTATTTTTACGATGATATCCGTACGTCTGTATGTATGTATGTGTGTGTGTATGTAAACCTCTTATAACTTCTGAATGGCTTGACCGATTTGATCGCAGTTGATGTCATTCGAAAGGGCTTCACCAAACTTAGATTTCCTGTAAGCTGGAACCAATTCGGACGTGTAGATTTCGAGAAATTACAAAAAAAGTGTATTTTTTCAAAATATCTCCGTATTGGCTGAACCGATCGACCTCAAAAACTAAGCAGCTCTTAACCTTGAAAACCCGAATCGATCGCCTCTAAGTTCGTCAGAACCGGTTGATGCATTCGTGAGATATCGTTGTCGAAAAAAATCGAAAAAAAGTGTTTTTTTGTAATAACTCCGAAATGTTTCATCAGATCAATTTTTTTGTTCTAAATTTCTTATAGAGCTCAAAAAACTACATCGATCGCCGCTAACCGCGTGAAAATCAGTAGATTCATTCAAAAGTTATAGCAGTTTGAAAATTTAAAAAATCGTGTTTCATCGAAGTTTGATAAGATAAAACAGCTACTTTTTTTTGTTGATACAATGACAACTTAATGAATATTATTTGATTGTAATTAATTTAACAAAAATTATATCAACTACTTATATTCATTATATTTACCGGCCGGTGTAGCCGAGCAGTCTAAGTGATTTAGCAATTACTGTTTCATGATACTGTCATCAGACTTTTGAGCTCGAATAGCTTTATCTTTGAGCTCGGAGAGCTCAAAATAACACAAAAATTAAATAACTCGAAGAGCTCAAAAACATCGCAACTAGCGACAAAATCGCATGCGTTTGAAAATTGAATTTAGCGGGAAGTTGCCGGGATGGCCTTTAGGGTCAACCATTTTCTTTAAATGCAATCAATTAGAAAAAGTTAGTTTCATATAAAATAGCAAATTTTCTTTGTTATTTTTTGGAAATGAAACAGTATAATTTAATAATTCACCAGAAACATAATATTTATTATATACAATTATTTACAATAATTAATTTTTTCATTTCTGTTGTTGTTTGAATTAGTCTATTGATACTTCTATACAAACCTTATGGATCTTTATTACACCTACCTATCTTCTGTATGATCCTCTGTGGTATATTCAATATTTTTTTTGTTACTTTTGGGAAATTGAACTATTGTGGTTTAATTTTCCATAAATAACAGAAATAATAACTTCATTATACCTATTTAAACAGTATATTTATAAACAATAAAAATTTTAGAAAATTGATTGTCCTTATAATGTTAAGTACCTAAGTCCTACCCTGAACTATAGCCAAACAACCCATTTCTCCAAACAGACTTGTCTGTGCTTGTTGGAACCAAATGTGTAGATTAGAAACAGTGATGCCTACGCGAGAGGTATATCCCCATTCGAGAGATTTTTGTGGTTTCCAGGGACAAATGAATATTTAAGTATTTTCGAGGGATTTTGTTATCTGCATTATAAAATTATTATGGGAATTTTTATATAATCGATTCATTGTGTGTTATTCGGGATAATTTACATCAAAATTACAAAACCTGTCTTAATTATCCTGTGACACAAAAGCTATTGAAACTACACACATATACCTACTTGAAGAGATTTATAATTATACATGGATATTTTAATTTGTGAGTTATACTGCTGACTTGCAAAAGAAGAAGTTGTACTGACAACTCAAAAATATAAAGACAATTGCATTTAAAACGATCATTTCGACATTTTTGTTACTTTTTTCTGTTCAATATTTACTAGCTCTTTAAATACCCTGATACATATGTGTTAAGAAATCTCTGTAATTTAAAAACAAAATCAGCACCTCGGTTTTTTTTACCATAACCACTTTATTTCCATTAATTCTATTGGATTAATATTGGATCTATTTAGAATATTCCTACAATATCAAATTATTCAAATACAACAAAAAATGTAAAACCAAAGTTCGAAAATTTTATGATATTTGTAATCGAAAAGACAATGTAAGCATCCGAAACCACAAATTTACAGACTTGGTTTGATTGGTAATGAATATTGATTGCAATTGATTTCATTTTAAATAGGTGGAAGCTTGGAAACCTGCAACATTACCAAATTCTAAAAATGTATTTGACATAAGTTAAATAATTTTTATTTTTAAAACAATGCCCTTAAACATTAACTTTGATGAGTAAGGTGGTAAACTAAACGAATATTTGCATACTGTTGTATTTTGATTCTAATGAAATTTATTTTTAATTTTTTTTAGTAATAAGTATATTATTTACTTTTAGATGGTGATTTGGATTGAGTGTTTATTGAAGACATCTACGGCATTATTTTCGGCTAGGCAGGGTATTACTTTGAATGTGGGTGCTTGTGGCGGCGACAAACGGACAACACCTATAAACTATTAGCGTTGGTTTTTTGTTTTTTTATAATCGGTGTTTTTTAACAAGCGTTGTTTTTTTTCTATGAGCGGTGTTTTTTTAACAAGCGTTGTTTTTTCTACGAGCGGTGTTTTTTTAACAAGCGTTTTTTTTTTCACAAGCGTTGTTTTTTTGCACAAGCGTTGTTTTTCTATATAAACGATGTTATTTTCTTTTATTATCGTGCGTTTCGCGAATTGGAATTTATATTGACACAATGGCAGATTTTACCATAATACGACTGGAAAGTGGATTCTACACAGTTGTATCCAGAGAAAAATCTTTTCTAAACAAAGGCGATTCGATTGTGTGTCATCCCGAATGCTGGTATTTGCTGTTTAATAGATTTGGTTGATAAATTGAATGAAAATCTACCCGTGGTCTTGATAACAAATGATTCAAATTCAGACAATTTAAAAACCCCAGATAACCAATGTGCAGTTGAGTCTGTTATTCCTCCATTACTTTTGAAGAAAAATATTGTACCACGAGACCGTCCTCATAAACAAAAACTTAATTTCGATTGATAAAATGTTTGCTCTTGTTGATATTGATTGTGACGAATCTAATTCTTCCTTGATCGTTATTCCTTCCTCTATGTTACACTGCACCAATGGCAAGTATTATCTTCGAGTAGATGCATCTGAACATTTGGTGACTGTAAAATGTTTTCACGACGAAGAAGTACTGTTGCAAAATTTATTATACAATATCAACAACAACCTGCCATATACATTGCTAGAAAAAATTGAAGCGACATCTTGTAAGAAACTGGACAGTGTACAAGCTCCTGTTAAAGAAATTGGAGATATTTTCAATGATACTTTATCTTTCGAAGACAACTGTCAACTCTATCTAGATGAAGAAATCAATACAGGTAAGTATATCTCAATTTCATATGCATTTAATTTTGATAATATCTAAAATAGGACCACTGTTTATATTTAGCGAATATTTTAATGTAGCTTTTGCAACAAACTTTCAAATAACTATACAAGTATTTTCAAATCTACAGCAGTAAAGTTCTGTTTCAAATAGAATACTTTTGCATGACAGATATTCAATTGGACTGCCAGAGGTATCTATTATTGCAGACCGCTAAGTTATACTGCTAACTGAAAGTATATGAAACACTACAGAGAAAAGAGTAAATTTTCATTAACAAATTAATTGATTCAACTCTTACTACGTGGAATATGTCCATAACTATTGGATAAAAACAATAAATATCAAATTCCACAACAGAATAAAACATATTTCTCAACCAATTTCACAAATAACATTTGCATCGCAAGGATTTTTAGCTTAAACTGACTACTTTGTTACACTCTTATTGTTACATTTAGAAATTTTGTATCTTGTAATTTCACATTTAACTCAATCAATTGGTGTTATACAGCTAACACTAGTTGCATGAGTATTCGCTGTATTTAATATGAGTATTCGATGCATTTATTAGCTTTCTAGCAAGTAATATTATTTTGGCTTATCAATATTATAAAGTTTCAGTAGTTCAGGTACTTGCAAGAAACCACAATTATACATGGATAATATATTTTATTTTGTAAGTTATACTGCTGACTTGCAAAAGAAGAAGTTGTACTGACAACTCAAAAATATTAGGACAATTGCATTTAAAACGATCATTTCGACATTTCTGCTACATTTTTTTGTTCAATATTTACTTGCTCTTTAAATACCCTGCTACATATTTGTAAAAAAAATTCTTGTGAAGCTGCCCGAAAGATATAACCGAAAAATCATCTACCCGAAACCACAATTATAAATGGATATTTTGATTTGTAAGTTATACTGCTCATTTGCAAAAGAAATAACCAAAAGATCTTCTGCCAGAGACCACAATTATACATGGATATTTTAATTTGTAAGTTATACTGCTGACTTGCAAAAGAAGAAGTTGTACTGTCAACTCAAAAATATTAAGACAATTGCATTTAAAACGATCATTTCGACATTTCTGCTACATTCTTTTGTTCAATAACTTACTTGCTCTTTAAATACCCTGCTACATATTTGTGAAAAAATTCTTGTGAAGCTGCCCGAAAGATATAACCAAAAAATCATCTACCCGAAACCACAATTATAAATGGATATTTTGATTTGTAAGTTATACTGTTCATTTGCAAAAGAAATAACCAAAAGATCTTCTGCCATAGTCCACAATTATACATGGATATTTTAATTTGTAAGTTAAACTGCTCACTTGCAAAAGAAGAAATTGTACTGGCAACTCAAAGACAATTGCATTTGAAATTTCAACATTTTTGCAACTTTTTTTTATTCAATGTCTACTTACTTTTCAAATACCCTGCTTAATATTCCAAGTTTTGATACACATATTAAATGTATTTTTCGTTTTATAGGATCGTTACATGCGGATCAACTGCTCAAGTCTAATAGGAACAAAAAGCATTATTGGTTGTACTGTGGCCAATTAAAATCACAAATCGCCAGGCACTTGATGTGTAAACATAAAAATGAACAGGATGTCCAAAACGCAATAGCCTTTCCTATGAAATCGAAGGAGAGAAGTCTTCTTTTGGAAAAAATCAGAAAATTGGGAGATAAAGACCATAATAAAAAAGGCGACGACATAATCGCGGTTGGAGCAACCGAAGGAGTTGATGCCGTTGTTTGTCCAAAGTGTAATGGATATTATAACAAAAACTATTTAAGAAAACACATTAAACTGTGTAGGTTTTCCTATTTAAAAGGTGTTGATTTAAATGGAATAAGTAGAGTGCTAATGGCAGATATCCATCCAAGAGCCAATAGATTAATGAGAGATTATATTTTTCCACGAATAAGAAGAGATGATAACTTCAAGCTCATCACTCAAGATGAGTCGTTGGTTTTATTTGGAAATATAAATGCACTGACCTATCTTCAAACGAATCAGCACCATGATAAAATGGTTGCTCAACACCTACGCCTTTTATGCCGAATATTTATCACTATGTCCACTGATGTGCCCACTTTAACATGTTTAAAAGAGATGATAAGTCCTGTGCATTACGACGCCTTTGTAATAGCAGTCAAGAAAATTGCTGGTTATGCTAAGGATAGCATAGAGCACCCAACAGTGATGAATGCTGCATGTAATGCAATCCGGCGATTTGCTATATTTTTAAGATGTTTAGCAATAAAGCAAAACAATACTCCGGAAATTGAGATTTTTGATAGATTCATTTACTTGCTTACACACAGCCAAAATCTAGATTTAACAAAGATTGCTTTAGAAAAGAGAACGGCGATTCAACGAAAGAGAAAAGTTGTGATTCCCTCACGAGATGAAATCAATGCATTGTTAACAAAAATTGATGAAGAAATTATGAAATCTTATTACCTTTTGTCCGAAACCTTTGATTTAGAAAAATGGAAACATTTATATATATCATGATATTTTGTAGAAAGAGACCTGGTGATATTGAGAGATTGGAAATGCAGGACTATAATCGGATTGATGTCATGGAGGGTGACTTCATAACTAGTATGGATGAAAACAAACAAAATTTGGCACATCAGTTGGCACGATGTGTGACTAGAGGTAAACTTAATCAAAATGCATCTATACTTATTTTAAGGAAACATATAAGAGCCATAGAACTACTAAAAACATATCGAGACCAAGCTGGAGTAGCTACAAATAAATTTTTATGGGCTGATCCAGACAAAAAACGTTATGATTATTTCACAGCTCATCATATTCTGGTCAAATTTTGTAAAAGTCATAATTTGAACACTCAGAAATTTTCTGCAACTAGGTTCAGGTATCATCTTGCGAGCAGCACAAGTCGTTTGGACACAGTAAAGCAGGGAGTGATCAGTAAATTTATGGGTCATGAAGAAGGAGTCCACCAAAAGATATATCAGAAACAACCAATACAAAGTGATGTATTTACTATGGGTGACATTTTATTTACATGTAACGGTTTTACCAGAAAAGTTTCTGAAGAAAACAATATTCAACCCATAACGGAAGTTATTAATAGTTTGTCTGCCTCATGGCTACAAAGGGACGAAATTGAAGATACAACCCTCTCACATGATTTACCAGAATATATCGAGACATAAAATAGCTCTCATAGTAACTTGCCTACCACTTCTTCAATTTCCGATGAACCAACACGACTTTCGGCCGATTGCACAACACCTACAAAGAGGTCTTCTACCCCTATGTCGGATTCTTGCATCGATTTCGACGTAAATGTAACTCCCATTAAAAAACGGCTTCCCTTAACAAATTGCAAAAGGAAATCATGGATGACACCTGAAAAAAATTGACCAGAGAACTATTCAAATCATATTATGCCGAAAAAACAGTCCCATCATTAGAAGAATGTCTGTACACTGCTGACGGTAAATTATCCAGAGGGCCAGCTCAAATAAGAAACTGGATCAAATTAGATTTGGAACGAAATTCTGGTAAAACTTATATTTTTTTAACTAATAGACCTTAAAAAAGTGGATTAATCTTTTCTCGTTTATTTCTAAAAAAACTGGTGAACAGTTCTTCACATTATTAGTATATAGAAAAATATTGTATGTAAAGTTCATATAATACCCTTCTTGGTGTGCGTCATTGATTGTTAATGTCTTTCTAACACATTACGTTGGAAGAAATGGAAAAAAGGCAGGTCTGTGATTAATCCTAATCAAAATATCACAATAATGAACCGTTTAAACGTAGTACAAACGTTAACCCTAATCTTTGACTTACAAAAATTTGATTGGTTGATGTTTAGATTACGCGCAAACGCGACCTATCAATCGGGCGAAATTACATCGTTCAAAATACGATGCAGACGTTCCTTTCGTAGCGGCAATGTGACTTACGTATTTTTCTAATACCCCACTGACAGTTCTCGTCAGGTCTGTACTTTGTTGTTTACGGTCAATTATTATTTATGAAAAGTGAATATTAATCTTATTGTTAGCATTTTATTTATTCAAATGCAGGACTATACTTACTAGTATTCAATTATTTTATTATGTACATTGAATATACAGTTTGTTTTATTTTGCAGTGTTTTGATATCCCAAGTATTATTAATTTCATAGCCTTTTCGAATTTGGCTGAATACGATCCTGATGATTTTATTTATCAAATTGAAGGTTAGCTATATGTCAAAATAACAAATTACCCAAAACCCGGATATACGTCACAAACGATGACGCACACCAAAAAGGCTGTTATATGAACTATAGTATTATTTTATGTGTTCTGTTTTTTTTAGATAATGCAAGAAACTGTCGACGTTGGCGAACGCCACAAAAACAAGCCCTAAGACAAATTTTTCGACCGTACTACGAAGGCAAACGTCCTTTGACATATCCATCTATTACAGAAATGAATGAAGCTATTGAGACAGTTCCAGAATTACGAGGAAAAACAACATCGGTGATCCGCAGTCAATTACAACATGATTACCAATATGTATGTCCAGGCCAAGCAGAATATGTGAAACTGACAACCTTTGATCATTAAACAGGCTATACTAAATTCAAACACAAGCTGCCGGCGATGTAAATAAACACCAGCTTACGACATACGTCTCTCCACGCTGGTGTTTGTTCACATCGTCAGCAGCTTGTGTTTGAATTTAGTATACATTAATAACGCTCGATACCGACAACACACTTTGTTTGCAGCCCACATCTCAGGGGCTCAGAATTTGTTTGTCCCTGGAAAGATATATAGTAAACACTACTTTGACATTTTCTCTTGCACATTTTACAGTGTTCATTATTTTCTAAATACCTACAATTTAAACGAATAATCAAAATTTCCTTGGTTGAATTGTTTCAAGTTGCTTCACAATATTAAGGATATCTTGAAACTCAACGATTTAACTACGGTAAAACAACAAAGGGTGTTGTTACATTCATCTAGTCTGTTCAATGGTTGCAGCAGCGATAACAGCGAATGTTTTTATCCAACTAGCAGCGTTTTTTTTATAAAACCGTCGGTGAATGTTTTTATTCAACTAGCGGCAATTTTTTATAAAACCGAAATTTTTATTAGGTGCATAGTTTATAAAAAAACGTTTTTAAAAGTTACTTCAAAATCAGTATCAACATTTTCTCAATGTCATTTGTACAGGAATTGTTGATTTATGAATATAAAAATGTTTATACCTGTTTTGATAGTTACTCTTGAGAACCTTTTAAGAGTGTATACAGGGTGATTGATCAGTGTGATAAAGCTCAGAAGGTCTGTTTTCATGTAGATACCAAAAAAAGTTTATATTATGAAAATTGTAGGTAGCTTTAAGCTGAGCTTTATCACACTAATCAATCACCCTGTATATATTATCCAAATCAATAGTTTATTGGTAAAAACATAGATTTTACATTTTCAGTTTTTTCTTAGAATCTAATATTCCAAAGTGATTTTATGGTTTGTCTTAATGATTGCAGCAGCGATAACGGCGAATGTTTTTATTAACTAGCGGCGTTTTTTTTATAAAACCGAAATTAGGTACATAGTTTATAGAAAAACGTTTCAAAAAGTTAGTATCAACATTTTCTCAATGTCATTTGTACAGGAATTATTGATTTCTGAGTTTAAAAATGTTGATACCTGTTTTGTTAGTTACTCTTAAAAACCTCGTCAAGTGTGTACATATGTTATATATGTGAAAATATCGATTTTACATTTTTAGTTTGTTTTAGTATCTAATATTAGGCCAAGCAATAGAGCAAGCAAGTATAGTAATTTTTGACAAAAATTCTAGTAGAAAACGGATGATACCATAATATAGAAGACATTACATAGTATAATTTTGATATGTTTTGGACACGCAAATGTTTTTCAGTAATTTGTTATAAATATCTATAACAAAAAAAACTCCCTTTTTTAGTTTTTTTTCATATAACGTAAAAAATACTTTTCACGTTAGATGAAAAAAAGTACAACAAGGAGGTTTTTTTCGTTTTAAATGTTTATAACATAACCAATTACTGAAAAACATTCGCGTGTCCAAAACATATCAAAATTATACTACGTAATGTCTTTTATATGATAGCACCATCCGTTTTCTACAAGGGTTTTTGTCAAAAATATTTACCTATATCTTGGCCTATATTCCAAAGCGATTTTATGGTTAAGCACAAATCATTATTTTTATATTTTGTTTCTTTTTTTAAGTGTTCTAGTCAAAGAGCATATCTTGTTGAAAGTGTCTACATGTTACCCAAACAATGTGATAAAATTTATGTTTGGTAAATTTGTACATGAAATATAATATTACTGTCACAATTTTGTTTTAATTTACCTACAAACCTATTAACAGTGAAACTACTTAACAATTAATTTTTATCTAAGACTTTAAAAATTAATAAAATGCACATAAAGTAAGAAGTGCAACCTATATTCTGTGGATCAGCGACGGAGATGAGAATAGGTGTAATTAAAAAATTGAATAGATGAGACTTTTACTTGATGAAGATCCATATTGAACGAACGTTAGTTCGAATATAATGAAGTTTTAAACAAATTATGTTTTATTTCATCGTTCAGGTGTAATTCACTCTATCTAGACAAAGATGAAACTATCGATTTGCCAGATTTTATTGTTATAGTCCCACACAGCCAAAACACGTTTCACAGATGTATCGAAGATATCTATAGCGAGATATTGTATATCGCATAGACATCTACAAATATATATGAGACATGAATGAGATATCTCTAAGATATCTTTATGTCCGCCTTGTATACGTCTCAAAGATATTATGCTGAGATATCTCGGAGATTTCTTTAGATATATTAATTGCCAACGTCGTTTCGACCGCGGTTATAGTCTTCATCAGAACTTAAAATGTAAAACAGGTAACATCAACCCATCTTGTAAAATTCAGTACATTCACTTTAAAGATTTGGTTAAAGTTTTAAAAACATACAAAGCAGATTAAAATGCAATATTGTATTTTATTTTTCGTTTTGTCTGTTTCTAAAACTATTTTAACCAAGTGTTTAAACATCAAAACACTTATTACATTGTACAAGACCGGTGGACATCACTTGTTTGATGAAGACTGTAACATGGTCGAAACGTTGGCAATTAATAATTTCAATAAGTCGAAAATGTGCTTTTTAATGAATATGCACTAATACATTTCTCTTTATATATTCAAAAAAACTAACTCTGCCACAATAAACAGATAACATGTCATATACAGCTTAACAATTAATTTATTGCACACAAAAATTCGAGGCTTCTATTTAAACATATCTGATAACATAAACTCTAAACTCTCTTCAAAACTATTATTAGAAATGTAAGTACATATATTAATTGGTTCAAGTGATTTTAAATAAAACATTAAATCCTGAAATTAAAAAAAACAAAACACAAAAGAAATTGAAGCTAATCAGTCCTATTATCTTTTTTTTCTCTATCTCTTCTTAATGTTCCTAATCTTAACCAATTTTTAATAACTTCTGATATTTCAGAGTCGGTTGCCATTTCTTGATCCTTTTTACTGCGAACAGCAACTACAAACGAATAAATATTAATTATTATCGAAGATTCTAGAAATTAACTATGATGATTAAAGGGTTGTAACAAAAAATGTATTCTTTTAAAGTGGATGTGCATGCCATAATTATTTGATTTGACATTTTCATCAAAACATCTTTACACTTCTTATGGAAAACAAAGCGCACAAACTGATTTATTTTTTACTTTATTCACATTTCCACCTACAATGATAGAATCTAAAATAACTTTAATACCAATTTGTGAAAAATTACTAATTGTTCATGGTGGGTAATACAACATTAGTGTATACTGTGTAGTCAGAACCCTTACCTTGTATTACTTTAACTATCTCTAGTTCAAAGAATGCTCTCTTTTTCTTTGCTCCGACCCAGCTGTATTGAGCAGCAACTGTATTAGTTATCAAACTTATTAAAATATTTACAATGGAAGTCTTGAGATTTTTCCCCAACATAAGCCGACTTCTCCGAATCTAAAACAAATAATCAAATTTAGCACAAGTTTAGCAACCATTTAATTTTTATGAAGGAGATGGAACAAAGTGATTTATTACCACACATTTTCGGAAATTATCATTCGTTTTGAACAAGGTGTTAACATTGTCCATATCTTCACAGTTGTTGATGGGAAATTTAGCATCATACAATTCATTATTAAGAGGGTCTTCATTTTCCACCTCTATCTGCTTAATATTAATCCCCTGTTCAATATTATTAATTCTATCCAGTAATTCTTGCTGAAGAAGTGATAATGCCACGACTTTTCGTTGAATATATTTCAGGATGTCCAAGCTTTGCTGCTGAAAATCTAAAAAATAAACTTTTTATTTCTATGACTTATAAATTAAATTTTACCTATATACAGATTACAAAACATTTACTAACTTAGTGATTCTGCTGTATCTTGCTCATCCCGTAGCACAAATTTATTTGATTTATTTGATACACATTTTGAGGATTTAATAACTTCTTCAATTATTTCATGGCTATTTTTTTTGGTACTTCCATGTTTTATAAATTTTTCTGTAGTTGCACTAGACAAACCACTACCTGAAACAGTCATAAAAATCAATTTAGGTCAAATTCACAATGTATGTCCTCAAAAAAATATTGAATTCACCTTAAAAACCATCCCAAACAATGACTTACATGTGTTTTTTGGAAATTTCGGATATTTAATTTCTTCGGCCAACAATGTTTGGTCTAATAATTCATCATCTGATGAGCTGATTACTCTTGAAGCTCTAACCCTTCTTTGTTTTCTTTCTTCCTCTTCATCTGTTGTACCAACTTCAGTTTCTTCCTCAGCTTCTTTAGCTTTTTTTAACCCATATTCATAGTCATCTAGAAGAACAGAGTATTGTATCAGACATGTTTCTTTTGTGGTTAATCTCTATCAACAATAAAGTATCACTGACACAGTATTTCAATGTGGTCTCACCTGTACTATATAAAACCCTCAAAATTTTACATTTTTCCCAATCTGGATTCGGTGGTAATTTATTTTTGACGGAGGAATAATATTTACTCATAGTTTTAAAATTTGGCCAAAAGGCTTCATTACCCTGAATCCAAACATTAGGGATCAGCTGCACTCCATCATCAAATTCTACTACAGTGTATTGTTTGTTCATTTTGAAATCTACAACACAAAAATCAATGTAAAGCTGTACATTTTTTATTTCCATTTTTTAAATATTAGTTGCAAATTATAAAAAATACATACCTCACTATGAAGTAAAGGGATAACAACAAAATTGTTATTATTGTATGGCAATTTCATACACTTCTGCTTAACAGTATTTAAAGGCCAAGTTTTAAGTACCGATAAGTGTGAAACTACAAAAATATTAAGAATAGAAGAAGCACATGGTTTTTCATACAAGTTTTCTTTCTTTATAAATTCCCTCCCTATTAACAAAATGCAGTGATTTTCATTGGAGTAGGCAATATTTTCTAGGAGAACGACACTTCCATTTTTACATAAAAAACAATTATCTGCTGTTGAGGAACATTTTAAAATAAACAGATCATTTTGTATTACATCATACTGAGGATCTGAACATCCATTTATAAGAGGCCCATGAGTATGTAAAGTTTTATGTAATACTGAAAAATCAGAATTTTCCTGACTAGGTACAATTTTATTTTGAATTCCTACTGCTTCTAATTCAGTAGTACGAAAAAATAACTGTTGAAGGGGACGTTCTGATTTTCGAATTAATTTTTTTATTGAAAACATAAAATTTTCAAACTTAAAAGCACTGAAAAAATCTAAATTACCATAATGTTTTACATCCTCAGCAAGGTGCAATACATTATGAACATTATGTGAAACATTGTATTTTTTATAAATTTTTTCATATGTAGACACAAAAATACGCAATAATTCATTTGCATATTCAACTGTTTCAATAGCTGCATTTTGAATGCAAAGTATTCTAATTGCCACATGTAGCACAACAAAATTTTCAAAAATTTGATTTCTCAAAATGCCTGAAAAACAAACAGGACCTATATAAAGCAACAACATACGAAATTCTGTTGCTTTATATAATTTGATATATTCTAAGGAACGGGGCTTTCTAACAAATTCCTTCGGTATATGATGCTTTAACAATTCAATTTTCTGTGATATAGCTTTAACATGAGAACTTCTTAATCGGAATGATAAATCACCTCCCAACCACAACAACAAAAGTCTTTTAGTAACTCCAAGGCACAAAAGGTGCATATAATCTAATGGAACACCTTTTACTATATCAAAATTGGGAATATTTTTTATAATGGTTTCATTAATATGATATTCCTCATCACTATTAGCCCTAAACCCTGTATCTGTTCTTTTATGAAAGTTATTCCCAGGAAAGCAAACTCGATTATTCAAGAAAATACCATTTATTAAACATTTTGTACAGCTTGAGTATCCACTATGTCCTTTTATGCCTAATACAAATGACTTAGCAGGAACATCACAAATTATACCCTTGAGAGAAAAAGGAATGTTCTTGTTATTTATATATAAGCCATTATTTACTAATTCAATACATTCATTAACAAAATCAGATAAAAAAACGTTAGAATCTTGTGGTTTTTGAGGACCAACATATGCCCCTATAATAAAAACATTTGATAATCCATATATATTTCCTAAAATTGGCCATAAAGCATTAGTAGATGATCTACTTAGAGGTAAACCATCAATGTTTATGAATAATTCAATCTGTTCAAAATTTATATTCACAATCTTTTCCAAATTTTTCTTTAAACCAAAATGACAATATTGCCCTGGATACACTGTTTTAAGTGGACATTTTCTCGCTGTATGTAATAATGTTCTACTATCTCGTGGTAGGTCAGAAAAGCACTCATGGTTTTGTAAAATGTTTAACAAACTATTTAGGGCCATATGAGATATATTGTTTGTGACTGCCCAGTTAACTAAACCTAACGTTACATTGGCAGCTTCTGTGTTATTTTGGGTAGTATCAGTAGCCACATTTAAAATATGTGTACAATCATTTATTGCCTCTGAGTTAATAAGTAATGGGGTCTCTTCACTTTCATGATTTTGAGTTAAATTACATTCATCATTACTCGATTCATCCATATTAATATCCGATTCAAATGTATCCAGATTATTATTAGGAGCAAGAGGCATTTTTATTACTTGTTTTTCAGGTTGTATTACATTAATTTTTCTTTGAACTAGACGACGCAAATGTCTTTTACTTACAGTACTAACCGTTTTATATTTAGGCATGATTGAATTTTAAAAGAAAGAAAACTAATAGATATAAAAACAAACCTCCCGAATATCACACTATAGGTAGGTACTTTATCACTTAGCACTTTAACTGTAATTTAGCTTAATTTGTTTGATTCACAGATAATATATATTAAAAAAAGGTTTGATTGTCGTTTGCACCTATTCACACATGTTACAAGTCACAAAAAGAGAGGTTATGTTTCAATTCCCGCGGCAACTATGTCCTTACCGTTACCAGAGACACGTTTCTATGCACGTTACACGCAGACGCAAGTTACGAAAGTAATGTCCACATTTGTCTGGTAATTTCTGTCTGTGATACGTCTCTGAGATATGGAATGTATGGATGAATAAAAATCAAGTGCAGCAACATTGCAATCAGACAGAAGAGTGACAGAATTGTTTTAGAAATATGTCGGAAATATCTCGAAAACTACAATAATCTTTAAACATTTTTTGATAAAATACTTGAATGACTCGGAGATATCACGGAAATGTCTCGAATATATGAAGAAGCTTTTAGACCATTTCTTAATATCTCCGAAATATCTCAGAAATATCGCAAAATATCTGAGATATTGTGATTTAAATGAGATCTTTTTGAAATATCTCCGAGATATTTGGTGCTGTGTGGGGTAATGCCGTCGTGAAAAATAATATATTCGAAAATAAAGTATACTTTTAAGAAATCTTTTCAATAACTTTGAAAAGTATCGTAAGATAGTCAAGTACTGAGTTTAGATTCAACAGATTTTTCTGTGCTTGCATACATATATTTGTCTCCAATGTATGTATGTATACCTACTTATTTGAAATAAGTGCATCAATATAATTAGCAGTACATCTAAAATGCTTAGTGCTGAACTTTTGCTGGTGTGGTCGTTTGATTTCTATGTAGCTGTGAAATATAAGTTCCACATATGGGTTAACATTAGTAATTAACAAATTGCAATAATAAACGTTGACTGATTGAAGTCTTGTCATGAATTTGTTTATGTCACATATTCAGCAGTTTTTAATATCCCAGTTAGTACAATGAAGTGACATTAGCTAAAATAAATAATATGTTGATATGGTATGTTGTGTTACAAAGGCAGAAAATAAGCATTGGCTGCATGCTAAGCGAAAATCTGCTAGTGTTTTCTCTATCTGTTACACAGTGTATTTGGTCTACCGAAAAAACAGTGAATAGGAACATGTAACAAAAATCTTCAATGTACATAATTTACTTTGAAACTTCAGTAGTAAGAGTGTACAAATTTATTTATTATAATAATTATTGTTAATTACTGCTTGACTTACGGATTATAGAGTTGTAAGTATTTATAAAAAAAAATATTGTAGATTCCCCATAAGTGTTTTTGATATTTAAAAATTATTTTAGATACTACAAATGTATTTTCGCTATTTTTAAGTATCTAGAATATTTTAACTCATACTTTTTCCAGTATCTTGTATCTTTGAATGTATTGCAAAACAAGTATCCTTATGTGGTCTAAATATTTTACAAATAATATCACTTGGTAACTTCGTCTGCCATCTGTGGTGGAGTAGGTGAACTATATGCGCCAATAAAATATTTTTTGGCCGGTATGTCGTACATTTCCATACCTATTTCTCATATATATTTTTGTCGTACATTTAGCCATTTAGAATATATATATATATCTTTACGCCTTTGTGCGTCCGTACATTGTCCTTTTACATTTAATCGTGCGTCCGATGGTAGTTGTGCGTCCGATATACGGACGCACAATTATTTTTCAATTTAAACTACTTTTTCGATAGTTTTACATCATAACAAGCATTCTTGCAAATTATATGGTGGACGTCAAAATACGACAAAATGAGTGGAGTATATAATATGTGAGTTCCATAAATTTCCGCACTGGCGCACTTGTATATACACGATGTGAATATACTAAAATATTTTTTAGCCAAACCAAGCGACTTGTGCGTCCGCTGGTGGCAACACCGCAATTTTAAGAATTAAGTGACTATATTTCTGAATATTTCTTCGATGGTCGTTCCAAAGGAAACTTTTATAAACTTACATAATTTACTAGGACTCTGGGCCCATAGCAGCATAATTACATAATTTTGTTTTCTTGTTGATTGACGCAGTTTAATTCAGCTTATGTCGCTGGGAAGACAAAACACTGCAAATTTTACGATCCATAAAAGATAAAACGTAAATGTAAGTGAACTAATAACAATACAATGAATTAGTAACTAATGTCAAATATTTAAAAATTTTACAGGTAACTATAGTGAAAAAAAATCATTCTGATCTTTGATTTTAACACTAAGCGCTTACCCAATAATTCTCAAAATATACAGGAAGTGTCATTTGAAATTTTAAAGTTGAGACACGTGATAAAAAATTACGTCATTAAATTGAATATGTTTTTCGTGGTTGTATGGCTGGTCTAATTTTTCACCAGCCCGCAGAGTCTGATTTTATTATTTCGGAGATTAGGATGCATGAACTTCGTGACCAGTGATTTTAAGGAAGCAATCGTTCAAATTAGACACCAAGTATTACATCATTTTTTAATTGGTTATTTTTGTATAATTTAAAATTTTTAAATTGTACAGGTTGTATCTTTAAACGTTCGACAGTAACTGAAAACGTTGTAAACGCTATGGTCGGTACTTTATAGCCCCTCTCACCTCTTATGGCTCCTCAAAGTTTCAAGAAAGTATCTTTTACCGGAGATATAAACGGATTATCTTTTTGTATTAGACATCTTTTGTTGACGCCGCAACTTATAATATTAACAAACATACATTTTCCCTTGAAATAGTTATTTTCCTAACGCTTAACGCATATGTTTGAAACAACATTTTTTCTACGAGCGGACGGATACAAACTAACAAGTTTATTAGTTACCGTCTGGTCATTGATGTAATCAATAATAGTTATTAACGCCATATTAAACTAAATTTCAATGAAACGAGAAAAATAATTATAAAAGACAATAAATGATACCTTGCGTGCGGCAAAGTAGAATCGTGCGCCATAGTATACTTTTCCGCGCACTCGTAGAAAAAAATATTGGATAGTTTTTTTCAAGTTGAGAAAACTGAAAATTGAACTATTGAAATTTGAAAAGATTATGTAAATTGAAGTACCTATATCCAGTACAATATCCGTTATACGTAACCAAACACAAACTTCACTTCTTCGTCATATTTGCACCACGTAACCAAATAGATAAAATAATCATAATGTAATATTTAAGTGAGAAACTAATTATCTATTTGAATTTCCATTTTTCACCTAGTAGGGGTAATATTATCGTGTTACCGTGAGATTACTAATAACATACATTGGGTTTTGTAGTGAATATATTTTTGTATGAAATTGGAGTGTACTTAAATTAATTAGTTTATTGAGAGAAAATTAACGTATTGTTAAAAGATTGGTCCTCGGTGAAAGCAGATGCAAATTGTATACAGGGTAATTCATTAGTACCATCGAGTCCAATATATTGTAAATCCTCGAACATTTTCGAATAAAAGTTTGACCGGTGCTCTCCACCCTGAAGGTTCATATTTTAAAATTGGTTGCAATTGTACAGTATGTTCCAGAACGCCGTGCCAGATGAAAGTTACAGTTTTTTAAATGGGACACCCTGTATTCTACTTCTAATTTGAATTCTGCTTGATTTCTTTATTGCAATGATATGAGGTTGTACGTGCACCTGTTCCTGAGAATCGTAATGAGTTCAATGCCTATGTATACTTTAAACTGCTCATTTTGAAATTAATCAGTTACAGCCATACGTCTGTGATTTTCTTCTATAGTTTATTCCAACAAGTACATAAAGCATTGGAATTTAATAATCCCCTAACTAACAGGCGTTTATCGGAGTTTTACTCAAAATTGACGAAATATGTTAGTTATATAAGCAGAAAGTTACTGGTCGTCATCGTTATCAGTGTCACTTGTACTTGATTCACTATCACTTGTGTTAGAACTATCTACATTAATAATTAAAGGATTTACTTTCACACTTTTAATAACATTATGATCCATATTCCACATCATTTTCAGTTTTTTCAACGTGACTTAATAGTAATTTCTTTACATATTCTAATTTGTATGTAATATTGTTTCTCGCACCGAACTGTTTAATTTCTGCCCAAACCAACTCTATTGGGCTCAACTCGCAGTGGTGAGGGGGGAGCCGTAAAACACTGACAAGTCCATCTATCACATATTTTTTATATTTTCACTTATGTTGATTAGCAATCTCATAGAGACAGGCTTTGGTAACGCTGTTATTAAATGATATACCTTTATTTTGTCGCCATTTCATTAATTCAGCGTTTCTCCATGAGCAGGTTGGTAATTTTTCTTGCAGGGCACTATTATCAAGAGCTATGAGTGATGGTGGTATATTTTCCAAAAACGACTTAAACCAATTTTAACATTTGTGCGTTCATATCTTTATGATAGTCGCCGTCAGTTTTTGAAGTAAATAGTAACAAACCATTTTCAGTAAAACCAGATGCGGAACCAATATGTCCAATAATCAAACAGCGACCACAAGGACCTACAATGCCGGTTGACCATTATCCATAAACGCCTGTTTACCGCTGTTAATATTAGAATCCTGCCAAATCTTAGAAGGGGTATGTCCTTCGTTAACCCAAGTTTCATCAAGATAAAAAATTTGTTTTCCTCAACGTCTGCCATTATCTCGCGAAGATAATCTGATTATACATTTTCCAGTGAGACAACTATTCCTACTCTGTTGCTTACACTTGAAACCTATTTTATGCAAATGCAACAAAACGTTGTTTCACTTATAAGCGACAAATTCGCATCAGTTTTTAATAATTGAAATATTTTATTTAATGTTAGTACTTCATTTTTCATATAAAATGAATGGATGTATCTTCTGATTGCGTCGTTTATAAATTCACAGGTTTTCTTCACTTTTCGTCCTGGTTTCTCCTTAGGTTCGCTTAAAACCTGATTTGTTTTTTGTTCACATATTACTTTGTAAATAGTCGATATCCCCACTCCAGTAATTTGTGCATATTTTTCTATAGTGCTGTCAACACTGTTCTGCAAACAGTAAGCATTAGAAGAAGGTGTGTTTAAGGACATGCGATTTTCTTTCGGTATATACCGAAATACGTTTAAAATCATCGTTTGTTCGTTTAGTCCTAATGGTCCAAAATTTTACAAATAGGTACAACCCTTCTCAAAGACGGTTATTACAAAACTAAAACCATAATTAAAACTAATATGAAAACCTATAGGTCATAATGACGAAATTGTACAGGGTTATTCATTATAAATTACCCACCCCCTATCATCGTTATTATTGCTTTTAGAAAAAAAAGTCTTATATAAATTTTTTTGGTTACAAAAGTTCAGTAGCGTGCAAATTTAAGAGGATACAAGAAATAATAGTTTTTTTTTAAATGGGATACCCTGTATATTTTTACATTTTTGGAATGTTATTTTTTTTCTGATTTCAAAAATATATAATATGTTACCCCTACCTTGTACCGTTTTTGAGTTATTAAATGTCGAAAATCTTGGTTTTAGTAGTTAGGTACTGTAAATATGAAAAAGATAACATTATTAAAGTAAGCTATGAAAATGACAACTAATATGTTTGATAATTGACATTTTTCTGATAAAGTTATTAAAATGGTTTACAGTGAGGAAGAAAAAGACAAAATATATATAAAAAATAGAAAACAAAGATTCATTTAAAAGAATTTATAAATAAATAATTTATAGATGTTCGATGTGTCCACCATTATTGTCAATGCATAATTGATAACGCCTTCTTATATTTAAAATAACTTTGCAGATGACTTCATTATTTCCATTTAGTTTGTTAATTTAAAGTTGAAACCTTTCTTTAATCACCTGTATAATATTATTATTAACAATATCTTTTAGAAATCCCCAAAGAAATGGGAATTTTTTGCGGAAGTGCGCCATCCTGCATCCAAATCATATCGACAATTAATGGGATAAGTATTTCCAATTAGGTAACTCCAGTTAAGGTATAATCATAATATATAGTCCCAACAATTTTATTTCTAAAAATTCCACACCAAACGCCAACAGTTTTTCTTCCTGATTTTTGTATTTGTTTCACTAATATTTTTCTGTTATGCTTATTTTCCCACGACCTTCGATTTTCCTGTTAAAAACTCCTGCCGCAGAAAAAGTTGACTCATCAGTCCATAATATTTTTGTAAAATACTCGGGATCTTCATCCAACTTATGAATCATCTGGCGGCAAAAGCCAAGCCTTTTCCTTTTATGAGCCTCTGTTAAAACTTACCGTACCGCTAAAATTTTATAGGGTTTATAGTTGTTATTTTTTAAAGTACGTTGAATTTTAGAATAACTCTTACCTAATTGATTAACCGCAGTATATATACTACATTGAGAATTTTCTAAAAAAGAATAGAATGTTTCAAAAAAGCCTACTCGGGGCAAATACTTATAATGGATGAGTTTACCTTCGAAATGAAGCAATATATCTAGCTGTTCTTCCTGGTTTGTTACCATTTGGTAAACATTCTTAAAAGTATTTTCTGATGGTGTTGGACGATTGGGATACAACACCTTATATGCTCTTCGTGCTGTACGCTTATTTTTGTTATTTTCTATAAAACATGTAGAAATTTGGATTTTTTCTTCCTTACTGTAAACCATTTTAATAACTTTATCAGAAAAATGTCAATTATCAAACATATTAGTTGTCATTTTCATAGCTTACTTTAATAATGTTATCTTTTCCATATTTACAGTAACTACTAAGATTTTGAACATTTAATAACCCAAAAACGGTACAAGGTAGGGGTAACATCTTATACACTTTTGAAATCATAAAAAAGACCATTCCAAAAATGTATAAATATACAGGGTATCCCATTTAAAAAAACCCTATTCTTTTTTGTATCCCCTTAAATTTGCACGCTACTGAACTTTTGATAGCATATTAACAAAATTCAGCTGTAACCAAAAAACTTTTATATAAGACTTTTTTTTTAAAGCAATAATAACGATGATAGGGGGTGGGTAATTTATAATGAACCCTGTACATTAATATTTCTTAAAATACGTAACCAGTTTTTTGTTTTTCTACCTGTGAATTGGAGAACAATAGATAATCTTTCTGCGATTATTCATAACATACATAACATGTCAGTTTGTTTATAATGGGTACGGAAGCAATAATATTTTATAGTACATAATTTTTTATTCGAAGTGATCCACCTCAAGTTTTCTTTTATAAACTTAAAAATTGTGACGCCTAAAAGTATTTATTTTTCAATAGTACCTACCTAAGTTACCATTAAATTATTGCAAAATATTTCGTCAATTTTGAGTACAACTCTGTGATATCCGATAAACATCTGTTAGTTAGGGGAGTATTGCATTCCAATACTCTATGTACCTACTTGTTGAAATAGACTATAATATCATAATTCACTATAAATATACTTTATCCATCGAACAAACAGAGCGACCCAAACAACGATAGATGCGTGATCACCATGCGCCTTTGCATCTATTGGCTAAAATAAATATGCCTCCATGCGCTGGCCAATCGGATTTAACTGCAATCGGCCGGCGGAATTCATTGTCCATACAGAGTTGGAGAGATCACGTGCACTATGCATGATACTGTTTTGGAACACTCCGTTGCTTGGATGGACAGAGTATAGACCTGCTTCAATATATATATAGATATCCGTATACAGGGCGAGTTCAAATTGGAATACATCGGCTTCACAATTTTTTTATACGGATCATCTTGTAATTCATATCCGTAAATGAAAGTTACTTTACTGTTCTTCAAATTTGATAAGTATTCCCTATACCCAAAGGAATGGTTTCTGTGATATTTCAATTTTATGATCAAAAATTTTATTTCCAACAAAAAATCAATGAAAAACAGCTATATAAAATTCATTCAGAACAATTAACGAGTTAGGATTTTAGAAATTTTTTTTAAAACATAGATAACAGTGCCATATAAGGGGCAGATTTCTTGATGTAGTTCTTCCAAATAGTAAAACTAGATCCACACTATAATTGTCGCACTTAGTAATTAGGTAGGTTCCGAAATATCAACAAACATTTACATTTACCTAATTCGTTTGTTAACAAATGGGGTATCTACATGACGAAGCTCCTACTCATCATAATGCACTCATTTAGTCAATTGAATGATGTTTCCTGAAAGTTGGATTGGACGATAAGGACCAGTTTTCTGGGCACCAAGATCACCAGAATTGAATAAAGTGATTTGTTCTTTAGAGGATATGCTAAAGATCAGGGGTACAAAGTACACCAGACGATAGGAAATATAGAATAAGGCAGGCTTTCCGAAAAGTTAATGCGCAAATGCTTATTTTTTATCAACCTTGTCACTGTAGATCCACTTATATGAGGGCATGGGAACTAACATTAAGATTTCGATTCGTTGTTTTTCCGATAAATGTGCCGTTATTCTTAATTTACATTTAAACTTTATGCTAATTTGAAATTGGTATCAGTTTTCACAATTTGTACATAAATATGGTTCAAGTTTTTAATGACTACTATTGTTTTTTGTTTAATTTTAAAAACCTACAAAGTCATATCATTAGTACAGTACAATTCAATTTAGAAAAATAAAACTGATATTCTATAAGATATTTTGTATTAAAGCGATACATTGCTCCTATTTCTGGAAATAAAAAAATAAGCTTCTTTGTGATATGTCACTCGACCTAGGTTGCTATTTAAAAAAATTCAAGATGGCAGCCGTACGCAAAACGCTGACGACAAAAACATTTTACATTTGCTCTAAAATATGCAGAATAACGTCTCATTCAAATTTTGCCAAACAAATTAAACTTCTTAACAAAGCCGATTAACATGGTCTTAAATCAATAATTAAATGATTGAAATTCGTGACAGTTGAAGCTGAACGGTTTTATCAAAAATGCATTCATGGTCCTGTCCTAAATTTTAAGCACTATATAATGATATAATATGAAACATAATACAAGGTAATCAAAAGTTTAGAGTTTTTGACCACTTTGTATTATGGTTTTTCTTGTAGCATTAGGTAGTGCTTGAAAAATTAAGATAGCTCAATATAAGCCATTTTAATAAACTTTGAACAGTTTAGCTTCAGCTGTTACTTGAAGTTCAAAACATACGAATATAGACTGTCTAAAGATCGTAAATTATTGACTATAAATATACCCTATGTGTTAATTTTTAAATCTTCTATTTGTACCCTTCCAAATGAAGTGTTACTTACTTGACCCCTTTTGCTATTTAAAAACATTGAAGGGATGAATATTACCTGAAAGGGGTTCAACAAAATATCGAAACTTATAGTGACGGATATTTAAAGAAATTCGAAAGTCGACGATAAGATTTAATCTTATCACTGTATACATTTTTTTCGAAATAAATATTTCAGCAAAAATCAGTGCTAATATTACATAGTTCAACATTTAACTTAAAGAATCATTTTATTTATACTGGCTAGTCAGTGTAGTGCAGTAAGAGTAAATATGAACAACAAAAATAAATAAAAAATTGTAAAAAGATTCTCTAGAAATTTTTTCTACATGCGTCACAATAATAATATCGTGTTTTTATTTATGAGAATGCTTGAAAAAAATTCAACCAATAATTTCTTAATTTATACTCATTAATTAACTACATTAAATTTTAAAACATTCTCAGTTGGACCACTACACACTTTTACACGCGATTTATCCTGTATGGACATAATCTAAAATTTTTCAAATTATGTTATGCTTTGAACGGACGCAGAATATTGTATCACTGAAATAATTGGTGTATAGGTATGTGAAAACTTGGCAACCTTGCATGGACGTATGATTGAATGCAAATCAGACAAAAACGTATATGTTGGAAGTTCAAATACTTACGGCTGGGAGGAGCTAGAAGTACTTTGAAATGTCAAAAATGCAATTTTTTTTTTGTATATATAAAGTAATTTAAACTGACAGTGGTATACTAGATGCACAAAAGAGTAAATATACGCAACCAAAATATTCAAAAATTTAGTCTTTCTAGTAGACGCACAAATACATTTCCTTGTACGGACGCACAATAGATAGCGGGATGTATACACTGTGTCCGTAAAGTATGGAACAAATTCATTTTTAGCTAAACAGACCATTTTAAGAAATAATCCTGAAACACGTCGATTTTTGATTTTAATTTACCGTATTTTAAAATAATAATCTAATATACAGGGTGAATTACTTTCGAGTAATGACGTCACCGTCATTTTTTTTTAATGGAACACCCCCATTTTGTTTCAATTTTCGGATTACTCTAGCTGAGCTGATTCCAAAAATGTATCACATGTTGATTCCAATTGGTACAGGGTGAACAAAAATACAATAGTTTTGTGTGTGCTCATAAAGTAACGCGTAACATTCTTTATTAGTTAAATTAACAATATTATCAAAAATACTTATGAAATACATGACTTTATAAATGTTCGAACTGCAGCCCTTGCTGTATTTGACAGTAACCCAAACGGTGTACAAATTCTTGTTGAACCTTGTTTATTGTGTCTTGAGAAATATTGTTTATTGCTGTCCGAATTCTCTCTTTTAATTCTTGAATATTTGCTGGTTTCGTTTGATACACAACATTCTTCAGATGGCCCCACATAAAATAATCCAAAGGATTGAAATCTGGTGACCTCGCTGGCCATTCAATAGGTCCACGTCTACCAATCCACCTGTTCGGAAAAATTTCATCTAGGTACCTTCTAACATCTACAGCATAATGTGGAGGTGCACCATCCTGTTGAAACCATAAACTTTCATCAAAACCTCCAGGATTACGTCTGCTGGGAAACAAATTACGTAAAGTAGGTACGAATACCCCCTTAAAAACTCAAGGTACGTTGCCCCGTTTAAATTACCTTCGATAAAGTAGGGTCCGATGATTCGATTTCTTACAATTCCAGCCCATACATTTACCTTTTGCGGGTATTGTCTATGATGCTCACGCATCCATTGGAGGTTTTCTTTTGCCCAGTATCTACAATTCTGACGGTTAACCTCGCCATTTAACGTGAAAGTGGCCTCATCAGAAAAAATAATGTTTTGTATCAAGAGAGGGTCTCGGTGACATTTATCCATCATTTTTTCGCAAAATTGGATTCTTCTATCGGGATCATCTTCGTTTAATTCCTGCACAAGTTTGATTTTATTAGGATGCCATTTTTCAAGCTTTAATAGTTTGTGTACCGTTGTTTTGCTAACACCAATATCGCGACTAACTTTACGCACAGAAGTGTGCGCATCTTCTTCAAAACTAAGTAAAACTTCTAATGCTGTATCAGCATTTGCAGAGGGACGACCTGAATTGCGTACATTTTCAACCGTACCAGTTTCTCGAAATTTCTTTTCAATCTTACTGACTGTTGAACGCGTTATAGGTCTTTCTGGATATTTACCATTAAACAAATTGCACACTTCCATCTGAGTTCGCGATCTGTCTCCATACACAATCATCATAAGTATTTCAATTTTTTGTTTTACACTTAACTCCATTTCTACTTCTAATTAAATCTAAGCAATAATTGAAACATTCACGAATACCAAAAATTTTGTAGTACTTAACTGTCACTGAACATCAATAAATTACTAAACAAATAATGACATTTCACAAAAAATTAGACGACTATGTTTTTTTTAAATTGATAAGAAATAATTTCTTTCATATTCTGTCTGATAGACCACAAGTACAACTTCAGGGTGTTACATTTAAACCAATTGCCGCTAGACAGAAAGTATTTTTGATAATATTGTTAATTTAACTAATAAAGAATGTAACGCGTTACTTTATGAGCACACACAAAACTATTGTATTTTTGTCCACCCTGTACCAATTGGAATCAACATGTGATACATTTTTGGAATCAGCTCAGCTAGAGTAATCCGAAAATTGAGACAAAATGGGGGTGTTCCATTTTAATAAAATGACGGTGACGTCATTACTCGAAAGTAATTCACCCTGTATATAAGATTATTATTTTAAAATACGGTAAATTAAAATCAAAAATCGACGTGTTTCAGGATTATTTCTTAAAATGGTCTGTTTAGCTAAAAATGAATTTGTTCCATACTTTACGGACACAGTGTATATATATATATATATATATATATATATATATATATATATATATATAGGAAATAGTTCGTTGCCGATACTAGTTAGGTCTAACTATTATTGTGGGGGATGCGGCAATGTGAATAAGTGAACTCTTTTTAGTTTGTTCTGAGCTTTCGGTAATTTATTATCACCATTATCAAAGAACTACAAAAGATACATTTATAGATATTTCAAACAGGTATAAATAAATTCAGTTTAAAAGTAAAACATTAATTACTTACAACTAAGCGAGGTTAATCACAATATCTATATATAATATGTATAATATGGAGAAAAAACATGGTATAAGATATAATATTCTTTTTCAAGAAATTAAATTAAAAATAAAACTATCAAAATTGACATTACGACATCGATGTTAATTTTTAGTAGTCATAGAAATGTCTTTAAATATATTTAGTATATTAGCAAGTGAAATAATAGTTGGTAAGTTAATATAAAGGAACAGAATTCTCATCTTCAATATTTGAATTTTTTGTTTTTTTGTCAAAAGATAATAAATAGCAATAAATTGTACTAAGTTTTTGAATATCAGTTCTTTTATTTAAGCAATTATCTTCTTGAGATATGAATGCCATTTCCAGGAAAATCCTTTTTACATAAAGAAAACAACTACTCTAAAAGGATTTTCCTGGAAATGGCATTCATATCTCAAGAAGATAATTGCTTAAATAAAAGAACTGATATTCAAAAACTTAGTACAATTTATAGCTATTTATTATCTTTTGACAAAAAAACAAAAAATTCAAATATTGAAGATGAGAATTCTGTTCCTTTATATTAACTTACCAACTATTATTTCACTTGCTAATATACTAAATATATTTAAAGACATTTCTATGACTACTAAAAATTAACATCGATGTCGTAATGTCAATTTTGATAGTTTTATTTTTAATTTAATTTCTTGAAAAAGAATATTATATCTTATACCATGTTTTTTCTCCATATTATACATATTATATATAGATATTGTGATTAACCTCGCTTAGTTGTAAGTAATTAATGTTTTACTTTTAAACTGAATTTATTTATACCTGTTTGAAATATCTATAAATGTATCTTTTGTAGTTCTTTGATAATGGTGATAATAAATTACCGAAAGCTCAGAACAAACTAAAAAAAGTTCACTTATTCACATTGCCGCATCCCCCACAATAATAGTTAGACCTAACTAGTATCGGCAACGAACTATTTCCTATATATATATATATATATATATATATATAACAAGTAATTTTATGAGAAACAATTATTGATTGACAACAGGAAGCAGATTAGCACTCACCTCTTTTTCCTGGAGTTGGATCTTCTTGTCGGTGCCGACTCTCTGCCTGTTGTCTGTTAGGAGAGGTAAAAGAAGTAAAAACTTCCACCACGCGCTAATTTACACAGAAGCAAATTATATTATATGTCTTAAGTTAAGTTAAATACGACGGCCATATCACAACTGCGTGGTCAACATCTAGTCGTTTCACACGCACACGCGCTAAGTACTATGTGCTTCCAGATTGGGGAACAAAAAATAAATCCAGTTTACATGGGGACTGAACATACCGCCCACCAAAATGGAACATTTTAGCACCAAGTAAGTGTGATAAATAAACTATTTGTCATCAAATCTGATATTCCAGTTTCAATGACAAACATGTGATAATAAGAAAAAAAAATACTAAACATTAAATTTACCCGAGAGTTAAAAAGAAAGAGGTTAGCAAATATATTTAATTATGACTTAAGAATAAAATTTAAGCGAACTAAACTAATAAAAAAATATATAAATGCAAAAAAAAATTCAATCTCGAGGTAAGGCGCAGACCTTTGAAACGGGTCGCTTAAATTCACCTTTTGCAGTGCGTATTGTGACAACACGAGTTACATTATCCGCGCCGCTGTGGACCGCAACGACACGAGCCAGCAGGCCCTGGGCACTCGGGTGGACGAAATTAATTCAAAATTGGTACGATTTTTACTGACATCTTTATTTGGAGGCGGAACTAAACGTGAAAGATTTCAAATAGAGCTGATAGATGGAGCCTAAGTTGAAATTAAGTTTCGGAGTTAGGTTCAGAAATCATTCACGGAGCTAGCTGTCTCTGCTAGCAGCCATATTGTTTATTATTATTCTTCGTAATCGTAAATAAAGGGCGTGCCAGTTCGTTCTTTCGTCGTTGTTTGTGCTTTTATTTTCTCATTTATATTCCTAAAGTATTTAAAGATTAGTTCCTATGATGAGAATTTGCTGTGTTCCTGGATGCATTGAGAAGGTTAGTACTAATTGTTAACAATACATGTTAATTTCTACCAATATTATCAGTTGAAGAAATTTTTTTTTATAAAATTAATTCAAATACTAGTTAAGATAGTTAGACTTAATATTTGGAATTGCTAGATGTATTAATTGTGGTTTATACAAAGTCAACGATTTCCTTGAAATAAAAATGAGAAGTATTATAACTAAGTATTAACCTAAGTATTTTTTTTATAGGCATAGAATACCTACCTGCTAACCAAGAGGTTTGGATTGAGAGAATTAATAATTCTAAGTTGGCTTTTGAGTCTTACAAATCTTATAAAAGTTGTAACATTAATTTTGAAGATTGTGGCAGATTGAAGAAATCCCTCACTACATTTGCATGGTAAGAACTTATCTCATCTATATGTGTACTGCTCTGTTTGAAATAGTAGTTATTAGTACTACAATAGACAGTTGATTGTAACTATATAAAAATTATGATTAATGTATAAATATATGTTGAATTAGGATTAATGTTTTTTAGGATACAAGAGAAGTGTGAATGTGATCATTTTTGGGTACCAGAGCAACAACAATCATTTTCAACTCCCGAGAAGCTAAAAGGTATCTATAAAAATTTTGCAATATTTTTTTATATCCAGTATTAAATCATTTGTAACTGTATAATGCCTAGTCATTCGAGAGCAATAACTTATGTTTTATTGATATTAATTTAAAAAAACCTTTTTTAGAATCCATTACTATTCTAAGTGCTTCCACCACAAAAAGTAGTAATAGTCCAGTAGGAAAAGTACAACGACCAGTCAAGACATATACAAGGAAGCGTTTACTACATGAGTTTGATGAAGTACCTGTTAAGTATTTTTGAAACACCTACAGGCAGTATAGCTTATGGTGACCTACTTGTGGTTATGTTGAAAACTCAATTGTAGAAAATTCTTATGTAATTTTCAGCTTGCAGTTCATCCACATCAAGTTTTTCACAATTACCGTCCAGTTTCATACAAGCACCATCCATTTCTTGGCATCTGGGCAGATATAAAGGAGTTTTAACTGCAACTGGTAAGCTTGTTTAAGTTAAATAACTCATTATTGCATATGCTAGTCATACTTTGAATTTTAATAATTGAAAGTACAAGTGATGTCAAAAACTATATTTTTGAAGGAAATCAACCTAAATTACAGAAAAAATTGTTCACGGCAATACCTTGCTTTTGTGTATGTAACTTATAAGTTCACTGCCTACAACTTGAATGAGGATAACAATAGTTGACTTTTTTTTTAGCTCATGGATATAGGGGCAATAGGAAACATTTCGATTCTCCAGATGTAAGAATTTTATAAAGAAAACTAAGCCAGTGGAAAGCAGCTGCCAAGAAAGCCCAGAAATCAAGTCCAAAGCGGATATTTATCCAAGTCTATTAAATAAAGTGTGTTATGTAATTGTTTCCCATTTTTCATTTATTATATCAAGTGAAATTATCTGCTTTTTAAATTGTTTTTTTCTTAGATATTTAAAAAGTTCGTAATTGTATTTATGTAAACATTGAATGTCCTATACCAAGTGGAAATATAAAAACTAGATTAATGCTCATTTCGCATATGAATTTTTTTACCTACTTTTAACTAAATAAATGTAGGTGGGAAATTTAAATAGTTGTATTCGTAATAATTCTGTATTAGAGAGGTAATCAGTTGTAACTACAAATAATACTAGTAGAGTTATTGTCTTTACATTACAATGGTACTATTTTACTATAATAGCAAAATAAAGTGTGTAATGTGAAGACAATAATACTACTAAAATAACTATGTGTTACAATCACCTCTCTACTACAGAATTATTACGAATACAACTATTTAAATTTTCCACTTAAATTTATTTTTGAATTTCCCGCTTTTTTCAAATTAGAGGGTTAGCCTGGATCTGAACCTTAAGCATGGCTCTGAACCCTTAGCATAGATCTGAACCCCTAGCATGGATCTGAACCTTTACAAATGTTGGTAGTTCCGCCTCCAAATATAGATGTCACTAGTTTCGGTGCGCGTGGCCACTTTTTTATATACAGTGGCCGATCTACCTGTGTATCTTATCTCTGCGAGCCAGTGACCATTTTAGAGGAGGTAAATTCTCATCCTTCAAAATAACTAGGGTATCCTTCTCAATAGAAACCCCAGAGAGGGTCCATTTGCTTCTCTGATGAAGCGTATGAATATATTCTCGATGCCACCTGGTCCAGAAATCTTGTTGCATGCGCTGTACCAGCTGCCACCGAGAGAGTTGCCCCAGTTTAATATCCTGTAAGTCAGGGTCTGCAGGAGCACCTACAGGAGTAAAAGTCAAGAAATGGGCTGGAGTGAGTGGCAGGAGATCATTAGGATCAGAGCTAATAGGACAGAGCGGCCGAGAGTTTAAAATAGCCTCAATTTGTACCAGGACAGTTTAAAATTCCTCGTATGTAAGAATCTGATTGCCTAGAACTCTGTAGAGGTGAGTTTTAACCGATTTAATGCCTGCTTCCCACAGGCCTCCGAAGTTGGGTGATGAAGGAGGATTGAAATGCCACTTAATGTGCTCCTTTTCAGTAGCACTTCTCATAGCATTGTCCAACAAAATTGGTTCCGCAGTCACTGTAGATATTATGGACAAACCCTCTACGAGATATAAAGCGTCTAAGAGCAGCTATAAAGGCATCTGTGGAAAGGTCGGAAGCCAGTTCTAGATGAACAGCCTTAGTGGCCATACAGACAAATAAGGCAATATAAGCCTTGTGGGTTTTTGCACCCCGAGTTCGGCCAAGAGTTATATAAAATGGTCCTCCATAATCTACTCCGACATTGCCGAAGGGTTTTACCTGAGATACACGAACAGAGGGTAAGTTGCCCATTAGAGGCTGAGATGAAGTAGGATTGACTCTAAAACATTTCATACAATGAGAGATTACTCTACGAATCGACCGTTTTGGGGAGAGGATCCAGAACTTCTGGAGCAGTAAATATTGAAGTGTTTGAAGTCCAGGGTCAAGATGTTTGCGATGATAGTGCTCTATAAGCCGGTAAGTAAAAGTATGGTTACCGGGTAAAAGTATTGGGTGTTACCATTAAAGGACAGGCTAGAATTAACAAGACTACCGCCCACCCTGAGGACTCCTTGACCATCTAGAAACGGACTCAGTTTGCGCAAGTACTTTGGTAAGCGCAGATTATTATTAATCAAGGAGATTTCAGAAGCAAACGTGCCGGATTGAGTGAATTTTATAAGATAGAGAAGAGCTTTATCCAAATCCCTGTCTACAAATGAATCAAATCGTTTGTTTGAGGAATCACGAGTGTTAGAAATAAATCTAATTACGTAACAGAGAATTATTTGTATTTTTTCCAGAGAAGAAAATAGGGATAAGAGACTAAAAAGCGGAGGTTGACTTGATTCAACACAACAAACAACTTTACGCAATTCGTCTGAAATATCAGATACTTCATATTTGAATAGAGAGCTGGGCCAACTGTCGTATGATTGACGTAATCATGAAGGTCCCGCCCACCATAGGGAATTATTGAGTATGTCTTGAGGAAAGATTCCTCTTGAGGCCGGGTCTGCAGGGTTGTCTGCGGACATAACATGTTTCCATATAGAGGGAGGAGTTTTCTCTTAGATCAATGTCACCCTATTTGACACAAAAGTAGCCCATTTGTGAGGATAGCTTCGTACCCAACAAAGGACAATAGTGGAATCGGTGTAAGCAAATACATCTCTAATTTTTAAAGAATGTGCAAGATTGGTTTGTACAAAATGTATTAGCTCCGACAACAAAAGGGCACCACATAGCTCAAGACGAGGTAAGGAGATTTTCTTAAGAGGGGCAACCCGGGTTTTGCTACATACCAACTGTGTATCAATGCAATTATGCTCGTCTTCAGACCGTAAGTAAATGACAGCAGCGTAGGCCTTTTCAGAAGCATCACAGAAGCCGTGAAGATCATAGACACAATTATGAAGTGAGGTTATGCGCCGAGGAATATGAAGTGCAGATAGCGCAGGTAAGTTGGTCTTGAAACTACACCAGAAATCAATAATATGTTCTGGTGGAGATGAGTCCCAAGAAATTCCAAGTGCCCAAAATGATTGGACTAAAATTTTAAGAGACCGTTACCGGAGGCAGGAATTTTAAGGGGTCGAATATTTTTGCGAGGGCCGAGAGTATTGAGCGCTTAGTACAGCAATCATTGCTACACAAAACGTTATAAATTAGGAAATCTTGAGAAGGGTTCCAGCGAAGTCCTAAAATTTTAAGAGTCGTTTCGCTATCAAAGTCAAATGAAGGAAAATCAACTTGTAAATCTGAAATAGGCAAGAGCGAGAGGAATTGACTGCTGTTACTAGCCCACGTACGGAAATGAAAACCTCTAGGAGATAAAAGTGCAATAAGCTCCTTTTGCATCGCAATAGCTTCTTCTAAGGAAGCACTGCCAGAAACTATGTCATCCACGTAGATATCCTTACGTAAAATTTGAGAAGCAAGAGGGTAATATTTCTTATACATATCGGCTAAATATAGGATCGTTCGTATAGCTAAGAAGGGCGAAGAAGTAACACCATAAGTTATCGTTTTAAGACGATAATCTTGAATAATATCTGTGGGAGTGAAGCGCCACAAGATGCGTTGATAGTCTTGATGGAACTTCTCTACAAGCACCTGACGAAACATCTGCTTTATGTCAGATGTAAAACAGACATTATATGTTCGAAATCTGAGAAGAATTGATTGTATATCCTGTTGAAGCTTGGGACCTGAAAGTAGGGTATCTATCATTTAAAGAGAGATTATTTGAGCCTTTCGCAGAAGCATCAAATACGACTCTAAATTTGGTCATATCTGACTTCGCAATACAATGATGATTGGTTCCATATGCTCAGAGATTAAATAATCTTGCATAAAATCTTTATATTGAGTATATAGTGATGGATTTTTTACGAGACGACGTTCTAAGGACAAAAAACGTCTTAGGGCAATATCCCGAGAATCAAAGAAACTATCTGGCATATGACGAAAAGGGAGAGACACTACAAAACGTCCAGTAGAATCTTGACGTACGGAGTCTAAAAACAACTTTTCGGCTAACAGATCATCAGACGATAAGTGTGATAGAGAGGGTATGGAATCAATCTCCCAAAACCTTTTTACCTCATTTTCAAGAGATAGTTCAACAGACGTACAGAACGAATGAGATATCTGATGTGATGTATGATGTATGCACTTTTCCCATAACTATCCAACCAAAAACAGTATCCAAAGCAATGGGTTTATCAAATGAATACTTATTAAAACCACCCTTGAGAATGTTAGCAAACACGTCAACGCCCAGAAGCATGTCAACTGGGAGAGACTGCATAAATTCAGGATCAGCGAGCTGTAAATTTGAAAATTCCTGAAAATGATTTAATTCACATCGGGGTTTAATCGTACAAGTGACTCCTTGTGAAGCCTGAGAAGATATCTCTCCAACACCTCTTATCTCTAAAGAGAGAGGAAATTTCTTCAAACCTAGTTTATTGCAGCATTTAGAGGAGATGAAGTGACTTTGACTTGCACTATCGAGTAGGACCCTAACAGAGTGATACCTACCTTGGCTATCTTTAAAATCAATTATAGCTGTAGACAGCAAAACTGTACTATCTACGCGAGCGAGTAAATTTACTGAAGAATCAGTATTAGGGTGTTAAGATAAATGAGAGGTGCTAGCTGATGCAACGGGAGTAATGGGAGCAGTATGAGGGAGAGCTTGAGAGACAGGAGTTGCATCAAAATGTAAAAGAGTGTGATGTCTGCGTGAACATTTTCTACATCGCAGTTGAGAGGGACAATTGAAATTATTATGTTTGTAACCAAGACAGTTAGTACACCAATTCTTGGTTTTTACAAACTCATACCTTTCCTTGGGGGCTTAAGCTAAGAAACCTTGACAATTGTAAATTAAATGTTGCTGATGACATAACTGGCAATTCACTTTTGAGTCAGAATGTGTAACGAATGAACTACTAGTTCTCTGTTATTGCGGAGTGTGTTTTGGAGTACTTTTAATTTTAGGAGAAGAAAACCGTTTTGGAGAGGCTACTGTAGCTTCACCTCCATAATTTACAGGTACCTGTGGGTTGACATCGATTTCAGAAATCTGACTATCCATCGCGTCACATTGAGTCTCTAAAAACCCCATAAGCGTGGTGTAATATTCATCTTCAGGTAAATTATTCTTATATTGTAATTCAAAACAGGTTTTTGTATTGTTATCTAATCTGTCTAACAACATATTATAGAGTATAAAATCCCAATTCTTGACATTATAACCTAAATTTTCTAAAATGGCCAAGTTCTTTTCAAAACTATCTGTTAACTTACGCAAAGCCGCATGGTCGTCTGATTTTTCTACCGTAGAAGTTTTTTATCAAAGCGTTTTCTAAGTCTATTGTATGCTACCATATACGATTACTTCGTAACGGTACACTAGAGATGAGATCATAAGCAACTACAGAGGTTGATGTCATCAAATAATTAAATTTATCTACATAGTTCAAAGAGTCATTATTATGGACCATTGAGTCATACATATCAATAAATGTTTGCCAATGCTGATAATCTCCATCAAAAACAGGAACTGTGAGTTTGGGCAATCTAACATTACAAGAAGATCTAAAGGTAGTCACATTTGGACTAGAGTTTTGATCGAGAGTGTTATGAGTAGTATCATCTTCGAAAAGCTGAAGATAAATAGCTTGAATATAATAATAATGGTTATCAAAGTCTGTACGAATAATACTATGTGACTCTGAGTCAGCGCCTTCCTGTACAGATTCGATAGAGATTATACCATTATGAGCTTTAAGAAAATCATCACGAATATTTTCAATATGTTTATACCTACATCTAAAATTATTATGCAAGCCATTATTTGTGAGAGCATCATTAGCAACTTTTAACAAAGAGTTTAATGTAATTATTTCAGTTTGTCGTTGAGCGGTGAGTAATTTAAGTTTCTTAGTTTCAGCCATTATAGGGAACGGTAAATATAATGATAATTTAATAAAATTGAATCCAAAGCTTATTGACAGCAAGCCACTGCTTTCGCAAATAAAAGATAAATCCAGTTTACATGGGGACTGAACAGCATATTTTCCGGGGTTCTTGTTTGCTTTATGCTTCTGTTAACTGGTTAACAGAAGCAAACAAGAGCTCTGGGTGGGCGTATCCATGTCGCTGTAGTTGTATTTTTATAGTAACAATCAATATTTTGAATCGATAACCAAATATCGATACCATAAATGTTAACTGTCAAAAAATATGTGAAGAAAGTCAAGGTGAAAATATCGATATTTTTTACCCTGTATGTATCGATAGTTTGAAAATATCGATAAGGTATATATGGACATATTTTTTACATTTATCCATAAGCTCCTGATTGGCTTCTTGCGATGACCTTTCGACGAGAAGCTAGCTCCCAGCTCCAAACGAGTAAAATTGATCTGGCAACACCGCTCGACCGCTCAGCCGCTGAGAGTCGAACGTATTTACGAGGGGCATACGTTATCGAACCTATGGTTTGATATTTTGCATATGAATTAATAACCTTTCTCTGCTTTATTCAAAGGGAAAATTACGAACAAACGTAACTAGAGCTAGGGAATACAGAAAAAACTAATTTCAGGCAATTAATGACGTATTGTTAATTTGTCCTACCATACTAGACTGACTCCAAAAAATGGTATGGGTTACTAGGTACATATATCGATGTCCGTTGAAGAAAAATATATAAATAGATTGATAAACCGATAGTCTTTAGCATGTCATATTCAAAAATCACTGACAAACGTTCCAAGGGTGATAAAAAAATAAAAATCAGTTGTATTGAAAAAATTTTTTTACTTTATTTTCTCTCCTCTATCTACATATATCGATGTCCGTTGAAAAAAAAAAATAGAAATAGATTGATAAATCGATAGTCTTTAGCATGTCATATTCAAAAATCACTGACAAACGTTCCAAGGGCGAGAAAAAAAATAAAAATCAGTTTTCTTGAAAAAATTTTTTTACTTTATTTTCTCTCCTGTATCTACATATATCGATGTCCGTTGAAAAAAAAATAGAAATAGATTGATAAATCGATAGTATTTAGCATGTCATATTCAAAAATCACTGACAAACGTTCCAAGGGTGAGAAAAAAATAAAAATCAGTTTTCTTGAAAACATTTTTTTACTTCATTTTCTCTCCTCTATCTACATATATCGATGTCCGTTGAAATAGAAAATGGAAATAGATTGATACATCGATAGTCTTTAGCATGTCATATCCAAAAATCACTGACAAACGTTCCAAGGGCGAGAAAAAAAATAAAAATCAGTTTTCTTGAAAACATTTTTTTACTTTATTTTCTGTCCTGTATCTACATATATCGATGTCCGTTGAAAAAACAATAGAAATAGATTGATAAATCGATAGTCTTTAGCATGTCATATTCAAAAATCACTGACAAACGTTCCAAGGGTGAGAAAAAAATAAAAATCAGTTTTCTTGAAAAAAATTTTTTACTTCATTTTCTCTCCTGTATCTACATATATCGATGTCCGTTGGAAAAAAAATAGAAATAGATTGATAAATCGATAGTCTTTACCATCTCATATTCAAAAATCACTGACAAACGTTCCAAGGGTGAGAAAAAAAATAAAAATCAGTTATCTTGAAAAATTTTTTAAAATTTATTTTCTCTCCTGTATCTACATATATCGATGTCCGTTGAAAAAAAAATAGGAATAGATTGATAAATTGATAGTCTTTAGCATTTCATATCCAAAAATCACCTACAAACGTTCCAAGGGTGAGAAAAAAATAAAAATCAGTTTTCTTGAAAACATTTTTTTACTTTATTTTCTCTCCTGTATTTACATATATCGATGTCCGTTGAAAAAAAAATAGAAATAAATTGATAAATCGATAATCTTTAGCATGTCATATTCAAAAATCACTGACAAACCTTCCAAGGGTGAGAAAAAAAATAAAAATCAGTTTTCTTGATAAAATTTTTGTACTTTATTTTCTCTCCTGTATCTACATATATCGATGTCCGTTGAAAAAAAAAGAAATAGATTGATAAATCGATTGTCTTTAGCATGTCATATTCAAAAATCCCTGACAAACGTTCCAAGGGTGAGAAAAAAAATAAAAATCAGTTTTCTTGAAAACATTTTTTTACTTTATTTTCTCTCCTGTATCTACATATATCGATGTCCGTTGAAAAAAAAATAGAAATAGATTGATAAATCGATAGTCTTTAGCATGTCATATTCAAAAATCACTGACAAACGCCCCAAGGGTGAGAAAAAAGAAAAATCAGTTTTCTGAAAAAAAATTTTTACTTTATTTTCTCTCCAGTATCTACATATATCGATGTCCGTTGAAAAAAAAAGGAAAGGATTGATAAATCGATAGTCTTTACCATGTCATATTCAAAAATCACTGAAAAACGTACCAAGGTTGAGAAAAAAAATGAAAATCAGTTATCTTGAAAACATTTTTTTACTTTATTTTCTCTCCTCTATCTACATATATCGATGTCCGTTGGAAAAAAATAGAAATAGATTGATAAATCGATAGTCTTTAGCATGTCATATTCAAAAATCATTGACAAACGTTCCAAGGGTGAGAAAAAAAATAAAAATCAGTTTTCTTTTTCATGAAAACATTTTTTTACTTTATTTTCTCTCCTGTATCTACATATATCGATGACCGTTGAAAAAAAAAATAGAAATGGATTGATAAATCGATAGTCTTTAGCATGTCATATTCAAAAATCACTGACAAACGTTCCAACGGCGAGAAAAAAAATAAAAATCAGTTTTCATGAAAACATTTTTTTACTTTATTTTCTCTCCTGTATCTACATATATCGATGACCGTTGAAAAAAAAAATAGAAATGGATTGATAAATCGATAGTCTTTAGCATGTCATATTCAAAAATCACTGACAAACGTTCCAAGGGCGAGAAAAAAAATAAAAATCAGTTTTCATGAAAACATTTTTTTACTTTATTTTCTCTCCTGTATCTACATATATCGATGTCCGTTGAAAAAAAATAGAAATAGATTGATAAATCGATAGTCTTTAGCATGTCATATCCCAAAATCACTGACAAACCTTCCAAGGGTGAGAAAGAAAATAAAAATCAGTTTTCTTGAAAACATTTTTTTACTTTATTTTCTCTCCTGTATCTACATATATCGATGTCCGTTAAAAAAAATGGAAAAAGATTGATAAATCGATAGTCTTTAGCATATCATATTCAAAAATCACTGACAAACGCCCCAAGTTGAGAAAAAAATAAAAATCAGTTTTCTTGAAAAAATTTTTTTACTTTATTTTCTCTCCTCTATCTACATATATCGATGTCCGTTAAAAAAAATGGAAATAGATTGATAAATCGATAGTCTTTGGCATGTCATATTCAAAAATCACTGACAAACGTTCCAAGGGTGAGAAAAAAAATAAAAATCAGTTTTCTTGAAAACATTTTCTTACTTTATTTTCTCTCCTGTATCTACATATATCGATGTCAGTTGAAAAAAAAATAGAAATAGATTGATAAATCGATAGTCTTTAGCATGTCATATTCAAAAATCACTGACAAACGTTCCAAGGGTGAGAAAAAAATAAAAATCAGTTTTCATGAAAACATTTTTTTACTTTATTTTCTCTCCTCTATCTACATATATCGATGTCCGTTGAAAAAAAAAATAGAAATAGATTGATAAATCGATAGTCTTCAGCATGTCATATTCAAAAATCACTGACAAACGTTCCAAGGGTGAGAAAAAAATAAAAATCAGTTTTCTTGAAAAAAATTTTTTACTTCATTTTCTCTCCTGTATCTACATATATCGATGTCCGTTGGAAAAAAATAGAAATAGATTGATAAATCGATAGTCTTTACCATCTCATATTCAAAAATCACTGACAAACGTTCCAAGGGTGAGAAAAAAAATAAAAATCAGTTATCTTGAAAAATTTTTTTAAATTTATTTTCTCTCCTGTATCTACATATATCGATGTCCGTTGAAAAAAAAAATAGGAATAGATTGATAAATTGATGGTCTTTAGCATTTCATATCCAAAAATCACCGACAAACGTTCCAAGGGTGAGAAAAAAATAAAAATCAGTTTTCTTGAAAAAATTTTTTTACTTTATTTTCTCTCCTGTATCTACATATATCGATGTCTGTTGAAAAAAAATAGAAATAAATTGATAAATCGATAGTCTTTAGCATGTCATATTCAAAAATCACTGACAAACCTTCCAAGGGTGAGAAAAAAAATAAAAATCAGTTTTCTTGGAAACATTTTTTTACTTTATTTTCTCTCCTGTATCTACATATATCGATGTCCGTTGAAAAAAAAATAGAAATAGATTGATAAATCGATAGTCTTTAGCATGTCATATTCAAAAATCACTGACAAACGCCCCAAGGGTGAGAAAAAAGAAAAATCAGTTTTCTGAAAAAAAATTTTTACTTTATTTTCTCTCCTGTATCTACATATATCGATGTCCGTTGGAAAAAAAAAGAAATAGATTGATAAATCGATAGTCTTTAGCATGTCATATCCCAAAATCACTGACAAACGTTCCAAGGGTGAGAAAAAAAATAAAAATCAGTTTTCTTGAAAACATTTTTTTACTTTATTTTCTCTCCTGTATCTACATATATCGATGTCCGTTAAAAAAATAGAAATAGATTGATAAATCGATAGTCTTTAGCATATCATATTCAAAAATTACTGACAAACGCCCCAAGGTGAGAAAAAAATAAAAATCAGTTTTCTTGAAAAAATTTTTTTACTTTATTTTCTCTCCTCTATCTACATATATCGATGTCCGTTAAAAAAAATGGAAATAGATTGATAAATCGATAGTCTTTGGCATGTCATATTCAAAAATCACTGACAAACGTTCCAAGGGCGAGAAAAAAAATAAAAATCAGTTTTCATGAAAAAATTTTTTTACTTTATTTTCTCTCCTGTATCTACATATATCGATGTCCGTTAAAAAAATAGAAATAGATTGATAAATCGATAGTCTTTAGCATATCATATTCAAAAATTACTGACAAACGCCCCAAGGTGAGAAAAAAATAAAAATCAGTTTTCTTGAAAAAATTTTTTTACTTTATTTTCTCTCCTCTATCTACATATATCGATGTCCGTTAAAAAAAATGGAAATAGATTGATAAATCGATAGTCTTTGGCATGTCATATTCAAAAATCACTGACAAACGTTCCAAGGGCGAGAAAAAAAATAAAAATCAGTTTTCATGAAAAAATTTTTTTAATTTATTTTCTCTCCTCTATCTACATATATCAATGTCCGTTGAAAAAAAAAATAGAAATAGATTGATAAATCGATAGTCTTTAGCATGTCATATTCAAAAATCACTGACAAACGTTCCAAGGGCGAGAAAAAAAATAAAAATCAGTTTTCTTGAAAACATTTTTTTACTTTATTTTCTCTCCTGTATCTACATATATCGATGTCCGTTAAAAAAAATTAAAATAGATTGATAAATCGATAGTCTTTAGCATGTCATATTCAAAAATCACTGACAAACGTTCCAAGGGT
Source organism: Lochmaea crataegi (assembly GCA_947563755.1). Lineage (NCBI taxonomy): Eukaryota > Metazoa > Arthropoda > Insecta > Coleoptera > Chrysomelidae > Lochmaea > Lochmaea crataegi. The sequence continues at coordinate 50,886,404 of OX387428.1, forward strand.
GAGAAAAAAATAAAAATCAGTTTTCTTGAAAACATCTTTTAAACTTTATTTTCTCTTCTGTATCTACATATATCGATGTCCGTTGGAAAAAAAATGGAAATAGATTGATAAATCGATAGTCTTTACCATCTCATATTCAAAAATCACTGACAAACGTTCCAAGGGTGAGAAAAAAAATAAAAATCAGTTATCTTGAAAATTTTTTTTAAATTTATTTTCTCTCCTGTATCTACATATATCGATGTCCGTTGAAAAAAAATAGGAATAGATTGATAAATTGATAGTCTTTAGCATTTCATATCCAAAAATCACCTACAAACGTTCCAAGGGTGAGAAAAAAATAAAAATCAGTTTTCTTGAAAACATTTTTTTACTTCATTTTCTCTCCTGTATCTACATATATCGATGTCCGTTGAAAAAAAAATAGAAATAAATTGATAAATCGATAGTCTTTAGCATGTCATATTCAAAAATCACTGACAAACCTTCCAAGGGTGAGAAAAAAAATAAAAATCAGTTTTCTTGAAAAAATTTTTGTACTTTATTTTCTCTCCTGTATCTACATATATCGATGTCCGTTGAAAAAAAAAAGAAATAGATTGATAAATCGATTGTCTTTAGCATGTCATATTCAAAAATCCCTGACAAACGTTCCAAGGGTGAGAAAAAAAATAAAAATCAGTTTTCTTGAAAACATTTTTTTACTTTATTTTCTCTCCTGTATCTACATATATTGATGTCCGTTGAAAAAAAAATAGAAATAGATTGATAAATCGATAGTCTTTAGCATGTCATATTCAAAAATCACTGACAAACGCCCCAAGGGTGAGAAAAAAGAAAAATCAGTTTTCTGAAAAAAAATTTTTACTTTATTTTCTCTCCAGTATCTACATATATCGATGTCCGTTGAAAAAAAAAGGAAAGGATTGATAAATCGATAGTCTTTACCATGTCATATTCAAAAATCACTGAAAAACGTACCAAGGTTGAGAAAAAAAATAAAAATCAGTTATCTTGAAAACATTTTTTTACTTTATTTTCTCTCCTCTATCTACATATATCGATGTCCGTTGAAAAAAAATAGAAATAGATTGATAAATCGATAGTCTTTAGCATGTCATATTCAAAAATCATTGACAAACGTTCCAAGGGTGAGAAAAAAAATAAAAATCAGTTTTCTTTTTCATGAAAACATTTTTTTACTCTATTTTCTCTCCTGTATCTACATATATCGATGACCGTTGAAAAAAAAATAGAAATGGATTGATAAATCGATAGTCTTTAGCATGTCATATTCAAAAATCACTGACAAACGTTCCAAGGGCGAGAAAAAAAATAAAAATCAGTTTTCATGAAAACATTTTTTAACTTTATTTTCTCTCCTGTATCTACATATATCGATGACCGTTGAAAAAAAAAATAGAAATAGATTAATAAATCGATAGTCTTTACCACCTCATATTCAAAAATCACTGACAAACGTTCCAAGGGTGATAAAAAAAAATAAAAATCAGTTTTCATGAAAACATTTTTTTACTTTATTTTCTCTCCTGTATCTACATATATCGATGTCCGTTGAAAAAAAAATAGAAATAGATTGATAAATCGATAGTCTTTAGCATGTCATATCCCAAAATCACTGACAAACCTTCCAAGGGTGAGAAAGAAAATAAAAATCAGTTTTCTTGAAAAAAATTTTTTACTTTATTTTCTCTCCTGTATCTACATATATCGATGTCCGTTAAAAAAAATAGAAAAAGATTGATAAATCGATAGTCTTCAGCATATCATATTCAAAAATCACTGACAAACGTTCCAAGGGTGAGAAAAAAAATAAAAATCAGTTATCTTGAAAACATTTTTTTAATTTATTTTCTCTCCTGTATCTACATATATCGATGTCCGTTGAAAAAAAAATAGAAATAGATTGATAAATCGATAGTCTTTAGCATGTCATATTCAAAAATCACTGACAAACGTTCCAAGGGTGAGAAAAAAATAAAAATCAGTTTTCATGAAAACATTTTTTTACTTTATTTTCTCTCCTCTATCTACATATATTGATGTCCGTTGAAAAAAAAAATAGAAATAGATTGATAAATCGATAGTCTTTAGCATGTCATATTCAAAAATCACTGACAAACGTTCCAAGGGCGAGAAAAAAAATAAAAATCAGTTTTCTTGAAAACATTTTTTTACTTTATTTTCTCTCCTGTATCTACATATATCGATGTCCGTTGAAATAAAAATAGAAATAGATTGATAAATCGATAGTCTTTAGCATGTCATATTCAAAAATCACTGACAAACGTTCCAAGGGCGAGAAAAAAAATAAAAATCAGTTTTCTTGAAAACATTTTTTTACTTTATTTTCTCTCCTGTATCTACATATATCGATGTCCGTTGAAAAAAAAATAGAAATAGATTGATAAATCGATAGTCTTTAGCATGTCATATTCAAAAATCACTGACAAACGTTCCAAGGGTGAGAAAAAAATAAAAATCAGTTTTCTTGAAAAAAATTTTTTACTTCATTTTCTCTCCTGTATCTACATATATCGATGTCCGTTGAAAAAAAAATAGAAATAAATTGATAAATCGATAGTCTTTAGCATGTCATATTCAAAAATCACTGACAAACCTTCCAAGGGCGAGAAAAAAAATAAAAATCAGTTTTCTTGGAAACATTTTTTTACTTTATTTTCTCTCCTGTATCTACATATATCGATGTCCGTTGAAAAAAAAATAGAAATAGATTGATAAATCGATAGTCTTTAGCATGTCATATTCAAAAATCACTGACAAACGCCCCAAGGGTGAGAAAAAAGAAAAATCAGTTTTCTGAAAAAAAATTTTTACTTTATTTTCTCTCCTGTATCTACATATATCGATGTCCGTTAAAAAAAATAGAAAAAGATTGATAAATCGATAGTCTTTAGCATATCATATTCAAAAATCACTGACAAACGCCCCAAGTTGAGAAAAAAATAAAAATCAGTTTTCTTGAAAAAATTTTTTTACTTTATTTTCTCTCCTCTATCTACATATATCGATGTCCGTTAAAAAAAATGGAAATAGATTGATAAATCGATAGTCTTTGGCATGTCATATTCAAAAATCACTGACAAACGTTCCAAGGGTGAGAAAAAAAAATAAAAATCAGTTTTCTTGAAAACATTTTTTTACTTTATTTTCTCTCCTGTATCTACATATATCGATGACCGTTGAAAAAAAATATATAAATAGATTGATAAATCGATAGTCGTTTCCATCTCATATTCAAAAATCACTGACAAACGTTCCAAGGGTGAGAAAAAAAATAAAAATCAGTTATCTTGAAAACATTTTTTTAATTTATTTTCTCTCCTGTATCTACATATATCGATGTCCGTTGAAAAAAAAATAGAAATAGATTGATAAATCGATAGTCTTTAGCATGTCATATTCAAAAATCACTGACAAACGTTCCAAGGGTGAGAAAAAAATAAAAATCAGTTTTCATGAAAACATTTTTTTACTTTATTTTCTCTCCTGTATCTACATATATCGATGTCCGTTGGAAAAAAAAATGAAATGGATTGATAAATCGATAGTCTTTACCATGTCCTATTCAAAAATCACTGAAAAACGTACCAAGGTTGAGAAAAAAAATAAAAATCAGTTATCTTGAAAACATTTTTTTACTTTATTTTCTCTCCTCTATCTACATATATCGATGACCGTTGAAAAAAAAATAGAAATAGATTGTTAAATCGATAGTCTTTACCACCTCATATTCAAAAATCACTGACAAACGTTCCAAGGGTGAGAAAAAAAATAAAAATCAGTTATCTTGAAAACATTTTTTTAATTTATTTTCTCTCCTGTATCTACATATATCGATGTCCGTTGAAAAAAAAATAGAAATAGATTGATAAATCGATAGTCTTTAGCATGTCATATTCAAAAATCACTGACAAACGTTCCAAGGGTAAGAAAAAAAATAAAAATCAGTTTTCTTGAAAACATTTTTTTAATTTATTTTCTCTTCTGTATCTACATATATCGATGACCGTTGAAAAAAAAAATAGAAATAGATTGATAAATCGATAGTCTTTACCATCTCATATTCAAAAATCACTGAAAAAACGTTCCAAGGGTGAGAAAAAAAATAAAAATCAGTTATCTTGAAAACATTTTTTTAATTTATTTTCTCTCCTGTATCTACATATATCGATGTCCGTTGAAAAAAAAATAGAAATAGATTGATGAATCGATAGTCTTTAGCATGTCATATTCAAAAATCACTGACAAACGTTCCAAGGGCGAGAAAAAAAAATAAAAATCAGTTTTCTTGAAAACATTTTTTTACTTTATTTTCTCTCCTGTATCTACATATATCGATGTCTGTTGAAAGAAAAAATAGAAATAGATTGATGAATCGATAGTCTTCAGCATGTCATATCCCAAAATCACTGACAAACGTTCCAAGGGTGAGAAAAAAAATAAAATTCAGTTTTCTTGAAAAAATTTTTTAAATATATTTTCTTTCCTGTATCTACATATATGGATGTCCGTTGAAAAAAAAATAGAAATAGATTGATAAATCGATAGTCTTTAGCATGTCATATTCAAAAATCACTGACAAACGTTCCAAGGGTGAGGAAAAAATAAAAATCAGTTTTCTTGAAAAAAATTTTTTACTTCATTTTCTCTCCTGTATCTACATATATCGATGACCGTTGAAAAAAAAAATAGAAATAGATTGATAAATCGATAGTCTTTACCATCTCATATTCAAAAATCACTGAAAAAACGTTCCAAGGGTGAGAAAAAAAATAAAAATCAGTTATCTTGAAAACATTTTTTTAATTTATTTTCTCTCCTGTATCTACATATATCGATGTCCGTTGAAAAAAAAATAGAAATAGATTTGATAAATCGATAGTCTTTAGCATGTCATATTCAAAAATCACTGACAAACGTTCCAAGGGCGAGAAAAAAAAATAAAAATCAGTTTTCTTGAAAACATTTTTTTACTTTATTTTCTCTCCTGTATCTACATATATCGATGTCTGTTGAAAGAAAAAATAGAAATAGATTGATGAATCGATAGTCTTCAGCATGTCATATCCCAAAATCACTGACAAACGTTCCAAGGGTGAGAAAAAAAATAAAATTCAGTTTTCTTGAAAAAATTTTTTAAATATATTTTCTTTCCTGTATCTACATATATGGATGTCCGTTGAAAAAAAAATAGAAATAGATTGATAAATCGATAGTCTTTAGCATGTCATATTCAAAAATCACTGACAAACGTTCCAAGGGTGAGGAAAAAATAAAAATCAGTTTTCTTGAAAAAAATTTTTTACTTCATTTTCTCTCCTGTATCTACATATATCGATGTCCGTTGGAAAAAAAATAGAAATAGATTGATAAATCGATAGTCTTTACCATCTCATATTCAAAAATCACTGACAAACGTTCCAAGGGTGAGAAAAAAAATAAAAATCAGTTATCTTGAAAAAATTTCTTAAATTTATTTTCTCTCCTGTATCTACATATATAGATGTCCGTTCAAAAAAAAATAGAAATAGATTGATAAATCGATAGTCTTTAGCATTTCATATTTAAAAATCACTGACAAAGGGTGAGAAAAAAAATAAAAATCAGTTTTCTTGAAAAAAATTTTTTAATTTATTTTCTCTCCTGTATCTACATATATCGATGTCCGTTGAAAAAAAAATAGAAATAGATTGATAAATCGATAGTCTTTAGCATGTCATATTCAAAAATCACTGACAAACGTTCCAAGGGTGAGAAAAAAAAATAAAAATCAGTATTCTTGAAAAAATTTTTTTACTTTATTTTCTCTCCTGTATCTACATATATCGATGTCCGTTGAAAAAAAAAATGAAATAGATTAATAAATCGATAGTCTTTACCATGTCATATTCAAAAATCACTGAAAAACGTACCAAGGTTGAGAAAAAAAATAAAAATCAGTTTTCTTGAAAATATTTTTTTACTTTATTTTCTCTCTTCTATCTACATATATCGATGTCCGTTGAAAAAAAAATAGAAATAGATTGATAAATCGATAGTCTTTAGCATGTCATATTTAAAAATCACTGACCAACGTTCCAAGGGTGAGAAAAAAATAAAAATCAGTTTTCTTGAAAACATTTTTTTACTTTATTTTCTCTCCTCTATCTACATATATCGATGTCCGTTGAAAAAAAAATAGAAATAGATTGATAAATCGATAGTCTTTAGCATGTCATATTCAAAAATCACTGACAAACGTTCCAAGGGTGAGAAAAAAAATAAAAATCAGTTTTCTTGAAATCATATTTTTACTTTATTTTCTCTCCTCTATCTACATACATCGATGTCCGTTAAAAAAAAATAGAAATAGATTGATAAGTTGATAGTCTTTACCATGTCATATTCAAAAATCACTGACAAACGTACCAAGGGTGAGAAAAAAATAAAAATCAGTTTTCTTGAAAACATTTTTTTACTTTATTTTCTCTCCTCTATCTACATATATCGATGTCCGTTGAAAAAAAAATAGAAATAGATTGATAAATCGATAGTCTTCAGCATGTCATATTCAAAAATCACTGACAAACGTTCCAAGGGTGAGAAAAAAATAAAAATCAGTTTTCTTGAAAACATTTTTTACTTTATTTTCTCTCCTCTATCTACATACATCGATGTCCGTTAAAAAAAAATAGAAATAGATTGATAAGTTGATAGTCTTTACCATGTCATATTCATAAATCACTGACAAACGTACCAAGGGTGAGAAAAAAATAAAAATCAGTTTTCTTGAAAACATTTTTTTACTTTATTTTCTCTCCTCTATCTACATATATCGATGTCCGTTAAAAAAAAAATAGAAATAGATTGATAAATCGATAGTCTTTAGCATGTCATTCAAAAATCACTGACAAACGCCCCAAGGGTGAGAAAAAATAAAAATCAGTTTTCTGAAAAAAAATTTTTACTTCATTTTCTCTCCTGTATATATCGATGTCCGTTGAAAAAAAAATAGAACTAGATTGATGAATCGATAGTCTTTAGCATGTCATATTTAAAAATCACTGACCAACGTTCCAAGGGTGAGAAAAAAATAAAAATCAGTTTTCTTGAAAACATTTTTTTACTTTATTTTCTCTCCTCTATCTACATATATCGATGTCCGTTGAAAAAAAAATAGAAATAGATTGACAAATCGATAGTCTTCAGCATGTCATATTCAATAATCACTGACAAACGTTCCAAGGGTGAGAAAAAAATAAAAATCAGTTTTCTTGAAAACATTTTTTTACTTTATTTTCTCTCCTCTATCTACATACATCGATGTCCGTTAAAAAAAAATAGAAATAGATTGATAAGTTGATAGTCTTTACCATGTCATATTCAAAAATCACTGACAAACGTACCAAGGGTGAGAAAAAAATAAAAATCAGTTTTCTTGAAAACATTTTTTTACTTTATTTTCTCTCCTCTATCTACATATATCGATGTCCGTTGAAAAAAAAATAGAAATAGATTGATAAATCGATAGTCTTCAGCATGTCATATTCAAAAATCACTGACAAACGTTCCAAGGGTGAGAAAAAAATAAAAATCAGTTTTCTTGAAAACATTTTTTTACTTTATTTTCTCTCCTCTATCTACATACATCGATGTCCGTTAAAAAAAAATAGAAATAGATTGATAAGTTGATAGTCTTTACCATGTCATATTCAAAAATCACTGACAAACGTACCAAGGGTGAGAAAAAAATAAAAATCAGTTTTCTTGAAAACATTTTTTTACTTTATTTTCTCTCCTGTATCTACATATATCTATGTCTAAAAAAATATAGAAATAGATTGATAAATCGATAGTCTTTAGCATGTCATATTCCAAAATCACTGACAAATGTTCCAAGGGTGAGAAAAAAAATAAAAATCAGTTTTCTTGAAAAAATTTTTTTAATTTATTTTCTCTCCTGTATCTACATATATCGATGTCCGTTGAAAAAAAAAATAGAAATAGATTGATAAATCGATAGTCTTTAGCATGTCATATTCAAAAATCACTGACAAACGTACCAAGGGTGAGAAAAAAAATAAAAATCAGTTTTCTTGAAAACATTTTTTTACTTTATTTTCTCTCCTCTATCTACATATATCGATGTCCGTTGGAAAAAAAAAAGAAATATTTTGATAAATCGATAGTCTTTAGCATGTCATATTCAAAAATCACTGACAAACGCCCCAAGGGTGAGAAAAAAATAAAAATCAGTTTTCTTGAAAACATTTTTTTACTTTATTTTCTCTCCTGTATCTACATATATCGATATCCGTTGAAAAAAAAATAGAAATAGATTGATAAATCGAAAGTCTTTAGCATGTCATATTCAAAAATCACTTACAAATGTTCCAAGGGTGAGAAAAAAAATAAAAATCAGTTATCTTGAAAACATTTTTTTACTTTATGTTCTCTCCTCTATCTACATATATCGATGTCCGTTAAAAAAAAATAGAAATAGATTGATAAATCGATAGTCTTTAGCATGTCATATTCAAAAATCACTGATAAACGCCCCAAGGGTGAAAAAAAATAAAAATCAGTTTTCTGAAAAAAATTTTAAACTTCATTTTCTCTCCTGTATCTACATATATCGATGTCCGTTGAAAAAAAAAATAGAAATAGATTGATGAATCGATAGTCTTTAGCATGTCATATTCAAAAATCACTTACAAATGTTCCAAGGGTGAGAAAAAAAATAAAAATCATTTTTCTGGAAAAAAAATTTTTACTTTATTTTCTCTCCTGTATCTACATATATCGATATCCGTTGAAAAAAAATTAGAAATAGATTGATAAATCGAAAGTCTTTAGCATGTCATATTCAAAAATCACTTACAAATGTTCCAAGGGTGAGAAAAAAAATAAAAATCAGTTATCTTGAAAACATTTTTTTACTTTATGTTCTCTCCTCTATCTACATATATCGATGTCCGTTAAAAAAAATAGAAATAGATTGATAAATCGATGGTCTTTAGCATGCCATATTCAAAAATCACTGACAAACGTTCCAAGGGTGAGAAAAAAAATAAAAATCAGTTTTCTTGAAAAAATTTTTTTACTTTAGTTTCTCTCCTGTATCTACATATATCGGTGTCTGTTGAAAGAAAAAATAGAAATATATTGATGAATCGATAGTCTTTAGCATGTCATATTCCAAAATCACTGACAAATGTTCCAAGGGTGAGAAAAAAAATAAAAATCAGTTTTCTTGAAAAAATTTTTTTAATTTATTTTCTCTCCTGTATCTACATATATCGATGTCCGTTGAAAAAAAAAATAGAAATAGATTGATAAATCGATAGTCTTCAGCATGTCATATTCAAAAATCACTGACAAACGTACCAAGGGTGAGAAAAAAAATAAAAATCAGTTTTCTTGAAAACATTTTTTTACTTTATTTTCTCTCCTCTATCTACATATATCGATGTCCGTTGAAAAAAAATAGAAATAGATTGATAAATCGATAGTAGCATGTCATATTAAAAAATCACTGACAAACGCCCTGTAACGAGTTATTTTTTTGCTTTATGCAAGTTTAATTTTTATTTTATTTTGTTCCGTAATATATTTTATTTTACCACTAGGGTGTATATAACTCGTTACTTTACAACCCTTTCTACTACCGCATTGATTTATTTTTTTTTTTGTTATTGCCGTTGTATATTTTAGTATAAGTCCGAGTTACGCAAATCCAAATTCTACCAGACACAATTTATTAATTTCCGATATTTAAATTTTTCATCTGAAAGGACGCCCGGTATATACAACATTTTAATTAAAACGGCAGCCGTCTAGTATACTTACAAGTTTTTGTCGAAACTAGATAGATTTCACGTTTTAATTCCCACACCAGAATTACGGCCGAAGAATGTAACTAAAATTTTGGATATAAATTCGGAAACAATTCATTTTTGGGTGCTTCTTATTCGCGCTCCGATTTTCATTCCGTCTGGCTTCTTATTCGCGCTCCTATTTATTCCGGCTCTAAAAGTAGTGATTCTCCGTTCAACGTTCTTCCGAAAAACCGTAGTGCGAAAAATTTTGTGTATTCCGTATTCCGATTGTGTGTAAGCTGTATTTAACAAGGTAAATCATTTTTACAAATTAACTGTGTATTCGAAACTTTCCGTATCGCCGCTTATTATTAAATTGTTGAATGTATTCTTTGAAAATTTTCCGACCGGCTATTTTTTTTCTTTTGTTGTTGAACTGAAATTTGGTTTTTTTATTTTGTTTCTTTTATCTGGAAATAAAGATTTGTCAACGGTAATTTGATTTCGAATTTTTATTTACTGCGTTTATTATATATTAATTAACTGATATGAGTTATTAGTGGATTCTCGAATTATCTTATGCTTTTGCTTGTCAGTAGTTTTATATTAAATTGATATCCAAGTGGATTATAATATTTTAATTTTATGCTAGTACGAATATTTTCACTCTGTGTGTCGATAGTTGGGTACCGTTTAACTCGTGGGAAAATATTTTTTTGGAATAATAGTTATCGGTTTCATTTGGATTCAAGGGTTAATCAGACTTGGAAGAGGCTTAGCCACAATTTGTTTGATTTCCCGGCAGATCTAAATCGTTCTTTTCCCGTTTCGTAGAATCATTATTTATATTTTTTTTCTCCCCGTCGGAATAATAGTTGCCGGTTTCATTTGGATTCAAGGGTTAATCAGACTTGGAAGAGGCTTAGCCACAATTTGTCTGATTACCCGGCAGATCTAAATCGTGCATTAGGGACCCCGTTAAACCCGGTAGATTTGAACCGTATTTGATAACCTGACCGTTAAGTCCGTTAAAATCCCAGATATAGGTAATACATACCTCATTTTCTTTTCCCGGTTAATTTGTTTGTCACTAAAAAGAATTATTCGTAAAATAGACCACAGAGTATTAATAGATCAAAGTTTTGAATTCCTATTATTTTCATTTTTAACCGCAATTTATTGATTGGAGAACCAAGATTTGGCTTTTCCGGATTTTCACTAGTTAGTTAAATTTAATTCAACAAGACCCCGGAAATTTTCCGTAACCTCCATCTGAGGCTATCTGGAACTCTTGACGCTAAGGGTTAAGGGGCCGTGGAGCAAACCACGTTAATAATCTGGCGCCCGAGATTTAAAAACCCGAATTTTGCATCAAGGGTGTCCATAGTGACGTGTTCTTGTGGCAGGAGCCACGTGTAAGAAGGGAGGCACGTTACAAAATGGCGCCCGAGCAGGGACCTGATTGTTGGTTACAATAGGATCAGTTTAATACCGTTTTCAATTTATATTTTTTTTTGAAGCGTTTTTTGCTTGGACCGGTTAAGTCTGTGTTGACTGTTTGTTTACCGTATTATTGCAGAGAGTTGATTATTTGTTAGATCTGGAACCGTTATTCCGTTTCCGTTATTTTACCGTATTGTTAAAGAGACCTGATTATAGCAGGAACTGAAATACCGCTGTGGATATTTTTTTTTAGCGTATTGTTGCTGGACCGTTTATACGGTTTTACGGGTTTTTTTTTGCCCATTGTTGATTTGAACAGGGACCGTATTCCGTTTTAGATTTTTCTTTTATTGTTCCGGATTGTTAAGAAGACCACCGACTCGATGATTGAGAGTAACCGTTTTGCCTGTCCCTGATCTTGTTCCTTTGGTATTTACGAAGATTTTTCTTCCCGCTTGAGTTTAAAAGCTTGTCAGAAGGGATTGCTGAGCCTAGGGCCAAAAGGCCAATTTCGAGAAGACATATTTCTCCACGACCGGTTTTTAACCGATCCGATACCGGACCCGTTCCAACCGTTATGGCCAACCCTCCGCCGAATGTGCATGACTGGAAGGTGTGCTTCGGAAGTCGAGGAGATCCGGTCGGATTCATCGAAAGAATTGAAGAAATATGTACCGCAAGGAATGTTCAAAAAGATAATCTGCTTCCTTTGCTACCTGAATTACTGTCAGGTGAACCGGCATTATGGTACCGCAACAACCGGAGTAGGTACACGACCTGGGATGAATTTGAGGCAGACTTCCGAATTTTCTTCTATCCCGTTAACTACGAAGTTGACTTAGAAGCTGAGATAGGCCGTCGTCTGCAAAGAAGGAATGAGTCCGCCGCCACATACATCACCGAACTCCAGACTTTGATGCGAAGACATGGAAAGCTAACTCAGGAAGGAACTCCAGTCGCTACCCAACCACACTGGACCGAACCGGGGACCAAATCCCCGTCCGCAGTCAATGAGTTCGCCGAGATATGGACCTTCTCACAACACGATGCCTGGGCCATCCAGAGAGCCCATCGCCGGTCCCAGCCAACCGTCACCGACCGATACTCCGCCGCCGCCTGATACTACTCGTCAACCTTCAGGACAATATTCCCGTCAACTCATCTGTTTCCGTTGTGGTGAGTCTGGACATTATAGGAATAACTGTCAAAACCCGCCAAAAATATTCTGTTCTCGTTGCCAGAAGGAAGGAGTATTTTCCCGAGACTGTTCCTGCAGGAGGCAGGAAAACTAAAACGAAGCTGTACCGAGGAGAGGCCGACACAGCTTCCGCAAATCTTTGCCTCTCATACCGAACCGCCAGCAGAAATGAACGACCCCCGACCGCACATAGACGTCAAAATAGAAAATCATAGGTTTAGAGCATTATTAGATACAGGAGCCGCAAAGTCATATATTGGTGATCAAGTAGCTAAGACTTTTTCCCAAAGAAAGCAAACTACCTCTCGTCAAGCTACGAAGGCCCGTTTAGCTAATGGAAATCTAGTGTCCATCACCGACATATATGAGCTGAAATGGAAAATCAATGACGTCACAATGGAGGGTTCGTTGGAGCATTTCCCTGGTCTAATAACCGATTTTGTATTAGGACATGATGTCCTCCGCAAGTATAATTTCCGGCTAGAGTTAGGAACCGGAGAAATATACGTGAATGATGAGTTAGTGAGGCGTTCACAATTGGCCAGTCCTGTTGGAATATTGGAGGCCGTGAACCGGCCTATGAAAGAAGTCAATTCCGCTGTACCGATAATATGTAGAGAAGAAACCACCCATCGCCTTAGTGAAGACCGCCGTTCTGTAAATCTGTCTGTTTCCGAAGTCTCTGCGTCCTCCCTGGAGTTAGGGGTCGACAAGGAGCAAACTGTTTCCGAAGTCTCTGCGTCTTCCCTGGTGTTAGGGGTTGACAAAGAGAAATCTGTTTACGAAGTCTCTGCGTCTTCCCTGGAGTTAGGGGTTGACAAGGAGCAATCTATTTCCGAAGTCTCTGAGTCTTCCCTGGTGTTAGGGGTGGACAAGGAGCAAACTAGTTCCGAAGTCTCTTCGTCTTCCCTGGTTTTAGCGGTTGACAAGGAGCAACCTGTTTCCGAAGTCTCTGCGTCTTCCCTGGTGTTAGGGGTTGACAAGGAGCAAACCGTTTCTGTAACATCTGCGTTCTCCCTGGAAGATTTAGGGGATGACGAGGAGTATGATTGGATAGGATGTCCGTTGGAAACCATCAGTCCAGTTACAGAAAGAAATTTATCGAAAGAACAGACAGACAGACTAAACATTTTCCTAGACCAAGAATTACCGAAATTTTGATCCTTGCGAGGTCCAACTACGCTAGTTGAGCATGAAAGCCGTTTGCTGCAACCACGTCCGATCAAACAGAGATACCGACCCCAGAATCCGAAAATGCAGGAAATTTGCAATGCTGAAATAGACGCCATGTTAGCAGAGGGAGTGATCGAACCCTCTACAAGTCCGTGGAGTTCTCCAATAGTCATTGTGAAGAAAAAAGATGGGAAAAACCGTTTCTGTATCGACTTCCGAACAGTCAACGAGGTAACAATGAAGGATGCTTACCCTCTACCGTTTATTAATGCTATACTGGATAAACTGCGAAAAGCCAAGTACATTTCCAGTTTGGATTTGAAGAGTGGGTACTGGCAAGTTCCGTTAACCTCCGAAAGTAAACCCATTACCGCCTTTACCGCACCGGGACGTGGATTGTTTCAATTCACGGTTCTTCCGTTTGGTTTACATTCTGCACCCGCTACATTCCAGAGGCTGGTTGACCGACTGATTGGCCCAGAGCTAGATCCATATGCATTCGCTTATCTGGATGACATTATCGTTCTGGGGGAAACGTTCGATCAACATCTGGAAAATCTGTCCGAAGTGCTCCGCCGATTACGAGGAGCACGGCTGAAACTCAACCCGGAGAAATGTCATTTCTGTCTACCGTCCATGAAATACTTAGAACATGTAATTACTGGAGATGGAATCCGTACCGATCCAGAGAAGGTCGGTATACACCGCAAGCAAATCCAGTAGAACGAGCCAACCGCACCCTGAAGACAATGATTGCGCAATACTGCGAAGCGGATCACCGAGACTGGGATGTAAGGTTGCCGGACTTGAAGTTTGCAATGAATAATTCAAGACACGACTCGACTGGATTCACACCTGCCTTCCTTAATTTTGGGAGAGAACCCGAGACACCGGAATCCTTCAGAAGAGAGGCTGAAAACGACACCGAGAAAAGTCCGGAAGAAGACGCCGGATTGGACAACCCAACCGAGGAAGAGCCGAAACCGCATCTCTTGCGAGTAGAGAAACTGCAAGAATGCTTCGAACTTGTCCGTCTGCTGCACCTGTCCCGAGCGTTTACCAGTCAAAGACGTAACTATAATCTGCGCCGTAGAGACTGGAAGTGCACTATCGGAGACAAAGTCATGAAGAAGGATCATACACTATCCTCTGCCGTTGATCACGTCGCCGCGAAACTCGCTCCGAAATATTCCGGGCCGTACGAAGTCGTACGCGTTATTTCCCCCGTTGTATATGACTTACGAGATGGAAAAGGAAAGCGGTATAATCGTATACATGTAAAAGATTTGAAACCCGTCAATGAGTAAAATGCTTTGTTTTTTTGTTATTTACCATAGAATGCACCGACAAGACTTACCGCCGACGTTAATCCGCCTAGGCCCTGACGGCCAGGAGACAATCGACCTGACGGGCGATATTACCCCTCCCGGCTCCCCGCTGCCAACCGAGGACTTCTTTGCAGGGGAAAATTGGTGGCGGTGGAACGAGGATGCCACGTCCCAGGCGTTCGAGGATGCCTTCGACGAGGACTTCGGCATGACGCCGTACCGTCCCGGCAACACTCCCCCGAGGTCGCCCACTCCGCCAGCTCCAGGGGTGTATACGGAGAAAATGCTCATATGCACCCTGTATGAGCGTACGACAACGGTACCGATGGAAGACGGGGGGACTACCGACCAGATTGAGGTCAGGGAGGTGGTGTCGCAATGCGACACCGGGATGTACAACACGTTCACCCCCTTACATCACGATCCTCCCCGCCCATCAGCACAGGTACCTTGGGAGATGCTAGAGCCGCCGAAGTACTCCGCCTCCCCGGAACCATCGGCTCTGGACATGAAAATCCGAGGCTGGGAGATCCTAGATTTTGCCGCCAAAGCACCCCGGAAGCAGCCATGGCCAAAAGACTGGGCCGAGAAAGCCCAGTATTTCCGCCCGAAGGATGCGGATCCCGCCAAATGGCATAGGGTCCGTATCTACGACCGACGAGGACGGAGGGTCCCGGTGATGCTTCCTCCGACTGGTTAACTGCCGTCCGACCTTTGACAATTGCGGTTAAATTTATAGTAAGATGTTTAAAATTTCCGTTTGTGTTCGTATTCACAATTATCGGGAAAAGGCCACTATCCTTCTGTTTCTTAATAGATGGATGCCGACTCTCCGATGGACGTCCTCGTGTTGACGGACCCAGACAGCCTCCAGTTGAACCGAACTAGCCGTTCCGACACCCCGGATATCCCCATCGCCAGCGAAAGATGGAAGATTTGGGCTTCGGGGAACATCCCCCTGATGATCCGAACGGCGGAAGCAATGATGTATCACGGAACGCACCCCCAGCAAAAACCAGCAGAGACCCATCTGCCACGACAACGAATGGTAGCCGGCAGGTTCATCACCCTGACGGATGATCTCTGTTGGAGATGTGGAATCTCCGGACACCGCCGAGAGAACTGCAGCAGGCCGTCTATTCTGTTTTGTTCCCGATGTGGACAAGTGGGACGGATGTCCCGAGAATGCCCGTGTGATCGACGCGGCCCCCGTACCCGATCGGTGGCAGTACAAGCGCACCTGGTCTCCCGTAGCGACGAACCCCGACGAATGCAGGTTACTTCCAGCCAGTGTAGCATCGGCACCGAACGACCCCACCCCGCTCTGGAAACAGCCGGACGCTGTTCCAGGTCATACCTAAGACAGGCGTCCCGTGGAAGAGGACCGCCCCATCCACACCAAGCGACCCTACGCCGACGTTCCAGGCTGTAAGACGCTACACCCTGGATCACCGTTTTGTTTTCTCACCTTTTTTATAATTAGGTATAAGTTGTTGTTTTAAAAAAAAATGTAATGTCCGAAAGTTGCACTTTCGCTCATTCATTTTTTTTACCGAAGTAAAGGGGGTGTGTAACGAGTTATTTTTTTGCTTTATGCAAGTTTAATTTTTATTTTATTTTGTTCCGTAATATATTTTATTTTACCACTGGGGTGTATAAAACTCGTTACTTTACAACCCTTTCCACTACCGCATTGATTTTTTTTTTTGTTATTACCGTTGTATATTTTAGTATAAGTCCGAGTTACGCAAATCCAAATTCTACCATACACAATTTATTCATTTCCGATATTTAAATTTTTCATCTGAAAGGACGCCCGGTATATACAACATTTTAATTAAAACCGCAGCCGTCTAGTATACTTACAAGTTTTTGTCGAAACTAGATAGATTTCACGTTTTAATTCCCACACCAGAATTACGGCCGAAGAATGTAACTAAAATTTTGGATATAAATTCGGAAACAATTCATTTTTGGGTGCTTTTTATTCGCGCTCCGATTTTCATTCCGTCTGGCTTCTTATTCGCGCTCTCATTTATTCCGGCTCTAAAAGTAGTGATTCTCCGTTCAACGTTCTTCCGAAAAACCGTAGTGCGAAAAATTTTGTGTATTCCGTATTCCGATTGTGTGTAAGCTGTATTTAACAAGATAAATCATTTTTACAAATAAACTGTGTATTCGAAACTTTCCGTATCGCCGCTTATTATTAAATTGTTGAATGTATTCTTTGAAAATTTTCCGACCGGCTATTTTTTTTCTTTTGTTGTTGAACTGAAATTTGGTTTTTTTTATTTTGTTTCTTTTATCTGGAAATAAAGATTTGTCAACGGTAATTTGATTTCGAATTTTATTTACAGCGTTTATTATAGGATATTAATTAACTGATATGAATTATTAGTGGATTCTCGAATTATTTTATGCTTTTGGTTCTCAGTAGTTTTATATTAAATTGATATCCAAGTGGATTATAATATTTTAATTTTATGCTAGTACGAATATTTTTACTCTGTGTGTCGATAGTTGGGTACCGTTTAACTCGTGGGAAAATATTTTTTTGGAATAATTGTTACCGGCTTTAGTAGATTCAAGGGTTAATCAGACTTGGAAGAGGCTTAGCCACAATTTGTTTGATTTCCCGGCAGATCTAATTATTCTTAATTTTTATTTTTTTCGGAATAATAGTTATCGGTTTCATTTGGATTCAAGGGTTAATCAGACTTGGAAGAGGCTTAGCCACAATTTGTTTGATTTCCCGGCAGATCTAAATCGTTCTTTTCCCGTTTCGTAGAATCATTATTTATATTTTTTTTCTCCCCGTCGGAATAATAGTTGCCGGTTTCATTTGGATTCAAGGGTTAATCAGACTTGGAAGAGGCTTAGCCACAATTTGTCTGATTACCCGGCAGATCTAAATCGTGCATTAGGGACCCCGTTAAACCCGGTAGATTTGAACCGTATTTGATAACCTGACCGTTAAGTCCGTTAAAATCCCAGATATAGGTAATACATACCTCATTTTCTTTTCCCGGTTAATTTGTTTGTCACTAAAAAGAATTATTCGTAAAATAGACCACAGAGTATTAATAGATCAAAGTTTTGAATTCCTATTATTTTCATTTTTAACCGCAATTTATTGATTGGAGAACCAAGATTTGGCTTTTCCGGATTTTCACTAGTTAGTTAAATTTAATTCAACAAGACCCCTGGAATTTTCCGTAACCTCCATCTGAGGCTATCTGGAACTCTTGACGCTAAGGGTCAAGGGGCCGTGGAGCAAACCACGTTAATAATCTGGCGCCCGAGATTTAAAAACCCGAATTTTGCATCAAGGGTGTCCATAGTGACGTGTTCTTGTGGCAGGAGCCACGTGTAAGAAGGGAGGCACGTTACAGCCCCAAGGGTGAGAAAAAAATAAAAATCAGTTTTCTGAAAAAAATTTTTTACTTTATTTTCTCTCCTCTATCTACATATATCGATGTTCGTTGAAAAAGAAAATAGAAGTAGATTGATAAATCGGTAGTCTTTACCATGTCATATTCAAAAATCACTGACAAACGTACCAAGGGTGAGAAAAAAAAATAAAAATCAGTTTTCTTGAAAACATTTTTTTACTTAATTTTCTCTCCTCTATCTACATATATATATGTCCGTTGAAAAAAAAAATGGAAATAGATTGATAAATCGATAGTCTTTAGCATGTCATATTCAAAAATCACTGACAAACGCCCCAAGGGTGAGAAAAAAATAAAAATCAGTTTTCTGAAAAAATTTTTTTACTTTATTTTCTCTCCTCTATCTACATATATCGATGTCCGTTAAAAGGAAAAATATAAATAGATTGATAAGTTGATAGTCTTTACCATGTCATATTCAAAAATCACTGACAAACGTACCAAGGGTGAGAAAAAAAATAAAAATCAGTTTTCTTGAAAACATTTTCTTACTTTATTTTCTATCCTCTATCTACATATATCGATGTCCGTTGAAAAAAAAATAGAAATAGATTGATAAATCGATAGTCTTTAGCATGTTATATTCAAAAATCACTGACAAACGTTCGAAGGGCGAGAAAAAAAATAAAAATCAGTTTTTTTGAAAAAAAAATTTTTCTTTATTTTCTCTCCTGTATCTACATATATCGATGTCCGTTGAAAAAAAAATAGAAATAGATTGATAAATCGATAGTCTTTAGCATGTCATATTCAAAAATCACTGACAAACGCCCCAAGGGTGAGAAAAAATAAAAATCAGTTTTCTGAAAAAAAATTTTTACTTCATTTTCTCTCCTGTATCTACATATATCGATGTCCGTTGAAAAAAAATAGATCTAGATTGATAAATCGATAGTCTTTAGCATGTCATATTTAAAAATCACTGACCAACGTTCCAAGGGTGAGAAAAAAATAAAAATCAGTTTTCTTGAAAACATTTTTTTACTTTATTTTCTCTCCTCTATCTACATATGTCGATGTCCGTTGAAAAAAAAATAGAAATAGATTGATAAATCGATAGTCTTCAGCATGTCGTATTCAAAAATCACTGACAAACGCCCCAAGGGTGAGAAAAAAATAAAAATCAGTTTTCTGAAAAAAATTTTTTACTTTATTTTCTCTCCTCTATCTACATATATCGATGTCCGTTGAAAAAAAAATAGGAATAGATTGATAAATCGATAGTCTTTACCATGTCATATTTAAAAATCACTGACAAACGTACCAAGGGTGAGAAGAAAAATAAAAATCAGTTTTCTTGAAAACATTTTTTTACTTTATTTTCTCTCCTCTATCTACATATATCGATGTCCGTTGAAAAAAAAATAGAAGTAGATTGATAAATCGATAGTCTTCACCATGTCATATTCAAAAATCACTGACAAACGTACCAAGGGTGAGAAAAAAAATAAAAATCTGTTTTCTTGAAAACATTTTTTTACTTTATTTTCTCTCCTCTATCTACATATATCGATGTCCGTTGAAAAAAAAAATAGAAATAGATTGATAAATCGATAGTCTTTACCATGTCATATTCAAAAATCACTGACAAACGTACCAAGGGTGAGAAAAAAAATAAAAATCAGTTTTCTTGCAAACGTTTTTTTACTTCATTTTCTCTCCTCTATCTACATATATCGATGTCCTTTGAAAAAAAATAGAAATAGATTGATAAATCGATAGTCTTTAGCATGTCATATTCAAAAATCACTGACAAACGTTCCAAGGGTGAGAAAAAAAATAAAAATCAGTTTTTTTAAAAAAAAAATTTTCTTTATTTTCTCTCCTGTATCTACATATATCGATGTCCGTTGAAAAAAAATAGAAATAGATTGATAAATCGATAGTCTTTAGCATGTCATATTCAAAAATCACTGACAAACGCCCCAAGGGTGAGAAAAACATAAGAATCAGTTTTCTTGAAAACATTTTTTTACTTTATTTTCTCTCCTCTATCTATGTATGTTTAAAAAAATAGAAATAGATTGATAGATCGATAGTCTTCAGCATGTCATATTCAAAAATCACTGACAAACGCCCCAAGGGTGAGAAAAAAATAAAAATCAGTTTTCTGAAAAAAAATTTTTACTTCATTTTCTCTCCTGTATCTACATATATCGATGTCTGTTGAAAAAAAAAATAGAAATAGATTGATGAATCGATAGTCTCTACCATGTCATATTCGAAAATCACTGACAAACTTACCAAGGGTGAGAAAAAAAATAAAAATCAGTTTTCTTGAAAACATTTTTTTACTTCATTTTCTCTCCTCTATCTACATATATCGATGTCCTTTGAAAAAAAAATAGAAATAGATTGATAAATCGATAGTCTTTAGCATGTCATATTTAAAAATCACTGACAAACGTTCCAAGGGTAAGAAAAAAAATAAAAATCAGTTTTTTTGAAAAAAAAAATTTTCTTTATTTTCTCTCCTGTATCTACATATATCGATGTCCGTTGAAAAAAAATAGAAATAGATTGATAAATCGATAGTCTTTAGCATGTCATATTCAAAAATCACTGACAAACGCCCCAAGGGTTAGAAAAAAATAAAAATCAGTTTTCTTGAAAACATTTTTTTACTTTATTTTCTCTCCTCTATCTATGTCCGTTTAAAAAAATAGAAAAAGATTGATAAATCGATAGTCTTCAGCATGTCATATTCAAAAATCACTGGCAAACGTTCCAAGGGTGAGAAAAAAATAAAAATCAGTTTTCTTGAAAACATTTTTTTACTTTATTTTCTCTCCTGTATCTACATATATCGATGTCTGTTGAAAAAAAAAATAGAAATAGATTGATAAATTGATAGTCTTTAGCATGTCATATTTAAAAATCACTGACAAACGCCCCAAGGGTGAGAAAAAAATAAAAATCAGGTTTCTGAAAAGAATTTTTTACTTCATTTCCTCTCCTCTATCTACATATATCGATGTCCGTTGAAAAAAAAAATAGATATAGATTGATAAATTGATAGTCTTTAGCATGTCATATTTAAAAATCACTGACAAACGCCCCAAGGGTGAGAAAAAAATAAAAATCAGTTTTCTGAAAAAAATTTTTTACTTCATTTTCTCTCCTCTATCTACATATATCGATGTCCGTTGAAAAAAAAATAGAAATAGATTGATGAATCGATAGTCTCTACCATGTCATATTCGAAAATCACTGACAAACTTACCAAGGGTGAGAAAAAAAATAAAAATCAGTTTTCTTGAAAACATTTTTTTACTTTATTTTCTCTCCTCTATCTACATATATCGATGTCCGTTGAAAAAAAAAATAGAAATAGATTGATAAATTGATAGTCTTTAGCATGTCATATTTAAAAATCACTGACAAACGCCCCAAGGGTGAGAAAAAAATAAAAATCAGGTTTCTGAAAAAAATTTTTTACTTCATTTTCTCTCCTCTATCTACATATATCGATGTCCGTTGAAAAAAAAATAGAAATAGATTGATAAATCGATAGTCTTTACCATGTCATATTCAAAAATCACTGACAAACGTACCAAGGGTGAGAAAAAAAATAAAAATCAGTTTTCTTGAAAACATTTTTTTACTTCATTTTCTCTCCTCTATCTGCATATATCGATGTCCTTTGAAAAAAAATAGAAATAGATTGATAAATCGATAGTCTTTAGCATGTCATATTCAAAAATCACTGACAAACGTTCCAAGGGTGAGAAAAAAATAAAAATCAGTTTTCTTGAAAACATTTTTTTACTTTATTTTCTCTCCTCTATCTATGTCCGTTTAAAAAAATAGAAATAGATTGATAAATCGATAGTCTTTAGCATGTCATATTCAAAAATCACTGACAAACGCCCCAAGGGTGAGAAAAAAATAAAAATCAGTTTTCTGAAAAAAATTTTGTACTTTATTTTCTCTCCTCTATCTACATATATCGATGTCCGTTGAAAAAAAATAGAAATAGATTGATAAATCGATAGTCTTTAGCATGTCATATTCAAAAATCACTGACAAACGCCCCAAGGGTTAGAAAAAAATAAAAATCAGTTTTCTTGAAAACATTTTTTTACTTTATTTTCTCTCCTCTATCTATGTCCGTTTAAAAAAATAGAAATAGATTGATAAATCGATAGTCTTTAGCATGTCATATTCAAAAATCACTGACAAACGCCCCAAGGGTGAGAAAAAAATAAAAATCAGTTTTCTGAAAAAAATTTTTTACTTTATTTTCTCTCCTCTATCTACATATATCGATGTCCGTTGAAAAAAAAATAGAAATAGATTGATAAATCGATAGTCTTTAGCATGTCATATTCAAAAATCACTGACAAACGCCCCAAGGGTGAGAAAAAAATAAAAATCAGTTTTCTGAAAAAAATTTTTTACTTCATTTTCTCTCCTCTATCTGCATATATCGATGTCCTTTGAAAAAAAATAGAAATAGATTGATAAATCGATAGTCTTTAGCATGTCATATTCAAAAATCACTGACAAACGTTCCAAGGGTGAGAAAAAAATAAAAATCAGTTTTCTTGAAAACATTTTTTTACTTTATTTTCTCTCCTCTATCTATGTCCGTTTAAAAAAATAGAAATAGATTGATAAATCGATAGTCTTTAGCATGTCATATTCAAAAATCACTGACAAACGCCCCAAGGGTGAGAAAAAAATAAAAATCAGTTTTCTGAAAAAAATTTTGTACTTTATTTTCTCTCCTCTATCTACATATATCGATGTCCGTTGAAAAAAAATAGAAATAGATTGATAAATCGATAGTCTTTAGCATGTCATATTCAAAAATCACTGACAAACGCCCCAAGGGTTAGAAAAAAATAAAAATCAGTTTTCTTGAAAACATTTTTTTACTTTATTTTCTCTCCTCTATCTATGTCCGTTTAAAAAAATAGAAATAGATTGATAAATCGATAGTCTTTAGCATGTCATATTCAAAAATCACTGACAAACGCCCCAAGGGTGAGAAAAAAATAAAAATCAGTTTTCTGAAAAAAATTTTTTACTTTATTTTCTCTCCTCTATCTACATATATCGATGTCCGTTGAAAAAAAAATAGAAATAGATTGATAAATCGATAGTCTTTAGCATGTCATATTCAAAAATCACTGACAAACGCCCCAAGGGTTAGAAAAAAATAAAAATCAGTTTTCTTGAAAACATTTTTTTACTTTATTTTCTCTCCTCTATCTATGTCCGTTTAAAAAAATAGAAAAAGATTGATAAATCGATAGTCTTCAGCATGTCATATTCAAAAATCACTGGCAAACGTTCCAAGGGTGAGAAAAAAATAAAAATCAGTTTTCTTGAAAACATTTTTTTACTTTATTTTCTCTCCTGTATCTACATATATCGATGTCTGTTGAAAAAAAAAATAGAAATAGATTGATAAATTGATAGTCTTTAGCATGTCATATTTAAAAATCACTGACAAACGCCCCAAGGGTGAGAAAAAAATAAAAATCAGGTTTCTGAAAAAAATTTTTTACTTCATTTCCTCTCCTCTATCTACATATATCGATGTCCGTTGAAAAAAAAAATAGATATAGATTGATAAATTGATAGTCTTTAGCATGTCATATTTAAAAATCACTGACAAACGCCCCAAGGGTGAGAAAAAAATAAAAATCAGTTTTCTGAAAAAAATTTTTTACTTCATTTTCTCTCCTCTATCTACATATATCGATGTCCGTTGAAAAAAAAATAGAAATAGATTGATGAATCGATAGTCTCTACCATGTCATATTCGAAAATCACTGACAAACTTACCAAGGGTGAGAAAAAAAATAAAAATCAGTTTTCTTGAAAACATTTTTTTACTTTATTTTCTCTCCTCTATCTACATATATCGATGTCCGTTGAAAAAAAAAATAGAAATAGATTGATAAATTGATAGTCTTTAGCATGTCATATTTAAAAATCACTGACAAACGCCCCAAGGGTGAGAAAAAAATAAAAATCAGTTTTCTGAAAAAAATTTTTTACTTCATTTTCTCTCCTCTATCTACATATATCGATGTCCGTTGAAAAAAAAATAGAAATAGATTGATAAATCGATAGTCTTTACCATGTCATATTCAAAAATCACTGACAAACGTACCAAGGGTGAGAAAAAAAATAAAAATCAGTTTTCTTGAAAACATTTTTTTACTTCATTTTCTCTCCTCTATCTGCATATATCGATGTCCTTTGAAAAAAAATAGAAATAGATTGATAAATCGATAGTCTTTAGCATGTCATATTCAAAAATCACTGACAAACGTTCCAAGGGTGAGAAAAAAATAAAAATCAGTTTTCTTGAAAACATTTTTTTACTTTATTTTCTCTCCTCTATCTATGTCCGTTTAAAAAAATAGAAATAGATTGATAAATCGATAGTCTTTAGCATGTCATATTCAAAAATCACTGACAAACGCCCCAAGGGTGAGAAAAAAATAAAAATCAGTTTTCTGAAAAAAATTTTGTACTTTATTTTCTCTCCTCTATCTACATATATCGATGTCCGTTGAAAAAAAATAGAAATAGATTGATAAATCGATAGTCTTTAGCATGTCATATTCAAAAATCACTGACAAACGCCCCAAGGGTTAGAAAAAAATAAAAATCAGTTTTCTTGAAAACATTTTTTTACTTTATTTTCTCTCCTCTATCTATGTCCGTTTAAAAAAATAGAAATAGATTGATAAATCGATAGTCTTTAGCATGTCATATTCAAAAATCACTGACAAACGCCCCAAGGGTGAGAAAAAAATAAAAATCAGTTTTCTGAAAAAAATTTTTTACTTTATTTTCTCTCCTCTATCTACATATATCGATGTCCGTTGAAAAAAAAATAGAAATAGATTGATAAATTGATAGTCTTTAGAATGTCATATTTAAAAATCACTGAAAAACGCCCCAAGGGTGAGAAAAAAATAAAAATCAGTTTTCTGAAAAAAATTTTTTACTTCATTTTCTCTCCTCTATCTACATATATCGATGTCCGTTGAAAAAAAAATAGAAATAGATTGATAAATCGATAGTCTTTACCATGTCATATTCAAAAATCACAGAGTTTTGTGATAAAACTGGTCCATAAATATTGTTTCTCCACGATCATCACAGAATTTGCTAATTCTGAAATCAAATTTGATTACAGAATGCTGGAATTCTCTCTTTTGAGATTGAAGAAATATTCTGCAACACCTCTGCCCCTATGCAATTTAAATGTATTTACATTCTCTCTCTAGTGATAGAATAATATTCTCACACTGGTTAGCAATAATAGCATTACCCTTGACGCAGTTGATTGTCATCGTAGTGTCAAATCTTGAGTAATTGTCAAAATCATTGCTGTCACATTGAGTGTTTACCTAATATAATTGTGATTGAGTTCTGTAATATAAATTATCTTTTGTTCATTTCCATTGGAAATCTTTGATCGTGGAAAAAGTATGGTCGTAATGCTCGTGGTTCCTCACGCTCGCCTTCGGATCGCGCACGGAACTTTCCACTCGCATCGAATTTTCATTCTAACCTTGTTACAGAATATACTATACCATAACCACTGTTAGTATTGCCTTTTTTCATTGATTAGCGGAGCGGAGCGGAGGGCTTGTTTTGTTTTTTCCATGCACTCTTCGACAAGTTTACTTTCCTTCCGCCATGGGCGGCGTTAGGAGTAGGGGTAATGAGAAGGAATCGTTTAAAATAAACATCCCTTCCGTGTGAGAAGGTTATTCTGTTAAGAGATTTGAGTTTTTAGATTGCCTACAATCTTTTTATTTTTCAATTCTAATTTAATATCTACACGTGCATTCGAAATGTAAAAGTCTTTATTTCAATGAAAACATGATGTGTCTTTATATGTCTCGTCGTAATTATTTTCAGGAAGTACTATCAATTTTGGGATAAATTCGCACAAAACAAAATTCCAACGGTGCACCTAGATTTTATTATAGTATTATCAATCTATTTCTATTTTTTTTTAACGGACATCGATACATGTAGATACAGGAGAGAAAATAAAGTAAAAAAATTGTTTCAAGAAAACTGATTTTTATTTTTTTTCTCACCCTTGGTACGTTTGTCAGTGATTTTTGAATATAACATGCTAAAGACTATCGATTTATCAATCTATTTCTATTTTTTTTTTCAACGGACATCGATATATGTAGATACAGGAGAGAAAATAAAGTAAAAAATTTTTTTCAAGAAAACTGATTTTTATTTTTTTTCTCACCCTTGGTACGTTTGTCAGTGATTTTTGAATATGACATGCTAAAGACTATCGATTTATCAATCTATTTCTATTTTTTTTTTCAACGGAAATCGATATATGTAGATACAGGAGTGTTCACGCCTTACACTTCAGATAACATATTTGTCATTATACATAAATTTTAAATCCTTCTAAGAAGACAGAGCCATACATTTTTATGTCATCCTTTCAGCATCTGCAAGTCAAGTGGATATACCACCCTTCGCATTGTATATTTTGTTACCGAGTTTAAGGGGCATTTTCGACATTATTATGTAAGACACCGAGAAGAGAACTCGTTCCATGTGTACAATATTAGTTTTAATAAATTCTTGTAGTATAGTTTCAATCCTTTCTTTTATTTCACTTGAAGACTTTATTCCGTCGCACATCTCACGAACATTAATGGTCCTTCGAGCCGGATATTGTCGAATACAAGTGAAAAACAAAACAAGTTATTACTTGCGTAAACAATAAAAAGTGAAATCGTCAATCGCCGAAAAGTTATCGTGCGTGTAATCAAAGACGAAAACTGAGGTAATGACTTACGCGAGTGCACAACGCAAGCATATCCGGAGTTCCCGGACATTTCGTCAGTAAAGGATTATTACTTAATCAAATTTGTACTTGGATCCTAGGAGCACAAAGCCAACAAGTAGCCAACTGCATCGCAAATCATCAGGTGAGGTCGTTCCTCTCATACAATCATTAGTGCTAATTTGTTGTTGTTTTAAGTCTGGGTTTCTAACAAGAGTTTTTTAAAGCTAAGGTTGTGCAATCAATTTACATCCAAAATTCACATAATCATAACATAATCAATTTAGTACATTTAATAATCGCAATTCATTGTTTATTTCATTTTGTTTTTGTTCATTACATTTACAAATTCGCAAAATGTCAGATATTACGTCCCTTTCTTTGGAAGAGCTAAAAAGAAAGCGAGGTGCGATTAAAGCTAAGGTCACGATTTTTGGGAAATATGTATCAGGCACTAAAGGAACGAATGCTATTCTAGCGGACGTAGACCTTTTAGCGGTGCAAGAACGTCTGAATCATTCAAAAAATATTATTTTCGAAGTTGAAAACATACAGGGTTTAATTGAGGAAAAAACAATAGATGAAGATTTATTAGAAATTGAATATGAAGAGCGCGCTACCTTTGAATCTAACTTTCACATGCAAATAGCAATAGCCAAAAATATAATAAAAGATTCTACCTTATCTGCAGACAATGCATCAAGCTCTAATTTAGTTAGTTCCAACCCTATACACAGCGCTTACGAAAACAACACTTTCAAACTTGCAGGCATAAAATTGAAACCCATTGAAATTCCCAAATTTAACGGCTCTTACCAAAGCTGGTTAGAATTTGCAGATTTATTCGAATCATTAGTTCATAAAAATGAGGCCTTGGATAGCATTCAAAAATTTCATTATTTACGGTCATCTTTAGAATCGGGTGCGGCCCAAGTTATCCGTTCGATTGAATTTACAAGTAGCAACTATATTGTAGCTTGGAATCTTATTCGCGAAAGATTCGACAATAAACGCCTTCTAGTATTTAACCATGTAAAATCACTTTTTAACGTAGAAACCATGAATAAAGAATCCTCCTACAAATTACGCAATTTAAAAGACACATACTCTAAACACTTACATTCTCTTAAACAAATGGGACAACAAACAGATCACTGGGATGTATTATTAATTCACATTATAACAACCAAATTAGATTCGTCCACATTACGCGAATGGGAAAACGCGAAATCGAACGCCAATAAGGAGGTACCGTCATTTAAGGATCTTAAGACATTCTTAAAATCGCGCGCCGATTTGTTGGAAACCTTAGAAACTAATCAAGCGGACAAAAGGGCTCATAATAACAATAATTCGTTTAATAATAATTCCAGAGGTACGTTCAATCACACACGCGGGTATTATTCGTCTCACCAAACATCAAATTATTCAAACAAGCACACATTCAGCCAAAACAAACCTCCTAGTAAATCGAATCAAAACCCGTTTTGTACTATATGTAAAAATTCTCATATCATATATAACTGCACAGAGTTTATGAGTTTATCCCCCAGTGAAAAATATGAAAGGGCTAAAAATGCCTAATTATGCATTAATTGTTTAAAACCTGGCCATGACAACAGAATTTGTCGTCACATTAATTCTTGTAAGATATGTAATGGGCGGCATCACACACTATTACATATCAATCGCGTTCAAAACAATGATCGCTCACGTGAAACTACCTCTAACCCTGTCGCTTTAACCTCAACTGTACCATCTACTTAATTAGCAAATTGCTCCATTTCTAACATCGCAGTGCAAGGACAGGTAATCTTATCAACCGCTCTGGTGAACATTTATGACAAATACAATAAAATACATACAGCTAGAGCACTTTTAGATAGTGTTTCGCAAAGTTCATTTATATCTGCTGAATTGCATAATAAATTAGGTATTTCATCGGAACAGGTCAACTGGACAGTGTCAGGCATAACAAATATTTCATGCAAATTAGAGAAAGGGTGCAATATAAAAATATCACTGATGAAATAAAACAAATTAATTTGTTTAAATCTTCATTATTTATTTTGAACTGACGTTCAAATTAAAATTAGTGACGCGTTTCGCTACACAGTAGCTTTTTCAAACTAGTTTGAACGTCAGTTCAAAATAAATAATGAAGATTTAAACAAATTAATTTGTTTTATTTCATCAGTAGTATGGATCTTCATCAAGTAAAAGCCTCATCTATTCAATTTTTAAAAATATCATCTAAAATAAACAATTTTAATGCACAATTACAGTGCTTTATTGTTCGGCAAATCTCGGGTTGTATACCTGCTGTGCCTGTAAATGTACGATATCTAAATATTCCAGAGCACTTGCCGTTGGCCGACCATATGTTTTCTGAACCCCAAAAAATCGATATCCTCATTGGAAGTGACCTATTTTGTCGCCTCTTGGGTCGAAATACTTTTAGTTTAGGTAAAAATAAGCCGATAATGCATCAAACGGTACTTGGTTGGATTATAGCAGGCCCGTACTTAGCACCATTTTCAGCGCGCAACGAAGTAAGCTGCCATTTCGTAACAGCGTCTGCAGAGGCTCAGATTCAAAATCAATTAGCGCGATTTTGGGAATTAGAGGAAACTATCGAAAAACGAATTTTATCAAAGGAAGAAATTTCCTGCGATCAACATTTTCATGAAACTACGCGACGACACTCCGCGGGCAATTTTATAGTAGCTCTCCCATTTAAGGAACCCACCGAAAAAGTAGGCGATTCCTATCACATTGCGAGAAAACGATTTTTTAATTTAGAAAGAAAACTGGAATCAAATCCTAAATCAAGGCAACTTTACACTGACTTTATACATGAATACATTAATCTCGGACACATGAAAATAATAGAGGGTCTCGATCCTCTCAATGCGCCACACAAACAATTCTACTTCATGCCTCATCACAGTATTTTAAAAGAAAGCTCATTAAGTACACGTCTCCAAGTTGTTTTTGATTGCTCCGCCGCAACTTCCTCAGGGCTCTCTCTTAATGACCTACAAATGGCCGGTCCCGCCCTGCAAGACGATTTATTATCCCTTTTATCAAGATTTCGATTGCACACATACGTCGTAAGTGCGGACATTGAGAAAATGTACCGCCAGATTTTGGTTCATGAAAACCAACAGACATTAAAATGCATTCTTTGGCGCGATTCTCCCGCCGAGCCATTAAAGGCTTATCAATGCACAACCGTCACCTACGGTATGAAATGTTCATCATACCTCGCGATTAAATGTCTACACACCTTAGGTTTAGACTATTCTAACATTAATCTTAATATTTCAAATATCATACTTAATGATTTTTATGTGGACGATTTATTAACAGGTTCTGATTCAATCAAAGAGGCTCAGGAGGCATGTCACGAAATATCTGAGGCTCTAAAAAAAGGAGGTTTTTCGTTAAGAAAGGTTTATTCTAATAATCCTGAGATTCTAAAATATATTAGTGACGGTCCATGCGCATCTGCAATATTAAGTTTTGGTGAGAATGAAAACTGCAAAACGCTGGGGCTGTCATGGTCGCCCCATCAAGATTCATTACTTTATAGCATCAGTCCCTTTACTGCACTTAAAGAAAACGAAAAAATAACAAAGCGTCGCATACTGTCCGACATTTCACAAGTGTTTGACCCATTAGGGCTCGTTATGCCGTGTATAACTACATTTAAAATAATGCTGCAAAATTTGAGGTTGGAGCACATTTCTTGGGACGAACTGGTTCCTGCTCATATTGAAACATCATTTATTAATTTAAGACAAAGGCTGCCAATTTTAAATAATCTTAACATAGAAAGCCTGGTAAAATTACATGATTATGGGCGAGTTGTACCAGCAAGGTTTAAAACATAACTAATGGTTTAAGCAAAATAGGTGTTGTACCAGACTGGATTAGTGGGTAACCAGAGTTTTGCCAACGGGTTTGTTTACCGCCCAAAAGTGAGTGGTTAAAATAATTATCCTAGTTTTCTAACCTAAAAACTTTGTGTCAGTGGATTCTGTAAATTTTTTTATTTTTACCAAATTATAATAATGGAATATCCTGATTTACCAAATTTTAGTGATGACGAAGATTGTAATGAACTTGTAAATTTACAAGTATATCCGAGACTCCCACAAAACTAACCATTTTACAGAATGGAATGACCAGGAATTTTTGGATAGATTTAGACTATCTAAAAATACTGTTAACATGTTGGTATTAGAAGTATCGGCAGACATAGAGTCTATTACAAATAGGTATGTATTATTATTAAATACATTTTATTTGAAAGTAACGGTTAATAATAGTCTTGATAAATAGTAAAGTTCCAAATTATCAATATTTTTTTAATCAGTACAAAACAGAGAGAAGATACAGTTGAGTAGTACCTACTTCTTAGGAACCATGCACTGTCCCCAGAAGAGATGGTTCTTGTAACTCTTCGGTTTCTGGCAACTGGCTGTATATTACAAGTTGTAGGAGACTTATGTGGTATTGATAAATCCACATGTAGCAGAACAATTACAAAAACGCTAGAAGCATTTGCCAGATTGAGGCCAAATTTTATATATATGCCAGTAGATGAAGAATTGAATGATGTGCGTCAAGGACTTTATAATATAAGCCATTTTCCTAGGTGTATTGGCGCCATAGACTGTACACATATAAAAATTCAAGTGAAGTACCAATTTCTTTAGTATATATAATGCAGAGTTATATGCAAATTATTTTCTGTTGAAATGAAACTAGATGCTTAACCCCTTACAATTGTGTCATTTAACTTATTTTTAGTGCCCAGGTGGTCCTGACGCCGAGATTTATAGAAATCGAAAAGGCTTCTTTTCTCTGAATATCCAAGCAATTTGTGATGCTGATCTATTAATAAGAAATATCGTCTGTCGTTGGCCTGGCTCAGCAGCTGATGCAACAACATTTAATAATTCAAGAATTAGGTGGGAATTTGAACTTGGAAGATTTGGCGATAATGTAATTCTTGGTGATTCGGGTTATCCTATTAGGCCCTATTTATTGACACCTGTACCCCAACCACAAACAGTTGCAAGACAGTTATATAATGAGGCACAGATACGAACCAGAAATCCTATTGAGAGATGTTTCGGAGTTTTATAAAGGAGATTTCCAATATTGTCACTGGGCATAAAAGTCCACGTTAGCAAAGTAGAGAAAATAGTAGTAACAACAGCTATTCTACATAACATTGCTACTTCAATGAGAGATGAATTGCCTGCAGTAAATGAAGAAGTAGAAGCAGCAATTGAAGCACTCAACATAAATCTGGAAAATGGGGATAATGCGAATGAACCAGTGGTGGCAGCCAATGAAATTGTTCGATATGCTCTTATTACTCAATATTTTTGGAAATCTTGTTTAAGTATTTTAAATAAAAAAATTATTTTGTTCAACTATTTTAAAATAAAAGATCTATTTTGTTTTGTAATTTACAGTATTTTATTTCTCATACACTGGTATCTAATCACCTGACTCATATACCTAATGAGAAAGTATCTTAAGAAATTAAAATAAGTGATTTTCGTTTTTTTATATATTTGTTTTACACTGTAAAAACACTAAGCAACTTAATAATCTAAATAAAATATCACACAAATTACTAACAAAATAAAATATGCATACTAAACAAAAAATGTGTAACAAGTACAAAATGAAACTATATCCTCAAACTAAACAGCTCCATATTCTAAATAAAATATCACAAAAACAAATACTAACAATACATACTAAATAAAACAAATTTGTCTTTTTTGTATAGCTAGATGACTTTTCATTTTTGAAGTAAGTAGTTGAAATAGAAATAAAAAACGTAAACTCAAAAAAAGTAACTGTTACATTTCTGTTGACAGATTTTTTAAAAGTCATTTGTATAATCATCATCAGAGATATCATCCCTTTTAGGTTGATATCCCTGATGATGGGTATGGTCAAAAGTGCTCATCTTAATGAATTATTTTTATAACCACAATTGTATTTCAATAATTTCATTTTCAAATTATGTTCTTCTTTCATATGTCGCAAGTCTAGGTCCCATTTTTTTTCTAAATATTGCATTTTTTTTCATGCTCTTCCTGTAGCTGCATCTTTTGTAAATCCACTAATTCTGTTTTGGAATGGGCTAGTTACATTAGTTCTTGCATTAGAACCATTTAAAGGGTTTTGGATTTTTAAGGCACTTGAAACAGGTCGCCTAAGTGTTGCAGCTGAAAATCCTGCACCCGGAATGAAGGTCTTCTCATTAGTTTGCAACTCTTGCTCATTATTAGTATTTTCTTGAGAATCTGGAAAATATATATTTATAAATGAAAGTTACAGTTACTTAATGCATACGATCCAAAAAATTATTTAAAGTATTTTTAATAAAAATTCTCTCAATGTTCAAAATATTATAAGATAACCATGAAATAATATTAAAATTAATCTACAAAAATAATACAATTGCTTAAAGAAATATCTAAAGTTATGTATATAAGACATCTTATAAAAACAAACATAATTTCTTATTTGAGTATCCAGTGTGGCACACATAATCTAGTTGAATGTTAATAAACCTAAATACTACATAGAAGTGATAGTAACTACTGCAAACATAAATATATATAACCCTCTTCATTTCACTTACTTTGTATAATTATAGATTCTTCGGGTCTACTATCTTGGGGTATATTCTCAATATCTTCCCCAATATAAACATATTTCAGCCTAGAAGAACTAGGTTGATTTTGAATTTCCAAATCTGTAAAAATGAGTAAGTAGATATGTTGAGCCATATTTCATAATAAACTGATATATTTTTGAAAATGATGAGAAAAAAAATGTATTAAATGGTTTCAGATACATATGTATCAAATTTATGATAAACTTACCACTCGCATCATCGTCAACTTCAGAGCACAGGCCAGTGACTTGTGTAAGACAATTTTTTTTTCTCACCCTGTTATTCTTAAAATAGTTTTCGTTTCAAGTAAAATGAATTAAATCATGTGTATACCCTAATATTTCAGAAATGCATTTCTCGACAAAACAACCAATTGTCTGAAACAGATAAGTAAAGTATCAAAATGTCACGTAGTCTTCGAGGCCACGAAAGGGGAAAGAAAATTTTAAGAACGATTTGAGATTTAGTTTCTAGAAAATAACTAAAGTGTTCACTCGATCCAAATAAATCTATTAAAATATAGTGTGTATTGAGGTGCATATCAGGAGTTAAATAGGTGAGTCTATCTCACAGAGTAATTCATTTCTGCCTGTTATTTGATATTTTATTTTAAAAGTTATTGTATCACATAGAGTATATATATTTGCTAATCATTTTTAATAATTACTTTGTTTAAAGTTCTTTAATATTTAACGTTATTAAGAACATTAATTTGTTGTTGCATTTCCTATTCATCCAATCCTACTGTACTGTGGAGAGTTTGTGCCACTTGCAGTTTAACTCACATACCTATACTGTATTGTGGAGAGTTTGCGCCACTTGCGGTTTGTCCATTCCTGATACAGGGTGACTTCTCACGTCACCCATATCTCCTTCCACCCCCCTGTATTGTGGAGAGCTTGAGCCACTTGCAGTGTAACCTTATTTAGCTGTACTGTGGAGAGTTTGTGCCACTTGCAGTTTAACTCACATACCTATACTGTATTGTGGAGAGTTTGCGCCACTTGCGTTTTGTCCATTCCTGATACTGGGTGACTTCTCACGTCACCCATATCTCCTTCCACCCCCCTGTATTGTGGAGAGCTTGAGTCACTTACAGTGTAACCTTATTTAGCTGTACTGTGGAGAGTTTGTGCCACTTGCAGTTTAACTCACATACCTATACTGTATTGTGGAGAGTTTGCGCCACTTGCGGTTTGTCCATTCCTGATACTGGGTGACTTCTCACGTCACCCATATCTCCTTCCACTCCCCTGTATTGTGGAGAGCTTGAGCCACTTGCAGTGTAACCTTATTTTGCTGTACTGTGGAGAGTTTGTGCCACTTGCAGTGTATTATTATTTTGCTGTACTGTGGAGAGCTTGTGCCACTTGCAGTGTAATATTATTTTGCTGTACTGTGGAGAGTTTGCGCCACTTACAGTAGTTATAATATTGTTTGTGGAGATTTTGTGCCACATATTCCTTACATCCACTGGGGAGAGTTTTCGCCCCTTGCACCTTTCCTAATAACCCCAAATATTTACTATTAGGCATTTATTTTTGATCAAGTGAAGTTTTTAACTTTACTTTAGTACTGATATGCATAATCACAGTTCAAACACATAAGATGCAACTTGTATATTATTAATACTTTCATTAATTTTGGGGATTTCAACTATACTAATCGTTAGTCAATAATTAATCATTATTTATGGCAAATTGAATACTCAGAGTGTTTTTCTATCTAATTCCAGGTACGTCATCTCGGTTGTTCAACCTACTTGGACCAGGTCCATAGTGACTGTTCAATTAAATCCAGGCATCACGTCCAGTGTCTTGTAAATAGTTATTTTCAACATTTAGATTTGTTTTATTATCTATATTATAAAAAAAAATATAATGTAAGTACACAGTAAGTAATTAAAAGTTAAAGTCTAATTAAATATATCAATCTTTACAAATCACTCATTCTCCTCAAGTCAAGTTTTTCCCTCCTTACACTTGTTTCCCTAAAAGTTCCTTTAGTTCCACATCAATATCATTGGCAGGAGATGGAACAAATTCTCCTCCACCTGTGCGTAGTCTCTGCAGTTTCTCTTCCGCGAAAGCTTTTTTAGATCTTTTTTTCATGTTTGTGAATTTGTTTTTTAGGATGCCGAAGTCCCTGTAACGATCACTAGACGTATTAAATTTAAGAGCGACTATTTTCCACGCCTCCATTTTCTCGTCATTACTGACTGCGTCAGTCCTTATATTTTCGATAATGCTCATTTTTGCTTGACGCAATCCAAGAGGAGGCGTTCTTCTTTGGCCGTAAAGTTTTCTGACCTTTTTTTATTCTTATTCATTTTAAAATATACAAAAGCAAACAACACTTCAGGAACTGAGGGTTATAATCGCATTAAAAAATCTTCTTTTATATTTTCTCTTTGGCAAAACGTAAATAATTCACCCCACAGTAGTTCATTCGTCTAACATTCATTGATACCAACCTTTCAAAATGATTGATTAACAAAACTGCACGAAAACACCACTGGTACAACACGCACCGGTTTAAACTTTTGTTAAATGTAACCCTATGGTTAAATAAACCAGGTTTAGCCGACTGTTTGTACAACTCGCCCTATACGAGCATTGAATTGCACGGATTTGCGGACGCCAACGAAAAGGCGTATGGAGGTTGTATTTATATTGTCTCCACTGATAAAAATAATAAAACCCACTCTCATCTATTATGCGCTAAAAGTAAAGTCGCCCCTTTAAAACCAGTAACATTACCCCGGTTGGAACTCTGTGGGGCATTAGTTCTTTCTAGGCTAGCTAAAAAGGTACTTAATTCCTTAAAAATCAAATTCAATAATTGCTATTTATGGACGGACTCTACAATAGTACCGTGTTGGTTAAAAAAAACCGGCAAATCAATTTAAAACATTGTTAGTAATCGGGTTAACGAAATTCAAGAAACCACTTCTTTTGTACAGTGGCGGCATGTACCTACTTACCTACTTCGGATAATCCCGCCGATTTATTATCCAGGGGCGTCTCGCCTGAAAATTTATTACGTCTTAGCCTTTGGTGGTATGGTCCTAAATGGATAACCGAGTCTCGCGATATCTGGCCCTTTTTGGAATTGACACCGCCAAAGGAAATTCCTGATATAAAAAAACATATTTCATCATTCGTTATACGCACGAAAAGCGATTTATTTTTAATACAAAACTTTTCAAATTTACTTAGGTTAAAAAGAAGTGCGGCATATGTATTACGGTTTATTAACAATTGTAAGGTCAGAAAAGACCTGCGTAATTTCGGGCCACTTGTAGCCGATGAAATTAATCAAGCCTTTATTTACGTTTTAAAGGCCGCCCAAAGCGAAATTTTTTACAATGAGATACAACAGCTATTAGCGAACAAAACTAATCTTAAAAATTCAAGCAACATTGCAAATTTATCTCCATTTATTGACAAAGAAGGTATTCTTCGCGTGGGGGGTCGTTTGCAAAATTCGGAGTTTACCTACGATAAAAGGCATCCAATCATCATTTCATCTAATCACAAACTGACGAAGCTAATTTTTAATTTTCTGTCATCGAAATTTATATCATGCCGGGCCGCAATTACTTTTAGCCAACATTAGAGAAAACTATTGGCCAGTAGGGGGCAGGGATTTAGCTAGGCGCATAGTCCATAGGTGCACAGTTTGCCGAAGGGTATACAGCCCATCATGCGCAATTTACCTGCCCAGCGCCTCATACCCGGACCACCATTTATGGTAAGCGGAATTGATTACGCAGGGCCGTACTTAATACGAGACCGAAAGGGGCGCGGTTGCAAATTAACAAATGGTTACATTTGTATATTTGTTTGCTTTAGCACTAATTCCAAGGCTCGGGGCATGTTCACGCCTTACACTTCAGATAACATATTTGTCATTATACATAAATGTTAAATCCGTCTAAGAAGACAGAGCCATGAATTTTTATGTCATCCTTTCAGCATCTGCAAGTCAAGTGGATATACCACCCTTCGCATTGTATATTTTGTTACCGAGTTTAAGGGGCATTTTCGACATTATTATGTAAGACACCGAGAAGAGAACTCGTTCCATGTGTACAATATTAGTTTTAATAAATTCTTGTAGTATAGTTTTAATCCTTTCTTTTATTTCACTTGAAGACTTTACTCCGTCGCACATCACACGAACAAGGAGAGAAAATAAAGTAAAAAAATTTTTTCAAGAAAACTGATTTTTATTTTTTTTCTCACCCTCGTAACGTTTGTCAGTGAATTTTGAATATGGAATATGAAAAACTATTATATTATCAACCTTTGTAGAAAATTTAAACGCGAGACATCGATATATGGTAATACAGTAATAAAAAGAAAGTTGTAAATTTTTTTAAAAAATTCTTAGTTTTCAATTTTTTCGACCTCCGTAGCGTTTATCAGCGAATTTTGAATTTGGAATATGATAGACTTTTATATTATTACAAATAACTCAGTTCTTTCTCAACCAAATTTTTATACCAGATTTCAACCTCCCCCCGAATATTAGACTGGTCGAGCCAAGGCGACGGTGGTAAACGGACATCTTGGTGCGCTGCTCAGTCAATTGTCGCAGATTTACTTTAGGAGCTAGGAGCTAACTTCTCGCCCGTTATATATTGTATATTATTATTATTATATAATTTTTTTTGTACAGTGCAGGATTATTTTTTTTGTTTCATTTTGTTGTATATAGTAACATAGTCAGTCACTTTGGACATAATAAAAAAAGAAACATCAATTTTTCTTATGGCTATTACCTAGTTGTGTTCTACGTACAGATAACGGGTTTCAAATAGTAATTTAAATGTTTTAATCGAGTAGTTAGCAGTGTATACAGCATGTCACGTATAAGATGTTGACACATGTATTTGCAATATTCTTAGTTGAATAGTTGACAAGTATCTCTCTGTTTTATATCTCTACGTATTGCGAGTAATCATTATATATACATATATATATATATATATATATATATATATATATATATATATATATATATATATATATATACATCCTTCTATCGTTAGAGCGTCCAGACAAAAATGTGCTTTATAGCGTCCGACGTCGTTTTCTGCAGATATAGTGTTAATTGAGGTGAATACTTTTTAATATAGATAAAGGATGGTTAAAATAAATGGAAAAAAGGACTTTGGCACGGAAAACACAACATTGCTGTATATTTTCCTAACATTATGGCGCCCTTTCAGTCGATGGACAATTGGGCGTCTCTTATATTCAGCATTACGTATATATGATAGCCTTTAGGGCGTCAATTTTGTTATTGCGTTGTTGCCGCAGTAAGTACATATCTGCTATTTACAGAAAATAGGAGGACAAATAATATATAATGTGGTTATTGTAAGTAGGAGGGAACTATAATATGTTATTGCAATGAAATTTCAGAGGTATTCATTTAACAAGTTACAAATACTCAAAATATTGAAGACAGTGAACTTAAATAAATCTTCGAATGGACAATTTCTTCACAAAATTGCATTAATTTCAGAATTACATGATAGTTATTATTTTATATGGTGTTTGTTAGGTACTAGTTGAAGAATAGCTATTTATGTAGGCAGTTACAAAAAATATGATTTTTTGTGACATTTGTGATCATTCAGGACACGAGTATTGTCGGTGAAAAGTTTTAACCCTAGTTGAGAACTAATATTTTTCCTGCGTAGATAAATAATTTATTTCCTTAAAATTGTGGGTTACGGGAAAATACTATAAGGGAAGTGATGTGATGGAGTGATTTTGACGTTTCGAGATTCGAATGGATCTACACGTTTCATATTAGTCCAAAAAACCCATTTTTAAAAAATGTCGGTCGGTCAGTTGTCAACACGATAACTCAAAAACACTACCGAATTTTTCAATGAAATTTTATAAGTATGTTCAGAACATAAAAACTGAGGCTAAGTTCGTAAATGATTAAAATCTGATTTACAGTTTTTCGGAAAATTCCATTTTCATGCAGTTTTCTCAATTTTCCACCCGAAATAATTTTTTTAACGAATAACTGACAAATTTGTTGGAATCTTCGTATCAAAAAACCTCCTATACAAAATTTCTCCGAAATCGGAATCAAATTTTTTTTGGAAATTTCCTTCAGCTTTAATCCTGTATATTATCTACAATATAAAATGAAAGAATTCAAATGTAGTAAGTAATTGAGATGCATGTTAAACATTTTGCAGTCCTGACCCAAAAATTGTAAATTTTGGTTTATATTGAATGTATGGAAAAAATTATGCAGTATCATGTATTTTAATACGCGGAATCCATTTCTTGTAGTAGTGTTATGAAATTTTTGTTATTAAAAAAATGTTTTCTTAGTTTTTTTCAAGTAAAGTATTAGAAAACAAATTTTGGGTGAAAACTAATAGCCTCGTGCATAAGGTGAAGTCATCTGGGTACATCAACTGGTTCAAATAATATTCTAATACATCAGTCGGAGCTAGATATCACGTTTATCCTTAGTGCCACGAAACAACAACATTAACAAAAGAAGTAAGTAGATATCGTCAAGGAACAGATTTTAAAAATATTCATACATACAGTCTGCTCCAAAATTCAGTGACGAAACAAACATATATTTTTTATGTAACACCCTGTATTTCTTAATATCTTTCGATTTTCTTCGAAGAGCTGATTTCGAAAAACTATAGCACTTGGAGTCAAATGGTTATAGTTTCTAAATTCCAGGGTGTTGAAAATCACTTTTTTAACTTCAAAGATTTTTCAGCTAAAACAATTGATTATTTAAAAAAGAATGGATGTCCCTATATTTACTTGGGTTTAGTTGGGTTCTTCAATCAATTTTGGAACATCCTATATATTCATGAATACTTATAAAATCTGCCTCTTGGCGATATCGGCTACTTTTATGTTTCATACATCAATATTGTGTATAGGAAAAGGAATAACTTTTGACCCTTGTACTAATATTTCTGTTGTTAAAAAAA
This sequence comes from Lochmaea crataegi, assembly GCA_947563755.1. NCBI lineage: Eukaryota > Metazoa > Arthropoda > Insecta > Coleoptera > Chrysomelidae > Lochmaea > Lochmaea crataegi. The sequence continues at coordinate 50,927,355 of OX387428.1, forward strand.
ATTGAATTTTTTGTTATTAATCTAATGAAATTATGTCATATCAACCTGTTGTTGGTTTTCCAATGAGTCTTTCAGTTGGTTCTTGCTGATTTGCCATTCCAAATGAAGTATTATATACAGGGTGGTCCGTAAGCAATGGTCCAAAGTGAAATGGGAGATTTTTGGCCTGAAAATATTACAATCTCTTGCAACTTGCTTTAATCAAATATTGATAATAGAAAAGATACAGGGTGGCAAAGTTTGAATGTAAAAGATGTTTTTTCTCAGTAAATTGAAAGATTTTGGATATACAAACGTAAAAATTAAGAGATGGGGGTTTTAAGGCATGAGAAATCGTAATATGATATCCGTTTTGATGTATTTCCTAGAGGGCGCCAAATGAGCTAAGTTGTTGGTGTAACTGTGCGCTTAACTTTTTCATCGTTAACGCTATCTCTCTTTTTATTGAAAAATATTAAAACTACATCATTTGCGACAAAAATAAATATGTATCATTAGTCTCAAAAATTAATAGTTTTCGCATTTTAAAAACCCCCTACATAATTATTATTTTATTTATTAGCACAAATAACACCGTACACTAACTAACGTCGTTAGTTAGTGAACGGTGCAAATAATAGCGTTAGTAGGCGCTGATGTCAGCAAATTTATCATCACAAGAATTAACATAGTAGGTGCCGATGTCAACAAGTTAATCATTCGTGTTTTGACAGTTAATCTCATCACACTCTTGAAGTACGAAACTATTTAAACACCTTGTTTCCTGAAAGCTGGATTGGTCGTGGTAGTCCCTTTCCTTGGCCAACACGCAGTCCAGAATATAACCCTTTGGATTTCAGTTTATGGGGCACAATGAGGGAAATAGTTCACAGAAACCCTATAAATAGTCGAGTTCAACTTTGGCAAGAAATCAGAGCAGCAACAAATTTTTTTACGCCAATGACATTGTTTAATATTAGGCGATCTTTCATGAAACGCATGGATAAATGTATCGAGATGAATGGCGGACATATTGAACAATTACTGTGAAATAATATTTAAATTTTGTTGTTGTATTTTTCAATAAATTTTTCTTTTTTCTCTTGATTAAAAGTTATTGAGTTCATAATGGTTGCTTTATTAATATGTCAAAGTACTAATAAATAAAATGCAAATTACGTAGAGGGTTTTTAAGATGCGAATATCTTGAAAACTAGCAACCTTTGAGACTTATGATAGGTATACATTTTTTTCACAAAAATGATGTCATTTTAATATTTTTCAATGAAAAGCGAGATAGTGTTAACGATAAAAAAGTTAAGTGCACAGTTACACCAAGAACGTAGCTCATGTGGCTCCCTCTAAAAAATACATCAAAACGGATATGATATTATGATTTCTCAGGAACTAAAACCCCTATCATCAAATTTTTACGTTTGTATATCCAAAATCTTTCAATTTACTGAGAAAAAACATTTTTGACATTTCAAATTTGCCTCCCTGTATCTTTTTTATTATCAATATTTTATTGAAGCAAGTTGCGTCAGATTGTAATATTTTCAAGCCAAGAATCTTCCATTTCACTTTGGACCATTACTTACGGACCACCCTGTATATATATTTTTATTGTTTAAAAGTATATTTTGCAAATTTTTTTAATTTCATTCAACTATTCGAGAGCTATAAGACCGAGGCAGGAATAAATGCGGAACATAACACCATCTATGCTACAAAGTGTTAGAGTAGACCTTAATGCCCGGTTAAGTCATGTCTACTGGTCAATGATGAACAAGCTGAACATTTATTGTAAATTTTCTTTTGTTTATTTTGGTAATTTAAAATCAAAAACTGACCTATTTGGGGAATTTTTAATAGTACTTTTTATTTAGCTTATAATAAATTTATGCGTTACTTGGACGCACCCTATATACAGGAACGTATCTAAGAAATTAAGATCTGGGAAGTAACTTGGGACTTCGATTTTAAATGAAAAAGAGATTCATTCATATTGTTTCATGTATAATTTGCGTATATTGTTTCGCGTTTACGGCGTCCACTGACCATCTGCATACAACGTGCTAACTCTTTTTTTTTAAGAAAACTAAATATTTTTATGATCGAAGAATACGTACAAGTACATGCAATGGAAACGCACAAAGAAGTAAGAGATGAAGGCTGTAGTTCATTAAATTCGAATGATTTTGATTTTTGTATCCCTGCAGGATTTTTTTTCAATCTGAATAACTTTGTAGTACCTATTGTAGGACTTTTAAGTTTCTCTGTGTATATGTAGATTTTATAGTAGAAAACTTTTTTTTGTATTGTGTAAAAATTTACTTTTTATTTGTCCCATATTCGACATTGTTTTATAATTACTACTTACTAGGTATTAAAACAATAAAATCTAGATTTATAACCTAATTAAAGTGGGTTTCTTTAACACGTTTTAGCTTCCAAATAAATTTAGGGGTAGTCAACATAATATAATATTGACATTATACTTGTCTTTTAGATGACCGAGAATAGTTTGTATATAATGCCCTACTCAATAAATAATTATACAGTGAACGTCTAAATTATGGAATATTATCATTGTTCCGAGAACCGTCGAGTTTTAAGGGAAATCCCGAAACAGGTCCATTTTTGTTGTACAATGCCCATGTTATAACGTACATGGAGTAGGGATGACGTAACCGGTGTAGGTGTAATGACGTAATCGTTAATTTTTTTAAATAGAAATCGGTATAATGTGACACCTCATTTGAACGAGAATTTAATTATCTATTTAACGACATTACATTTTTAACTAAAATATTTTTTTAAGGGTACGAAAACAATTTTTTTTAATTTAAATTCAATCAAATTACAATTAATGCTTGAATCCATGACTTTCTGAAATACTTAAAAAAGCAAAAATAAGTAAAAATAATAATGGACACGAAAAGTTCTCTCATAAACACTGAAACTTTTTGTCATATGTAATTCAAGCAAGTGATAGTGGCATAATTACTGTAATATTTATTGTCGTAAATGTTTTGATTTTGTGAATTGTTATCAGTTGTCAATTGTAATTTTTACTTTTGAATAGTGAATTATGGCTCACCTAAATGAATCACAACGCATAGAAATATTAATCCTTAGCGGATGCGGAGATAAAAAAAAGAACACAGAACGAGGTATGCAATTTATTCAACGCAAAATATCCCGTCAGACCCATCAGCCAATCAACAGTAAGTAAAATAGTCCGAAAATTTGGAGAAACTAGGCACGTTAAACAGATTCCAAACGCAGGGCGTCCTAAAATTGAAGACAATGTGAAACTTGATATTTTATTAAATGTACATGACAATCCTCCCAGTAGTTCAACACAAATGGGTGAATATGCTGGAGTTTCCCAAAGATCGGTATTACATATTTAAAAAAAAAGAAAAATACCATCCCTACAAAATTCAACTACATCAGGAGTTAAACGACGACGATCCCGATCGCCGGCTTCAATTTTCTGAAATTATTCAGGATTTATGTATCCCCAATCCACTTTTCATCAATCAAATCCTTTTTTCCGATGAAGCAACATTTTTTATACATGGTACCGTAAATCGTCAAAATTGCAGATATTGGAGTCAAGAAAACCCGTATTGGATGACTGAGGCACACACGCAATATCCTCAGAAAGTGAATATATGAGGTTTGTTCCAACCAGCGTCAGAAACCGTCAGGATTCTGCGCAGTAACTTAAATACGTTCCAACCAGACATACAAACGATTAGTTAACGATCAGTTTCTTGTTCCAACCAAAATTTAAAACGGTTTGAAAACTATCAGAACGGTTTACGGATTTTCTTCTGACCACTAATCTGGCGCATGCGAATCGCTGTGTTTTTATTTTATTTTACAGTTTCTTTCACTGTTTCATTGAATTGCAGCATAACCTTAAAGTGTGAATTGTGTTTGTATTTAGATATAATTAAAACTAGAACTTTTAAAGTGTGAATTGTGTTTGTATTTAGATATAATTAAAACTAGAACTTTTAAAGTGTGAATTGTGTTTGTATTTAGATATAATTAAAACTAGAACTTTTAAAGTGTGAATTGTGTTTGTATTTAGATATAATTAAAAAGCTTGGTTTTATTCCTAATTTTGATCATAATAAAAATCGTGTAAGCCTTTGGATCAGCTGATTAACGATGCCAACACAAGCGCATGTACAGTACAGACTGAAGTTGTAAGATGTTCCAACCAAAAACATAAATTGATCAGGGATCAGATTATTTGATAGACATGCGCGTTGAAAACGATTTGAAAATAGTTGGAAATCAGTTTGTGATTTGTGGTTGGAACAAACCTATGGGCAGGGATCATCAATGACAGAATCATTGGCCCTTTTTTCTTTGAAGAAAATCTAACAGGAAGACGCTATTTAACTTTTTTGAGAAATCAACTTATACCTGTCCTTGCTAACATGTATCCAAATGCCAATAATCCAAATTTACCTAGTGAAAATATCTGGTTTCAACAAGATGGATCCCCTCCGCATTACGCACGTGAAGTACGTCAATTTTTAAATAATTACTTTCCCGGGAGGTGGATCAGAAGTCGAGGTTTTATAGAGTGGCCAGAAAGGTCGCCAGATCTAACACCTCTAGATTTTTTCCTGTGGGGTTACATAAAATCAAAAGTTTATGTCAATAGACCCCAAAACTTACAGGACTTGAAAGATAGAATTAGGCATGAAAAGAGTCTAATTACTCCAGAAGTCATCCGCAATGTACTTGATGAATGTGTCCGTACATTCGCATATTGTCAAGAAACCGATGGATGGCAGTTCGTACATTTAATTTAAAATAATTGTTATGCATAATTTGGTTACTTTAAAGTACATTATTAATTAAATCATTAGTTGAAATTTGGTTGAATTTAAATTAAAAAAATTGATTTCGTACTCTTAAAAAAATATTTTAGTTGAAAATGTAATGTCGTTGAATAAGGAATTAAATTCTCGTTCAAATGAGGTGTCACATTATACCGATTTCTATTTAAAAAAATTAACGATTACGTCACTACACCTACACCGGTGACGTCATCCCTACTCCATGTACGTTATAACATGGGTATTTTACAACAAAAATCGACCTGTTTCGGGATTTCCCTTAAAACTCGACGGTTCTCGAAATAATAATAATATTCCATAATTTAGCCGTTCACTGTAGAATACTATTAATAAAGAAATGCGCCAGCTCACTGACCCTTCCTACCTCATATCTAAACCTTTACTCACGTTAATGTATCGGACTTTCTTAATTTGGCGCTATTAGAGGAGAGTGGTTGACGTGACGCTCTAAAGACGAGAGCATGTATTTGAGAGAATACTCAGAGTTGAGTAATGTACCAGAAATGTATTTTTCTAACTGTTGCATTCAACAATATAAGCAATTTAACGTTCTACTGAAACGGCAGTGTTGTCAAATCTCGGGACGCTCTAAGCGCGAATAACTATCAAGATAAAATGTATACTCTATATACAACTTAATACTCCTAGCGTCTCTGCCGGAGAGTTGCGCGAACTAAATATATTCGGGAACCGTATATTTTCGTTCATTTCATGATCAAAAAAGCGTCCCCCAAAAATTTTGTTGGTAGGTTCGTGACGTAATTTCAAGTCCCTGGACAAATTATTACAAGGGGTGTGCATAGAGCGTCCGTATACGGACGCTGTATGCACTTGGACGCTCTATTGAATGCGATTTCAGAATGTATGGACGCTTTAACGATAGAAGGATATATATATATATATATATATATATATATATATATATATATATATATATATTGCCACATCCCCAAATAAATCGTCTCCGTTACTGAGTTGGCAAATATTTCTAGTAATTTATATATATATATATATATATATATATATATTATATATATATATATATATATATATATATATATATATATATAAATTACTAGAAATATTTGCCAACTCAGTAACGGAGACGATTTATTTGGGGATGTGGCAATATATATATATATATATATATATATATATATATATATATATATATATATAAGGGTCATTTTTTCCTTACTATAATATATAAATAACTTTTATTAATATACTAATCATTCGTGTTTGTTGGTAAAAGTTTATGTCAATTAGTAGAACACTAGGGAAAAGCATTTTTTTTATTGTTAGATATGTAAATATAGATTTATGTTCTTTTGGGAGGGTTATGAAGTCGTGCCTCATATCTGATGCACCTTGGTCTTTTTAGGGTTCTTCTCCGGCTTGTCGGCTAGGGGACATTGTCTTACTTTGGTTAATATAGACGTTATGGAACTTGACTCTGGGTTTGGGAGGCTGTAGTAAGAGGCTGCCAGTAGGTTGTTTGACGTATATTCACGCCTGGATTGGTGGTGTATTTCATTTTTCCTTGCCGTCCAATACAGAGAGCAGTAGGCTTATATGAAGAGGATGAACATATGTGATAAGTGTCATTAATTGCCCTTTTCTTATATAAATTTAATATAAGTTTAGTTATAGTTTCAAGGGAGGGGGGGGGGGGGCATTATTTAACTTAGACTTTCAGGATTTTATTAATGAAACTAGATTTAATAGTATGATGTTGAATTTTATATTTTCATGCCGTTGTCTTTTGCTTGGATCCAACGCGATGGTACAAACATTTAACACAAGGTTCTCATAGTGCCAGAATGTGTCTGGTCTAATTTTCGTGAGAACATTTTTTTTATATATAACTTTTGGTAAATTTTTGTATTTATGTGATAAATCTTGAGTTGATATTCCATAATAATATTTCAAATATATTTTTGGCTTTTAATGGAAATACATTTACTTATTGTGGTCTATATTGTTACATCATAATACAAATGTTTTGAGTGTTTGAGTATTTTTGGAAACTCAGTATAAATAAAGTGAATGTAAGTTAGGTTGTCTTTTCGTTTTCCTCACTTTTGTCAAATTTAAGTTGGGGAAAAATTTCTTTTATGGCTAAGATAAATTTGACTGGCGCCTAACAATTTTTTTTTATTTAACATCCCAGATTCGAGATGTTCACCCACTTCCGTCTCCACTTGAGTGAACCGGAGCCACATCGGTTGACATCTGGGACAACCGAATTTTAATAATATAAAAAGTACGTTATAGGTTCAAAAAATGTTACTTTCGACACTCGTAAAACAATATACTCACTATTTTACATTGGAGAATAAAAATTAAATCATATAGATTTGTTATTTCCTTCTCTTAATTTCAAACGAAACATGATTTTTCAATTTATTGAAACTGATGTAACCAAAATTGGATGGATGGATGGATGGATGGATATTTTTTAGGAAATTAAAATTACAAAACCAGGTCCCAATTCCAATTAACTTTTCTCTATAAGAATATAAGTGTTTTTAATTATTAAAAACACGTTATAACAAACAAGACGTTACTCGCCAGAAATAATTTAGATCAGGACTACACTGGCATCGAACCGAAATAACTCTCCAATATAGTGAATCGTTTGCAAATTGTAGTTGATATTTCTTCCGTCGGCCTGCCTGGGCCTGGCGCATTAGAACAGCCGACTAGCATGTAGACGGTGGGGTGCGAGAAGGGAGATGAGTGAGACGACAGTGCGTGATAGACATATACACGCATTTTAACATAGGAGTTGCGTATCTTTGTTATTCCAATGCCCTTCGATTTACCCGCGTAAGATTGGAAAGCTTTTGGAGGAGGACAGACTCTGATTAAAATCCAAGCGTTAAACAAGGTGAGAGTCAGTCAGTACACTCTGTGCAAAATGTAAGTATAAAGCGAAGATTTATGTAAAGCAATTAGCCAACTGAAATATTCCATTTATTGTCGAAATTACCTTTAACTAAACTTGTTTGAATTACTATAAAATACAATGTAGAACGCAGCAATAGATATATCGAACGTCGCTCATACGTCTTGATTGCTAAGATGGACAACTTATTTCAGATGGGTTAGACGAGTAGGCGATAACATTTGCATTTTCAGAAATAATGTTAAATGGATATTTTGCTATTTTGCAAGCGACACTAGTTCGTTGCAGTAGTACGGAGGCTAAGTGACTATTTTATCATTAAATTGTTTACGGTATATTGATATTATATGAAAAAATAGTAGCCATTATTGTTATAACGTGTTCAAATTGAAAATCATAATAATATTGATTTAAGTGCCCACTTCTCATTTATTGACTTGTAATTTAAGAGTCAATTATGACTAAATAAAATAGAATAAAAAAAGTAGAAAATATGATTGAGTAATAATAATAGTTTTTTTATTCATTAACACAAATACAAAAAAAGCATATACAAATTTTAAAGATATAAATCCATAGATAACCATAATAATAAAAGTTTACTAGAATATAAAAAAAAATAAATTATACAATGATACTCGATAAGCCAACAAACGCTCTTTTCGAAAAAATGTAAAATATATACATATACATATAAATTTGAAATATCCCTATTTAGCTAGGTATTAAAATATTTATAGACAATAATACATAGGCAATTTTCAATATATTCTTTGAAAAATACTTTTATACGTGATTTTTTTATATCATTTGGTATAATGTGCATAGTAGAAATACGATCTTTGAGTAGGTTACTGGTTTTAGCATTAGTGGTCGTAATTTTGCCTTTGACGAGTATGAGAGTGGTGGTTTAATGCTGAATTCGGAGGTTAATTAACATAAAATGTAATACCACAACATAAGAGTACAGTTGCCTCAATCCAATATACATTCATACATACATCCAATATACGATCCCCTAGACCCCACCCCCTGCCCAAATTTTGTTTACTTTATATGAAGTTTATCAGTTCCATTTAAATTACGGGTCAATTAATTACACCCAAATATTTGATTTTTGTTCCATGTAGATAGATAGTATCAATACCATCAATTATTTTTGGTTCATTGAAATACCTCGAAAAGTACCTAGCTTTACTACAGAACGATCCAGATGAATAATATTTTGAAACAATTAAAAACAAAATAGATAATATAGGAAACTCAACTTTTTGTTGGTTTATGTGAAATTAAATCATACGTACCTACCTATTAAGTAGGGCGTTTTATCATTTCTGGCATGTAGAAGGTATTAAAAAATTCCTTTAGTTGAATTCTCATTTTTTTCTCCCAGAAATTATCACCTCTTTCGATTTTCTGAATATGAACATTTATTGGACTCCAAACCAAAAAATAACAAAAATCTCGTTGAGTTATGTGGAGTTGCCCTTGGATTTGATAATAGTAGATATGATTTTGTTTTAATGTAATTTCACCATTTTCATCTACTTGGAGGTACTTTATTTTTTTGTTGGCAATTCCCTCTTCAACGCTTATGTGTTGCAGAACTGCGGAACATTTTATTTCTATTATAGAATCATTACCTATACTTCCATCAGGACTAACACCCAGGAAGAACTCATCATCATGTCCAACGAACAATCCACAATTCTCAACTTTTAAATTTGTTATTTTTTGGAATGTTTCAATAGCTACTGGTTCATGATCCAATCCATATTTGGTGTTTTTATTTCCTGTGAAGGGGTCGTTTAACAATCTTTTGGCCAATGCACACGGGTTCGCCGTTCTCCTTTTACAAATTTGACCGAAGGTAAAAGCAGTTAACCTGCACATCCTCTCCTCTAGCCACTTATGATTAGTGCTTCGTCCTCTAGTAGTACGCTCTATATTTTTTATTTCTTCTGAATTATTTTTCAGGGAAATTTCTATTTCATTTTTTCTACTTTCCGCTTCTTCTACAGTTAAAACCTCTTCTACAGCTCCATAGTCTTCATCTGGTCCAAGTGTTTTCGATTTTTAATTAATTCGTTTAGTTTTTTTTTATAATATATCAGTTATCTTCTTCTCTTTAAACCCTCCCTTTTGACAAAATTGTCAACAACATTGCTGGCTTCCAAATCTGCACCTCTTCGGATTTCCACAATGTAGTTTTCTCTACAATTATAAGAAATGGCCGCTGCTTCACACCTCATTTGATAGGATTTTTGACCCGAAAAACTTATCTAAAATATAACAGTACTTTACAAAAATAATGTAGTATATAAAAAAGACAAGAAAATGTTAGCCTTCCCTATAGATGTGAGATATAATTCGAATTTATAGTTAACAAAACGACGGATAAAGTTACAATGCTCAAAAATATTCCAAGGTGGCTTTGCGTTATAAAAAGAACAGATGCCAAATTAATCAATTACCCTTTTCCCTCCTACAAACTTATTCACAATTGCATTGAATTGCTTTGCGGGATTATTGTTTTTATTGAGTAGAAAGGAAGAACTACAAGATATAACTCTTTGGAGTGAGCAACTAATGTCTTGAAACATTCCACAATCTTGCATAATGGGAAGAAAATTGTCAGTGTCCTTTTTTTTACAAAAATAATCTTCACAATTCTTGTGTTCACCGAAAATGTGTTTTGGAGTGTTCACTACATCTTTCTTAAATCCTTCTATTTTAGCTAAAAAGGACGTATCCTGTTTGCTCCTGAATTCAGCCGATTTTTTTATTGCTATTCGAATTTCAAAATATTGTTTTCCAATTTTCTCCTGAGGAAGACTGGTACACTCTTCAGAAGGGAATTACTTCTCACCGATTTGGATATTTCCTTCAATTTGTTGCACATATTACGCAATAAATGGTTTACACATTCCACTTTCTCTACTAACAAAGTTCCGTATGGCTTCACTTGAAATAATTTTTTAGTAATGCTGCTGTTGCCATCACCTATTAATTGAGAATATTTCACACCATGCATTGCTAAGCTATTTACAAATCCTTCCACTATTATAGCCGATTCCATAGAGGTTGAAGATCCAGCCCAATTTTTGGCGCAAAAGTGATCTTTTGTAATTCCGTTCGTTTCATTTCGGGCACAAATTAAACAAAATTTATTTTTCTCGCCCAAAAATAGTACTTTTTTGGTTGCCTCCTCACCAATAATAACAGCTACTCCGGATAAAGCATTGTAGTTCGTCTTGTAAGATCTTTTTGACCAAGCTCCATCCGCTATAACTGTTACTAAAGGAATGCCATTTACATCAACATTGCCTTTCTCAATTGCAAGTTTCTTCTCTTCCTCACTGTTAGAACTTTATTTACTTTTCAAGTACTTTTTTCAAAAAGTGGCAACACCACGGAAACAATATATATTTGTGTGTCGAGCCAAAAAATAAGTGACAGTGACAGTGACAAGTAAAATTTCATGAGATTATCAAGTAAAGCTTTTTTATTTTATATTACACCATGTAAAATATATTATGTTCATCAAGTAAATACAGTCCACAGTTTCAAATTTATTATTCAGTAACCAGCAAACAAGTAATTCATAAACATTTTTGGTCCATCTCACCGGATTCAAGTGTTAAAAACAAAATTAATTTTACAATATTCAAGTCAGCATGTGGTAAGATTATCGATCCAGTGTACAGCGTGATCCAGTATACAGCAGCGTAACGAATTGAGTCAAGTCCAGTAGCCCCAGTTCATGTCAATGCAGAAAAGTTCCGGTCTAGCGGTAACTACTAAGCAGGGTGACTAGCTAGTACAATATAGGTCAGAGAATTATTTTCTATTCCTTTCAGTTAACACGTTTAATTTGCATTTTTATATATTTAAACTGAATAACCAGGTGAATATTCGTAAACAAATTGAGCAGTGATCTTCAGTTTGTATTTATCGAGATTGAAGTTCAAAATAGTAAAGCGTAGTTTCAATTCATAACCTAAATTTGTTTAGTTTTGTGTAAAATCAAGATTCAAGATGCCAGATTCAGAAAATGAACAGGTAACAAGCGAATTAAAAATTCTCAAGCGTAACAGAGGTACAATTAAGCAAAAATTGACATTGTTAGAAAAATATATCGAAACTATTAAAACCTCTTTAAGTGATGATTTACCTAATATCAACGATGTAGAGTTGCGATTTGATAATCATTCAAGTTTATTAAATGAGTTTGAAAAGGTTCAAACCATTTTAGAATCAAAATGTAGCGATGACGATTTAGAAAGTCATTTTTTAGAAAGAGAGGATTTTGAGAATAGATTTTATAAATCCCAATCGTATTTAAAAACATTATTGAGTCGAATACGGGCTCCAGTTGCACATTCAAGTCATGAGTTACATTTGGGTTCACTGCCGAACGTTTCGACTACTAATATTGACCCTCTTCAGAACATGTGGCTGCCTAAAATAAAGTTACCGACAATTTCAACAATGGATTAACTTTAAAAATAATTTCAATTCCACTATCGCTAATAACAAATCGTTAAATGATAATCAAAAGTTTCAGTATTTAAAAGCCTCGTTAGAAGGTTACGCGGCTAACTTTATTGAGGGCATAGATAGCACTGAACAACCTTTTAAAAAGTCTTGGGAGTTGTTGTGTGAGCGTTTCGACAAGAAACAGTTTTTGCTGGATAGTCATTTTAAACATTTGTTAAATGTACAAGATATTCATAAGGAGACTTGTCCAAATTTTCGGAAAATGTTAGACGAGGTATCCAAACACTTAACTTCTTTAGATGGAATAGGACTCAACAAAGACTTGTTGTACGATTCTCTCATTATTCATGTTCTGTCAACCAAGTTAGATAAAAATACATTGCGAGATTGGAAAGAATGCAAGTTCAATGATGATTTGCCATCATTACCAGAGTTTGTAAAGTTCTTGAAAAAGAAAGCTGATGTTTTACAATGTCTAGATGACGCACAATTGTTAAAAGCTAGTATTTCAAGTTTTCACAGTAAACCGAGTTCATACAACAATTATAAATCAAGTACTCAAGTAAATCTTGCTACAAACTATACTTGTAATTTTTGTAAGAAAAATCATTCTATCTATAAATGTCCAGATTTCTTGGCATTATCTACCGAGCAAAAGATTCAAAAAGTAAAACAGTTACGGTTATGTGAGAATTGTTTATTATCAGGACATAATAAAACCCATTGCAAAATTGGTCCATGTCCTCTTTGTAAACTTCATAAGCACAATAAATTACTTCATCGAGAAATAGTACAAGCTACAAGTGCAACTGGTAATATAAATGATCAAATGGGTTCACTAAACCTATTAGCAAGAAAAGAGGAAAACTTAAAATCCAACGTTAGTATCAACCTTTTAAACGGTAAAAATCAAGTTTTGTTATCAACCATAAGTTGTTATGTACAAGACAACGACAAACAATTTCATTCTTGCAGAGCTCTCTTAGATTGCGGAGCGCAGATGAGTTTGATCAGCACCTCCTTTTGTGAAAAATTAAAAATTCCATTTGTTAATACTAATTGTTCAATTATAGGTATCACTCAAAGTCAGTCAAATATTAATAAAAAGTGTACAATTGAAGTTTCGTCGCGATGTTCGGATTATAAATCAAGTATATCATGCTTTGTTGTTCCAATCATTACAAATAGAATTCCTACGTATTCTTTCAACATTAATAGTATGCGTTTACCTCATAATATAGACTTAGCAGACCCTGAATTCAACCATTGTAACGACATTGGCCTATTGCTAGGGGCTAACATTTTTTGGGACCTTTTGTTAGAAGGAAAAATCCAATTAGGGAAAAACCTTCCTTCATTAGTAAATACAAAGTTTGGTTGGATAATAACTGGGACGATGCCTGTTAGTCAATCCGATAAGCGTATTTGCAATTTTGCAAAAATTCAGGTGCCTGAGGATGAACAACTTGAAAAATTTTGGGAAATAGAGGACGTGCAAGGTAAAAATGAATTCATTTCTCAGGAAGACACTATATGTGAATCTCTTTTCAATAAAGATACTCATCGTGCGGATAATGGTCAATTTATTGTAAAATTTCCACTTAAACATTCTAGTGAATTATTAGGTGATACAAGTGTGTCCGCTGTAAAGCGGTTCAAGTCTTTGGAAAAAAAATTCTTCGATTCCAATTTTAAAAAATTGTACTGTGATTTCATACACGAATATCAGAATCTCGGTCATATGAGTAAAGTTTCAGACAACCTCGAGGCAGAATTTGGTTACTTTCTACCACATCACGGTGTGCTTGAAGAAACAAGCATCACTACAAAACTTCGTACAGTTTTCGATGGTAGCTGCAAAAGCACAACAGGATGGTCGCTTAACGACATTCAATATGTAGGGCCCAAGGTACAAAACGATATTTTCGACATTTTAGTAAGATTCCGCACATATACTTTTGTTGCGTCAGCAGACATTTCGAAAATGTATCGACAAATACTTATGCATCCCGAGCATAGACCTTTGCAAAAGATTATATGGCGAGAAAACCCAAACGAAGATTTTGGTATTTACCACTTAAATACAGTTACTTATGGTACACGATCAGCGCCATATTTAGCAATTAATTGTATTCGGACGTTAGCAACTCAACACATACACGAATGCCCAGAAGCCTCTCAGACAATTTTGTCAGACATGTACGTGGACGATTTGTTAACTGGCTCTAACGATTTGGAAGAGCTGCAAGTACGGTGTAAGGCAATTTTTAATATATTGAAGTCTGCACATTTCATTTTACGCAAATGGACTTCCAATCATAAGCAAGTGGTTGCCTCCTTTGCAAAATCTGATATTTCCAATTCTATTCTAAATATTGGAGATCAAGATTCTAGTAAAACGTTAGGGGTTCAATGGGATAATAGTTCAGATACATTGAAATACACGATTAAACAATTTTCTTGCCAAACTTCTTATACTAAACGATCCATTTTATCCCCGATTGCTCACATTTATGACCCTTTGGGACTTTTGAGTCCATCTATTATTTTAGCCAAAATACTTATCAAGAAACTTTGGACTCTTCACATTTCTTGGGATTCTCCAGTCCCCCCAGACATTCTCAAAAACTGGTTGCAATTTCAAAATAGCCTTGACAGTTTCAATCAACTATCCATTTCCCGCAAAGTATCCTCAGGAAAATTTGTAGATATTCATTGCTTCTGTGATGCATCACAAGATGCATATGCGACATGTATCTATCTTCGTAGTACAGATAGTGCTGGTAATTATACTATTAACTTACTTTGTTCAAAGTCTAGAGTATCACCCTTAAAGGCTATAACTATTCCTAAATTAGAACTATGTGCTTGTCTCTTAGGTGCGCAATTAACCAGACATGTAGTCAGTGCACTTAAAGCTGATATTCCTATCTATTTATGGTCTGATTCACAAGTTGCTTTGAGTTGGATCTACACTGAACCCTGTGATTTACAAGTTTTCGTGGCGAACCAAAGATTCAAGCACTTTCAACCGTCGCTAACTGGAAGTATGTAAATAGTTTAAGTGATCCGGCTGATGTAGCTTGAAGAGGTATGTTACCGGATAAGTTAATTCTTAATGGCATATGGTGGAAAGGCCCTGATTTTCTACAATTGCCCTCTTCCGAGTGGCCAAGTGAAAATTTTATTATTAGAAAATCAGAGTTACTTGAGGCAAAAAATAAACCCTCAGTTTTACACGTAGTTTCAACATTTGCATCAGATTTAATTACCAGGTTTTCTACTTTAATCAAATTACAACGAGTTACAGCTTGGTGTTTACGTTTTTATAACAATTTGAAAGGTGAATCGAACAGGCAAACTGGCGTTTTAACCGTTACAGAACTAGAAAATTCTTTAAAAATATTAGTTCAACAGGTTCAAGCAGAGTCGTTTTGCGAAGAATTGAAAGCTCTTAAAGGAATCAAGACACTTTCTAACAAACACAAACTTTCATCATTAGCGCCTTTTCTAGATGGTCAGGGAATTATAAGAGTGGGAGGAAGATTGAAACACACATATTTACCATTCAGTACCAAACACCCAATTTTATTGTCGTCCTCACATCATTTTACAAAATTAATTTTCGAACATAAACATAAACAATTATTACACCCAGGTCCTCAGTTGCTATTGGCATCCGTTAGACAATTTTATTGGCCTATAGGAGGGCGTATTTTAGCTAAACGAACAGTGAAAAATTGTCTCACATGCGTTAAATTTAACCCTGTTCCATTTTCAGCCCCAATGTCTAATTTGCCAAATGAAAGAATTGCGCCGCAGCTTCCATTTCAAGTAATGGGGATTGACTATGCTGGTCCTTCCTCAATTCTTAACAAAAAGGGGAGAGGATCAAGGCTAATAAAATGTTATTTAGCTATATTTGTTTGTTTTTGCACAAAGGCAATCCACCTTGAAGTTGTTTCCGACCTCACCACAGACAACTTTTTGGCAAGTTTTAAAAGGTTCGTTTCACGAAGGGGTGTTCCGTCTGTTATCTATTCCGACTACGGAAGTACGTTTGTCGGAGCAAGTAATAAATTAAAGGAGTTCGGACAATTTATGTCCAGCAATTGTAATTCTATTAATAACGAGTTAATAAATCAGTTTAACATTAAATGGGTTTTTATCCCCCCATATACCCCAAATCATGGAGGTTTGTGGGAAGCAGCGGTAAAAATGGCAAAACATCACTTGAAAAGAGTTTTGATCAATAAAAATGTCACATTTGAGGAATTCAATACTCTCGTCATACAAATTGAAGGGATTCTCAATTCGCGACCTTTATTTGATGCGTCCAATGATCCAAATGATCCATCGCCAATAACTCCCTCCCATTTCCTGATTGGACGTAATATCACATCTCTACCTGATCCCTACCTAATCAGTCTACCTGCAAATCGCCTATCACGACTCCAGCATATTCAACAGTTATATCAACAATTTTGGCGGCAGTTTTCGAAGCAGTACATTTCACAGTTGCATCAGTTGTATAAATGGAAAGATGCGCCATGTGAAATAAAACCTGACACACTCGTACTTATCAAAAATGATGCACAACCACCTTGTAGGTGGCCTATTGGCAGAATAATCCGACTATTTCCAGGCAGAGACGGAGTATCGAGGATAGCCGAAGTTAACACCTCCAAAGGAACAGTTGAGCGGTCTGTTAGACACTTATGTCCGTTACCATTACAAAAAGACACTTATAATTAAATGTAATGGGTAGTGCTCTCGTTTTTTTTCTTTAGAATATTAATCTAATTTAATGAGTTTATTTTGAAGGTGCCCTTCAAAGTGGGGGCTATGTTAGAACTTTATTCACTTTTCAAGTACTTTTTTCAAAAAGTGGCAACACCACGGGAACAATGATACATACAATATATATATATATATATATATATATATATATATATATATATATATATATATATCCTTCTATCGTTAAAGCGTCCATACATTCTGAAATCGCATTCATTAGAGCGTCCAAGTGCATACGGCGTCCGTATACGGCGTCCGTATACGGACGCTCTATGCACACCCCTTGTAATAATTTGTCCAGGGACTTGAAATTACGTCACGAACCTACCAATAAAATTTTTGGGGGACGCTTTTTTGATCATGAAATGAACGAAAATATACGGTTCCCGAATATATTTAGTTCGCGCAACTCTCCGGCAGAGACGCTAGGAGTATTAAGTTGTATATAGAGTATACATTTTATCTTGATAGTTATTCGCGCTTAGAGCGTCCCGAGATTTGACAACACTGCCGTTTCAGTAGAACGTTAAATTGCTTATATTGTTGAATGCAACAGTTAGAAAAATACATTTCTGGTACATTACTCAACTCTGAGTATTCTCTCAAATACACGCTCTCGCCTTTAGAGCGTCACGTCAACCACTCTCCTCTAATAGCGCCGAATTAAGAGAGTCCGATACATTAACGTAAGTAAAGGTTTAGATATGAGGTAGGAAGGTCAGTGAGCTGGCGCATTTCTTTATTAATAGTATTCTACAGTGAACGGCTAAATTATGGAATATTATTATTATTTCGAGAACCGTCGAGTTTTAAGGGAAATCCCGAAACAGATCGATTTTTGTTGTAAAATACCCATGTTATAACGTACATGGAGTAGGGATGACGTCACCGGTGTAGGTGTAGTGACGTAATCGTTAATTTTTTTAAATAGAAATCGGTATAATGTGACACCTCATTTGAACGAGAATTTAATTCCTTATTCAACGACATTACATTTTCAACTAAAATATTTTTTTAAGAGTACGAAAACAATTTTTTTATTTAAATGCAACCAAATTTCAACTAATGATTTAATTAATAATGTACTTTAAAGTAACCAAATTATGCATAACAATTATTTTAAATTAAATGTTCGAAATGCCATCCATCGGTTTCTTGACAATATGCGAATCTACGGACACATTCATCAAGTACATTGCGGATGACTTCTGGAGTAATTAGACTCTTTTCATGCCTAATTCTATCTTTCAAGTCCTTTAAGTTTTGGGTCTATTGACATAAACTTTTGATTTTATGTAACCCCACAGGAAAAAATCTAGAGGTGTTAGATCTGGCGACCTTGCTGGCCACTCTATAAAACCGCGTCTTCCGATCCACCTCCCGGGAAAGTAATTATTTAAAAATTGACGTACTTCACGTGCGTAATGCGGAGGGGATCCATCTTGTTGAAACCAGATATTTTCACTAGGTAAATTTGGATTATTGGCATTTGGGTACATGTTAGCAAGGACAGGTATAAGTTGATTTCTCAAAAAAGTTAAATAACGTCTTCCTGTTAGATATTCTTCAGAGAAAAAAGGGCCAATGATTCTGTCATTGATGATCCCTGCCCATAGGTTTGTTCCAACCACAAATCACAAACTGATTTCCAACTATTTTCAAATCGTTTTCAACGCGCATGTCTATCAAATAATCTGATCCCTGATCAATTTATGTTTTTGGTTGGAACATCTTACAACTTCAGTCTGTACTGTACATGCGCTTGTGTTGGCATCGTTAATCAGCTGATCCAAAGGCTTACACGATTTTTATTATGATCAAAATTAGGAATAAAACCAAGCTTTTTAATTATATCTAAATACAAACACAATTCACACTTTAAAAGTTCTAGTTTTAATTATATCTAAATACAAACACAATTCACACTTTAAAAGTTCTAGTTTTAATTATATCTAAATACAAACACAATTCACACTTTAAAAGTTCTAGTTTTAATTATATCTAAATACAAACACAATTCACACTTTAAGGTTATGCTGCAATTCAATGAAACAGTGAAAGAAACTGTAAAATAAAAACACAGCGATTCGCATGCGCCAGATTAGTGGTCAGAAGAAAATCCGTAAACCGTTCTGATAGTTTTCAAACCGTTTTAAATTTTGGTTGGAACAAGAAACTGATCGTTAACTAATCGTTTGTATATCTGGTTGGAACGTATTTAAGTTACTGCGCAGAATCCTGACGGTTTCTGACGCTGGTTGGAACAAACCTCATACATTCACTTTCTGAGGATATTGCGTGTGTGCCTCAGTCATCCAATACGGGTTTTCTTGACTCCAATATCTGCAATTTTGACGATTTACGGTACCATGTATAAAAAATGTTGCTTCATCGGAAAAAAGGATTTGATTGATGAAAAGTGGATTGGGGATACATAAATCCTGAATAATTTCAGAAAATTGAAGCCGGCGATCGGGATCGTCGTCGTTTAACTCCTGATGTAGTTGAATTTTGTAGGGATGGTATTTTTCTTTTTTTTAAATATGTAATACCGATCTTTGGGAAACTCCAGCATATTCACCCATTTGTGTTGAACTACTGTGAGGATTGTCATGTACATTTAATAAAATATCAAGTTTCACATTGTCTTCAATTTTAGGACGCCCTGCGTTTGGAATCTGTTTAACGTGCCTAGTTTCTCCAAATTTTCGGACTATTTTACTTACTGTTGATTGGCTGATGGGTCTGACGGGATATTTTGCGTTGAATAAATTTCATACCTCGTTCTGTGTTCTTTTTTTTTATCTCCGCATCCGCTAAGGATTAATATTTCTATGCGTTGTGATTCATTTAGGTGAGCCATAATTCACTATTCAAAAGTAAAAATTACAATTGACAACTGATAACAATTCACAAAATCAAAACATTTACGACAATAAATATTACAGTAATTATGCCACTATCACTTGCTTGAATTACATATGACAAAAAGTTTCAGTGTTTATGAGAGAACTTTTCGTGTCCATTATTATTTTTACTTATTTTTGCTTTTTTAAGTATTTCAGAAAGTCATGGATTCAAGCATTAATTGTAATTTGATTGAATTTAAATCAAAAAAAATTGTTTTCGTACCATTAAAAAAATATTTTAGTTAAAAATGTAATGTCGTTAAATAGATAATTAAATTCTCGTTCAAATGAGGTGTCACATTATACCGATTTCTATTTAAAAAAATTAACGATTACGTCATTACACCTACACCGGTTACGTCATCCCTACTCCATGTACGTTATAACATGGGCATTGTACAACAAAAATCGACCTGTTTCGGGATTTCCCTTAAAACTCGACGGTTCTCGGAACAATGATAATATTCCATAATTTAGACGTTCACTGTATAATTAATTATTGAGTAGGGCATTATATACAAACTATTCTCGGTCATCTAAAAGTCAAGTATAATGTCAATATTATATTATGTTGACTACCCCTAAATTTATTTGGAAGCTAAAACGTGTTAAAGAAACCCACTTTAATTAGGTTATAAATCTAGATTTTATTGTTTTAATACCTAGTAAGTAGTAATTATAAAACAATGTCGAATATGGGACAAATAAAAAGTAAATTTTTACACAATACAAAAAAAAGTTTTCTACTATAAAATCTACATATACACAGAGAAACTTAAAAGTCCTACAATAGGTACTACAAAGTTATTCAGATTGAAAAAAAATCCTGCAGGGATACAAAAATCAAAATCATTCGAATTTAATGAACTACAGCCTTCATCTCTTACTTCTTTGTGCGTTTCCATTGCATGTACTTGTACGTATTCTTCGATCATAAAAATATTTAGTTTTCTTAAAAAAAAAAGAGTTAGCACGTTGTATGCAGATGGTCAGTGGACGCCGTAAACGCGAAACAATATACGCAAATTATACATGAAACAATATGAATGAATCTCTTTTTCATTTAAAATCCAAGTCCCAAGTTACTTCCCAGATCTTAATTTCTTAGATACGTTCCTGTATATAGGGTGCGTCCAAGTAACGCATAAATTTATTATAAGCTAAATAAAAAGTACTATTAAAAATTCCCCAAATAGGTCAGTTTTTGATTTTAAATTACCAAAATGAACAAAAGAAAATTTACAATAAATGTTCAGCTTGTTTATCATTGACCAGTAGACATGACTTAACCGGGCATTAAGGTCTACTCTAACACTTTGTTATGGTGTTATGTTCCGCATTTATTGCCTGTCTCGGTCTTATAGCTCTCGAATAGTTGAATGAAATTAAAAAAATTTGCAAAATATACTTTTAAACAATAAAAATATATATACAGGGTGGTCCGTAAGTAATGGTCCAAAGTGAAATGGAAGATTCTTGGCTTGAAAATATTACAATCTGACGCAACTTGCTTCAATAAAATATTGATAATAAAAAAGATACAGGGAGGCAAAGTTGAAATGTCAAAAATGTTTTTTCTCAGTAAATTGAAAGATTTTGGATATACAAACGTAAAAATTTGATGATAGGGGTTTTAGTTCCTGAGAAATCATAATATCATATCCGTTTTGATGTATTTTTTAGAGGGAGCCACATGAGCTACGTTCTTGGTGTAACTGTGTACTTAACTTTTTTATCGTTAACACTATCTCGCTTTTCATTGAAAAATATTAAAATGACATCATTTTTGTGAAAAAAATGTATACCTATCATAAGTCTCAAAGGTTGCTAGTTTTCAAGATATTCGCATCTTAAAAACCCTCTACGTAATTTGCATTTTATTTATTAGTACTTTGACATATTAATAAAGCAACCATTATGAACTCAATAACTTTTAATCAAGAGAAAAAAGAAAAATTTATTGAAAAATACAACAACAAAATTTAAATATTATTTCACAGTAATTGTTCAATATGTCCGCCATTCATCTCGATACATTTATCCATGCGTTTCATGAAAAATCGCCTAATATTAAACAATGTCATTGGCGTAAAAAAATTTGTTGCTGCTCTGATTTCTTGCCAAAGTTGAACTCGACTATTTATAGGGTTTCTGTGAACTATTTCCCTCATTGTGCCCCATAAACTGAAATCCAAAGGGTTATATTCTGGACTGCGTGTTGGCCAAGGAAAGGGACTACCACGACCAATCCAGCTTTCAGGAAACAAGGTGTTTAAATAGTTTCGTACTTCAAGAGTGTAATGAGATTAACTGTCAAAACACGAATGATTAACTTGTTGACATCGGCACCTACTATGTTAATTCTTGTGATGATAAATTTGCTGACATCAGCGCCTACTAACGCTATTATTTGCATCGTTCACTAACTAACGACGTTAGTTAGTGTACGGTGTTATTTGTGCTAATGAATAAAATAATAATTATGTAGGGGGTTTTTAAAATGCGAAAACTATTAATTTTTGAGACTAATGATACATATTTATTTTTGTCGCAAATGATGTAGTTTTAATATTTTTCAATAAAAAGAGAGATAGCGTTAACGATGAAAAAGTTAAGCGCACAGTTACACCAACAACTTAGCTCATTTGGCGCCCTCTAGGAAATACATCAAAACGGATATCATATTACGATTTCTCATGCCTTAAAACCCCCATCTCTTAATTTTTACGTTTGTATATCCAAAATCTTTCAATTTACTGAGAAAAAACATCTTTTACATTCAAACTTTGCCACCCTGTATCTTTTCTATTATCAATATTTGATTAAAGCAAGTTGCAAGAGATTGTAATATTTTCAGGCCAAAAATCTCCCATTTCACTTTGGACCATTGCTTACGGACCACCCTGTATATAATACTTCATTTGGAATGGCAAATCAGCAAGAACCAACTGAAAGACTCATTGGAAAACCAACAACAGGTTGATATGACATAATTTCATTAGATTAATAACAAAAAATTCAATTTTTTTTAACAACAGAAATATTAGTACAAGGGTCAAAAGTTATTCCTTTTCCTATACACAATATTGATGTATGAAACATAAAAGTAGCCGATATCGCCAAGAGGCAGATTTTATAAGTATTCATGAATATATAGGATGTTCCAAAATTGATTGAAGAACCCAACTAAACCCAAGTAAATATAGAGACATCCATTCTTTTTTAAATAATCAATTGTTTTAGCTGAAAAATCTTTGAAGTTAAAAAAGTGATTTTCAACACCCTGGAATTTAGAAACTATAACCATTTGACTCCAAGTGCTATAGTTTTTCGAAATCAGCTCTTCGAAGAGAATCGAAAGATATTAAGAAATACAGGGTGTTACATAAAAAATATGTGTTTGTTTCGTCACTGAATTTTGGAGCAGACTGTATGTATGAATATTTTTAAAATCTGGTCCTTGACGATATCTACTTACTTCTTTTGTTAATGTTGTTGTTTCGTGGCACTAAGGATAAACGTGATATCTAGCTCCGACTGATGTATTAGAATATTATTTGAACCAGTTGATCTACTCAGATGACTTCACCTTATGCACGAGGCTATTAGTTTTCACCCAAAATTTGTTTTCTAATACTTTACTTGAAAAAAACTAAGAAAACATTTTTTTAATAACAAAAATTTCATAACACTACTACAAGAAATGGATTCCGCGTATTAAAATACATGATACTGCATAATTTTTTCCATACATTCAATATAAACCAAAATTTACAATTTTTGGGTCAGGACTGCAAAATGTTTAACATGCATCTCAATTACTTACTACATTTGAATTCTTTCATTTTATATTGTAGATAATATACAGGATTAAAGCTGAAGGAAATTTCCAAAAAAAATTTGATTCCGATTTCGGAGAAATTTTGTATAGGAGGTTTTTTGATACGAAGATTCCAACAAATTTGTCAGTTATTCGTTAAAAAAATTATTTCGGGTGGAAAATTGAGAAAACTGCATGAAAATGGAATTTTCCGAAAAACTGTAAATCAGATTTTAATCATTTACGAACTTAGCCTCAGTTTTTATGTTCTGAACCTACTTATAAAATTTCATTGAAAAATTCGGTAGTGTTTTTGAGTTATCGTGTTGACAACTGACCGACCGACATTTTTCAAAAATGGGTTTTTTGGACTAATATGAAACGTGTAGATCCATTCGAATCTCGAAACGTCAAAATCACTCCATCACATCACTTCCCTTATAGTATTTTCCCGTAACCCACAATTTTAAGGAAATAAATTATTTATCTACGCAGGAAAAATATTAGTTCTCAACTAGGGTTAAAACTTTTCACCGACAATACTCGTGTCCTGAATGATCACAAATGTCACAAAAAATCATATTTTCTGTAACTGCCTACATAAATAGCTATTCTTCAACTAGTACCTAACAAACACCATATAAAATAATAACTATCATGTAATTCTGAAATTAATGCAATTTTGTGAAGAAATTGTCCATTCGAAGATTTATTTAAGTTCACTGTCTTCAATATTTTGAGTATTTGTAACTTGTTAAATGAATACCTCTGAAATTTCATTGCAATAACATATTATAGTTCCCTCCTACTTACAATAACCACATTATATCTTATTTGTCCTCCTATTTTCTGTAAATAGCAGATATGTACTTACTGCGGCAACAACGCAATAACAAAATTGACGCCCTAAAGGCTATCATATATACGTAATGCTGAATATAAGAGACGCCCAATTGTCCATCGACTGAAAGGGCGCCATAATGTTAGGAAAATATACAGCAATGTTGTGTTTTCCGTGCCAAAGTCCTTTTTTCCATTTATTTTAACCATCCTTTATCTATATTAAAAAGTATTCACCTCAATTAACACTATATCTGCAGAAAACGACGTCGGACGCCATAAAGCACATTTTTGTCTGGACGCTTTAACGATAGAAGGATGTATATATATATGTGCTTTATGGCGTCCGACGTCGTTTTCTGCAGATATAGTGTTAATTGAGCTGAATACTTTTTAATATAGATAAAGGATGGTTAAAATAAATGGAAAAAAGGACTTTGGCACGGAAAATACAACATTGCTGTATAGTTTCTAAACATTATGGCGCCCTTTCAGTCGATGGACAATTGGGCGTCCCTTATATTCAGCATTACGTATATATGATAGCCTTTAGGGCGTCAATTTTGTTATTGCGTTGTAGCCGCAGTGAGTACATATCTGCTATTTACAGAAAATAGGAGGACAAATAAGATATAATGTGGTTATTGTAAGTAGGAGGGATCCATATTATGTTATTGCAATGAAATTTCAGAAGTATTCATTTAACAAGTTACAAACACTCAAAATATTGAAGACAGTGAAATCTTCAAATGGACAATTTCTTCACAAAATTGCATTAATTTCAGAATTACATGATAGTTATTATTTTATATGGTGTTTGTTAGGTACTAGTTGAAGAATAGCTATTTATGTAGGAAGTTACAAAAAATATGATGTTTTGTGACATTTGTGATCATTCAGGACACGAGTATTGTCGGTGAAAAGTTTTAACCCTAGTTGTGAACTAATATTTTTCCTGCGAAGATAAATAATTTATTTTCTTAAAATTGTAGGTTACGGGAAAATACTATAAGGGAAGTGATGTGATGGAGTGATTTTGACGTTTCGAGATTTGAATGGATCTACACGTTTCATATTAGTCCAAAAAACCCATTTTTAAAAAATGTCGGTCGGTCAGTTGTCAACACGATAACTCAAAAACACCACCGAATTTTTCAATGAAATTTTATAAGTAGGTTCAGAACATAAAAACTGAGGCTAAGTTCGTAAACGATTAAAATCGGATTTACAGTTTTTCGGAAAATTCCATTTTCATGCAGTTTTCTCAATTTTCCACTCGAAATAATTTTTTTAACGAACAATTGACAAATTTGTTGGAATCTTCGTATCAAAAAACCTCCTATACAAAATTTCTCCGAAATCGGAATCAAAATTTTTTGGGAATTTCCTTCAGCTTTA
Source organism: Lochmaea crataegi (assembly GCA_947563755.1). Classification (NCBI taxonomy): domain Eukaryota; kingdom Metazoa; phylum Arthropoda; class Insecta; order Coleoptera; family Chrysomelidae; genus Lochmaea; species Lochmaea crataegi. The sequence continues at coordinate 50,953,404 of OX387428.1, forward strand.
ATCCTGTATATTATCTACAATATAAAATGAAAGAATTCAAATGTAGTAAGTAATTGAGATGCATGTTAAACATTTTGCAGTCCTGACCCAAAAATTGTAAATTTTGGTTTATATTGAATGTATGGAAAAAATTACGCAGTATCATTTATTTTAATACGCGGAATCCATTTCTTGATGTAGTGTTATGAAATTTTTGTTATTAAAAAAATGTTTTCTTAGTTTTTTTTCAAGTAAAGTATTAAAGTATTTTGGGTGAAAACTAATAGCCTCGTGCATAAGGTGAAGTCATCTGGGTACATCAACTGGTTCAAATAATATTCTAATACATCAGTCGGAGCTAGATATCTCTTTTATCCTTAATGCCACGAAACAACATTATTAACAAAAGAAGTAAGTAGATATCGTCAAGGACCATATTTTAAAAATATTCATACATACAGTCTGCTCCAAAATTCAGTGACGAAACAAACACATATTTTTTATGTAACACCCTGTATTTCTTAATATCTTTCGATTCTCTTCGAAGAGCTGATTTCGAAAAACTATAGCACTTGGGGTCAAATGGTTATAGTTTCTAAATTCCATGGTGTTGAAAATCACTTTTTTAACTTCAAAGATTTTTCAGCTAAAACAATTGATTATTTAAAAAAGAATGGATGTCCCTATATTTACTTGGGTTTAGTTGGGTTCTTCAATCAATTTTGGAACATCCTATATATTCATGAATACTTATAAAATCTGCCTCTTGGCGATATCGGCTACTTTTATGCTTCATACATCAATATTGTGTATAGGAAAAGGAATAACTTTTGGCCCTTGTACTAATATTTCTGTTGTTAAAAAAAATTGAATTTTTTGTTATTAATCTAATGAAATTATGTCATCTCAACCTGTTGTTGGTTTTCCAATAAGTCTTTCAGTTGGTTCTTGCTGATTTGCCATTACAAATGAAGTATTATATACAGGGTGGTCCGTAAGTAATGGTCCAAAGTGAAATGGCAGATTTTTGGCCTGAAAATATTACAATCTCTTGCAACTTGCTTTAATCAAATATTGATAATGGAAAAGATTCAGGGTGGCAAAGTTTAAATGTAAAAGATGTTTTTTCTCAGTGAATTGAAAGATTTTGGATATACAAACGTAAAAATTAAGGTAAGGGGGTTTTAAGGCATGAGAAATCGTAATATGATATCCGTTTTGATGTATTTCCTAGAGGGCGCCACATGAGCTATGTTGTTGGTGTAACTGTGCGCTTAACTTTTTCATCGTTAACGCTATCTCTCAAAAATTACTAGTTTTCGAGATATTCGCATTTTAAAAACCCCCTACATAATTTTTATTTTATTTATTAGCACTAATAACACCGTACACTAACTAACGTCGTTAGTTAGTGAACGGTGCAAATAATAGCGTTAGTAGACGCTTATGTCAGCAAATTTATCATCACAAAAATTAACATAGCAGGTGCCGATGTCAACAATACTCCTGTCAGTTAATCATTCGTGTTTTGACAGTTAATCTCATTACACTCTTGAAGTACGAAACTATTTAAACACCTTGTCTCCTGAACGCTGGATTGGTCGTGGTAGTCCCTTTCCTTGGCCACCACGCAGTCCAGAATATAACCCCTTGGATATCAGTATATGGGGCACAATGAAGGAAATAGTTCACAGAAACGATAAAAAAGTTAAGTGCACAGTTACACCAACAACGTAGCTCATGTGGCGCCCTCTAAAAAATACATCAAAACGGATATGATATTATGATTTCTCAGGAACTAAAACCCCTATCTTCAAATTTTTACGTTTGTATATCCAAAATCTTTCAATTTACAGAAAAAAAACATTTTTGACATTTCAACTTTGCCACCCTGTATCTTTTTTATTATCAATATTTTATTGAAGCAAGTTGTGTCAGATTGTCATATTTTCAGGCCATGAATCTTCCATTTCACTTTGGACCATTACTTACGGACCATCCTGTATATATATTTTTATTGTTTAAAAGTATATTTTGCAATTTTTTTAAATTTCATTCAACTATTGGAGAGCTATAACCGAGGCAGGCAATAAATGCGGAACATAACACCCTCTATGCTATAAAGTGTTAGAGTAGACCTTAATGCCCGGTTAAGTCATGTCTACTGGTCAATGATGAACAAGTTGAACATTTATTGTAAATTTTCTTTTGCTTATTTAGGTAATTTAAAATCAAAAATTGACCTGTTTGGGGAATTTTTAATAGTACTTTTTATTTAGCTGATAATAAATTTATGCGTTACACTTGGACGCACCCTATATACTGGAACGTATCTAAGAAATTAAGCACTGGGAAGTAACTTGGGACTTCGATTTTAAATGAAAAAGAGATTCATTCATATTGTTTCATGTATAATTTGCGTATATTGTTTCGCGTTTACGGCGTCCACTGACCATCCGCATACAACGTGCTAACTCTTTTTTTTTTAAGAAAACTAAATATTTTTATGATCGAAGAATACGTACAAGTACATGCAATGGAAACACATAAAGAAGTTGGAGATGAAGGCTGTAGTTCATTAAATTCGAATGATTTTGATCTTTGTATCCCTGCAGGATTTTTTTTCAATCTGAATAAGTTTGTAGTACTTATTGTAGGACTTTTAAGTTTCTCTGTGTATATGTAGATTTTATAGTAGAAAACTATTTTTTGTTTTGTGTGAAAATTTACTTTTTATTTGTCCCATATTCGACATTGTTTTATAATTACTACTTACTAGGTATTAAAACAATAAAATCTAGATTTATAACCTAATTAAAGTGGTTTTCTTTAACACGTTTTAGCTTCCAAATAAATTTAGGGGTAGTCAACATAATATAATAATGACATTATACTTGTCTTTTAGATGACCGAGAATAGTGAGTATATAATGTCCTACTCAATAATTAATTATACAGTGAACGTCTAAATTATGGAATATTATGATTATTCCGAGAACCGTCGAGTTTTAAGGAAATCCCGAAACAGGTCGATTTTTGTTGTAAAATGCGCATGTTATAATGTACATGGAGTAGGGATTATGTAACCGGTGTAGGTGTAATGACGTAATCGTTAATTTTTTTGAATAGAAATCGGTATAATGTGACACCTCATTTGAACGAGAATTTAATTATCTATTTAACGACATTACATTTTTAACTAAAATATTTTTTAAGGGTACGAAAACAATTTTTTTTAATTTAAATTCAATAAAATTACAATTAATGCTTGAATCCATGACTTTCTGAAATACTTAAAAAAGCAAAAATAAGTAAAAATAATATTGGACACAAAAAGTTCTCTCATAAACACTGAAACTTTTTGTCATATGTTAATTCAAGCAAGTGATAGTGGCATAGTTACTGTAATATTTATTGTCGTAAATGTTTTGATTTTGTGAGTTGTTATCAGTTGTCAATTGTAATTTTTACTTTTGAATAGTAAATTATGGCTAACCTAAATGAATCACAACGCATAGAAATATTAATCCTTAGCGGATGCGGAGATAAAAAAAGAACACAGAACGAGGTATGCAATTTATTCAACGCAAAATATCCCGTCAGACCCATCAGCCAATCAACAGTAAAACAGTAAACAGTAAAATAGTCCGAAAATTTGGAGAAACTGGGCACGTTAAACATATTCCAAACGCTGGGCGTCCTAAAATTGAAGACAATGTGAAACTTGATATTTTATTAAATGTACATGACAAACCTCACAGTAGTTCAACACAAATGGGTGAATATGCTGGAGTTTCCCAAAGATCGGTATTACATATTTTAAAAAAATAAAAATACCATCCCTACAAAATTCAACTACATCAGGAATTAAACGACGACGATCCCGATCGCCGGCTTCAATTTTCTGAAATTATGCAGGATTTATGTATCCCCAATCCACTTTTCATCAATCAAATCCTTTTTTCCGATGAAGCAACATTTTTTATACATGGTACCGTGAATCGTCAAAATTGCAGATATTGGAGTCAAGAAAACCAGTATTGGATGACTGAGGCACACACGCAATATCCTCAGAAAGTGAATGTTTGGGCAGGGATCATCAATGACAGAATCATTGGCCCTTTTTTCTTTAAAGAAAATCTAACAGGAAGACGTTATTTAACTTTTTTGAGAAATCAACTTATACCTGTCCTTGCTAACATGTATCCAAATGCCAATAATCCAAATTTACCTAGTGAAAATATCTGGTTTCAACAAGATGGATCCCCTCCGCATTACGCACGTGAAGTACGTCAATTTTTAAATAATTACTTTCCCGGGAGGTGGATCGGAAGACGAGGTTTTATAGAGTGGCCAGCAAGGTCGCCAGATCTAACACCTCTAGATTTTTTCCTGTGGGGTTACATAAAATCAAAAGTTTATGTCAATAGACCCCAAAACTTACAGGACTTGAAAGATAGAATTAGGCATGAAAAGAGTCTAATTACTCCAGAAGTCATCCGCAATGTACTTGATGAATGTGTCCGTAGATTCGCATATTGTCAAGAAACCGATGGATGGCATTTCGAACATTTAATTTAAAATAATTGTTATGCATAATTTGGTTACTTTGAAGTGCAATATTAATTAAATCATTAGTTGAAATTTGGTTGAATTTAAATTAAAAAAATTGTTTTCGTACTCTTAAAAAATATTTTAGTTGAAAATGTAATGTCGTTGAATAAGGAATTAAATTCTCGTTCAAATGAGGTGTCACATTATACCGATTTCTATTTAAAAAAATTAACGATTACGTCACTACACCTACACCGGTGATGTCATCCCTACTCCATGTACGTTATAACATGGGTATTTTACAACAAAAACCGACCTGTTTCGGGATTTCCCTTGAAACTCGACGGTTCTCGAAATAATAATATTATTCCATAATTTAGCCGTTCACTGTAGAATACTATTAATAAAGAAATGCGCCAGCTCACTGACCTTCCTACCTCATATCTAAGCCTTTACTTACGTTAATGTATCGGACTCTCTTAATTCGGCGCTATTAGAGGAGAGTGGTTGACGTGACGCTCTAAAGACGAGAGCGTGTATTTGAGGGAATACTCAGCGTTGAGTAATGTACCAGAAATGTATTTTTCTAACTGTTGCATTCAACAATATAAGCAATTTAACGTTCTACTGAAACTGCAGTGTTGTCAAATCTTGGGACGCTCTAAGCGCGAATAGCTATCAAGATAAAATGTATACTCTATATACAACTTAATACTCCTAGCGACTCTGCCGGAGAGTTGCGTGAACTAAATATATTCGAGAACTGTATATTTTTGTTCATTTCATGATCAAAAAAGCGTCCCCCAAAAATTTTGTTGGTAGGTTCGTGACGTAATTTCAAGTCCCTGGACAAATTATTACAAGGGGTGTGCATAGAGCGTCCGTATACGGACGCTGTATGCACTTGGACGCTCTATTTAATTCGATTTCAGAATGTATGGACGCTTTAACGATAGAAGGATATATATATATATATATATATATATATATATATATATATATATATATATATTTGTGTGTCGAGCCAAAAAATAAGTGACAGTGACAGTGACAAGTAAAATTTCATGAGATTATCAAGTAAAGCTTTTTTATTTTATATTACACCATGTAAAATATATTATGTTCATCAAGTAAATACAGTCCACAGTTTCAAATTTATTATTCAGTAACCAGCAAACAAGTAATTCATAAACACTCACCTGCTAAGTTTAATTGATTTATCAAAGTTTTATTAACATCATCTTGAAGTATCCTTTGTGTGGTTAAAAATAACTTTGATGTCATCGGCGGCAATCCCATTATTGTGAGCAATTCAGATATTTGTGAATACCCAGTACCGATCGAAATACTTCCTAAAAAAAATTAACAAAATAATATTTCCTCAATATCGAATAGCTGTAGTGTTACGAACCTAAAACTGTAGACTTGTTCATATCTGATATTTCTGGTTCTGAGGTTCTTACTGAACTCACTTCACTGCAAAGGTTAGAGATGCATCAAGTCAAACTAGTTTGATTTTATTCAACAAACTTGACTTGACTTGAAAATCAAACTTTTTAAGTAAAAAAGTTTGACTTGACTTGACTTCTGTATCTTTAGGTTTGACTTGAAATCAAACTTCTTCAAACAGTTTGAAGTTTGAATATCATATTGCGCAACGTGTTTATTTCCAATTCTAATAAAATAAGAAGAAGAAAAATAAATTTACTGGAGTAGGTATACTGTAAAAAACATTTGCCATTTAACTTCTTTGTAGATGATATAACCCACCAATTATACAACTACATTAATCCAAACTTAATTGTCCCTTCAAGAAACCAGTTGAAGTCACGAATATTTTCCAAATTTGATGTTTTGAAAAATTTAGTAAAGATACTTTTAAATGCTTATTGCGACTCAAAAAATTCGTTTACGATGGATGGTCTTCCCATTCGATGAAGGGCTACTAAGGAGTAGCCGTTCATTTTATTGATAGTAACTGGACATTACATTCTTTTTTATTAGATTTTGTACTCGCAAAAGGACAACATACTGGCATTTCAATAGCAACTTTGTTTTTAAAAATAACGACTGAATTTAATATTACACACTCTATTCAAGGTATTACTACTGACAACACTAATAGTAATTTCATTTTTTAAAAAGAATTGGGAAACATAATAGAAAATTTTGATGGTGCGAATAAGCATTACGTGTGTTTTGCACATATTCTTGACTTAGCTGCTCGAGATTTAATGAAAGTGTTTGAGTTAACGTCTGAAGAAAACGAAGACGAAGACTCTGATACTAGTGATAACGAAAGTATAATATTTGAAAACACTGCAACAATTGCAAAGATTAAGGTAATTTTTGAAAAACTTGAAAACTCCGAAATGTTAAGATTAAACTTCGCAAAATTTTGCGACTCATTATGGACACATGACTGGAGGTAAAAACCAGATGGAACTCTACATTGGAAATGCTGTCCTGGGCGTTACAATTCAAACGTTTGATTAATATTCTTTGTGACAATACCGATACTCTTAAATTTTCGAATACATGATATAGAATGGAATGTTATTGAAAGTTTCAAAACACCAACTACAATTTTAGAAGGAGGGAAATATTCATTGGTCATTGGAATCAATATGCTACTCGACAAACTAGAACGATGGGCGCATGAACTAGATAATAAAGAAAATAGAGACGATCTTGATGAAAAAATAATTCTTGCCCTTCTGACAGCTCGCGATAAAATTGTTAAGCATTACAGTAGGACTAACTGGATGTATTGTATCGTTTTGATTTTGGATCCTTGTCATAAAATTTAAACGTTTTCTTTAACGACATGGGGACAATCCTTAAAAGATGAAGCCATCAAGAAATTTGAAGAAATTTATAAAGAAAATTATTATTCACCTTACACTGACAAAGAGTCACCCCAAACCCAAACTGAATGTGCAGTCAGTGTGTTCGAAAAAAAGTCTGATGAAGTTACTATTTTGATTCAGACTTGTTTGGACTTTTCCAATCATCTCCAAAAATAAATAGAAATGAAAATTCATGGAGATACGAAATCGACAAATACGCAGCTGAATCACGAGCTGACAGTACCGAGGACATACTAAATTGGTGGAAACGACACGAAACTGTATTTCCAACATTATCAAAAATGGCGAGAGACTTTCTTGCCACCCCAGCAACATCAGCCTGCATAGAACGCTATGTTTCGAGAGCTTCTTGACAGTAAATAAAACGAAACCGATTGTAACCTTAAAAATTGAGCTCAAGCCCGAATAAGAATAAAGTCCTAAAATTTAATTAATTAAAAAAAAAGTGCAAGATTGTGAATAAATTTGTCTACATGGTTACATAAGTTTCGGTTGCTCCGGTGACAACCTTAGGCCTTCGACGTCGCTCAGAACGGAGGTAGGGGTGGATCCCTCTTATTGATCTTCCGGACAAAATAGTAGACAACTTGTGTGGGCGCCAACTGAGTTTTCCACTTTGGCCTACCACGACGAACTTCCCCCGATAACCCAGTAAAACAAGGGATGAAAATAAAAGGCAAACCTCAGCTTATGTTCCTTATAATAACTAAAATAAAATACCTAATATCCTTAAGGGATATTTTACAAGTATTAGCTAATGTGAACCCTAGTAAATGCCCCCCCACTTAAAGAAAATAGTGAGAACCTCTGTCACACATAATAAAAAAACCAAATGATCAACAATTAAAGTCCAACATATCCCAGTTAATTGACCTTACGTAGTGGGAAATGAATATGGCTGTTCGATTGTACCAATACAGATTAAATACAAACTTTCAATTATATGTTACCTGAAAAGTAGTGTGAAGTTTATGAAAAAAAACAATTCCATATAAGGCGACACCGTAGTCAAGGCGTTGGAACCAAGGCAGAGACGCATGCGCAAGTGGATAAAATTATGAAAATTAAATTGTGAAAATTTACCGCAAAATATTAATTTCCACCATTACAATTGCATAATAAAATAAATCAGTAGAAACTACCTAGCTAATGTATATACATATTGGCGTAAAGCCTAAAGTAAAAATAAGTAAATAAACCAGAAAAACCCCCGATACCAGGTTACCCTAAATGTGGTCTTCTTCAAGAAGTTGTTGAAGAGTAGCAGCAAACTGCAGAAGACATCACCATCGATCTACCAGGTAAACTCCAAACAACCCGAAGTGTGTATCTGGCCCCACAGGTGAAGTGTGTATAATCTGGCCCCACAGGTGAAGTGTGTATCTTGAGGGTGGTAAGTATACCCTGGCCCCACCGGTGATCCCTTAAAAATTAAAACAGGTATCAGCTAAAAACTGAGCCTATACAGGAACCAATCAAACACCTCGACAAGTTAAGCTTGTCTCGGCCTATGCCAGAAGTAACGTACAAGTCAAAATCAACCCCAAATTAACTTAATCAAACCCACAAACCTTACAATCAACAGTGTCAGTAACAGTATACTACACTGAATTTAAATCAAATAATAAGAATGCGATAAGCATCTAAAATAAACTGTTTTTGGTCGTAACCAGGGTAAGTTTGAAGAACCACCCACGAATTATAGTATTCGTTAGACTAAAACGGGCAAAGAAAACAAAATATACACAGGGTAACAGAATAGACTGTCTTAATCAAAAATTTACAACCAACAGGTAGTATTTTACCACCAACTGTTTTATCTACAAAAACTACAGATCTATGAGACATACCTTTTCCAAAAAGGGTCCAATACTCAAAATTTTCCTTACTGGATGGCTACCAACAAATAACGAACCAACAACAGGTGGCACATCTCCAATTCCAAAATTTCAACGTTGGCGATTTCCTTTAAATAGTGATAAATACATAGTGATGCGAAAACAGTAAGTAGAGAAAATACTTACAATAGTTTTAGTGCAATATATCCCCTATAAGGGTTTGTGAAAACGGCTTCCAGAACAGGACGGAATTCTTCAACAATACGAACTCCCGTAGAACCAAAATACTAGCCGTATATTCCACAACTCATTCAGAACGAGAACCTATAAATCCCAGCAGGAGATGACTACCCAGTCAAAAATAAAATTCAGATTCAAATTCCATGCATTTTTGGAAACCAACTATCAAGTAGGAGCACACACCGGAAAGAAGGGTGACTGACACTTCCTCAACGTCAATACAGAATACTACCATAAAGAAACCTACCCGAAACATACATCCGAACTACACTGCTCACTACACCGAGCGTGTTCCGCGCAGATCAAGTCATAAAGTGCTACACTTCTATGTAAGTCATGACGAACGAACGCTTTTATCCAAAAACACAGCTGTCACGGTCCAAATGTCAATGTCATCCTACAAATAAACACTTGTAAACATTGGAGATAAATGATAAAGTCAATGTATTAAAACTTATTCAAATAAATTTGAGTAAACATAGTACCACAATACCAAACCAACGTAAACAAAGCAAGATCAAACACTCGGATTTAACATACAAAACACATGGCGATAACAGCTAATATATTATAAGTAGATGTTCCGAAAATATTCGAATGCCATCTTACATAGAAGATTTCTAACTAGTATGTATTTGCTTAAGCCAAAATATGGTAGATAAATGAAGAAAATATACCTTTAACTCAAAAGTAAAGTATGTCTTTATAGATCAGTAAGTTTTATCAAACCTAATTACTACTTTAAATGTTTTAGAACTCAAGTCAAGGAGTCAGTAATAATTTATAACTGAACCCTAATAAACTTTAGCGTTTATCAAGCTGAAGCGGACAAAGTATTTGGACTACTGTGGCTACATCCCAAAGGTGATATAATCAAAGCCAGAAACAAAATCTGTAGTCCCACGGTAACTAAAAACTAAAGTAAAATCCACAAGAGAGAAAACCCCTTGTTACCCTTAATTATGAATTATAATATAACAAATAAAAAGAAACAACTAACATGAATATATCTATACGGACATTTACCAAGTAGGCGCTAGTTTTATTATTTACCTTACCTAGCGACAAAATATAAAATTGTTGTCAAGATGTGAAGACAGGTATGGTTACAGCCTGCACCACTTCACCGGAAGGATGATGGCAGAGTAGTCCCTAAAACTCTGGGCTGACAGAAGCTATTTAACTACTGAAGTACTTTCGTAGTGAAAAATGATATTAGAAACATAGAGACAATATCGGTCAGGTAATTACTATATACAAATACTTAACATATACAATAGACGTAGTGACAAATTCAACCGTTACACGATTAAATGACCAGTCTATAGAACATTAATGTGTTTAAATTCGTTGCTTCAACATGAATCCTTAACAAATATCACACAAAGGATTCGCAGGAAGATGTTACTATCTAATGTATTGTTGCTTTCACGTAATTTGTAAGAAGTTTACTTTTCACGAAGAATTTTGAGGTGACAAGTTGGAGTTGATAAAAAAAATGTTTAAAATAATGTATTTTCTTTTTGTTTTAAATAAATGTATTTGTTGTACCTACTTACTATATTTAACATAAATATTTTACCCATTTAAGGTATATCTACATCTAATAAATGAATTATTTTCCAAACTCTTTCAAACTAGTTTGACAAACAGTTTGAATTTTCAAACTTGTAACTATTGTACAGTTTGATTTAACTTGAATTATTTGTCAGAAAGATTGACTTGAGTTTGACTTAATTTCAAGCCAAACTCAAGTCAATCTCAAACATTCAAGTCAAACTTGTGCAACTCTAGCAAAGGTTACACCTAATTTTTAGCATTGACTGTAAACCATGCCTATTTTCACCAATAATATCACAGTTTTGTATTTTGCAGTCAAAAAAGGGTTTATGGCTAATTTTTTCATTTGTCCCCAAAAATAGTTTATCTCCACGATCCTACGACCTATTAAATCTACAGGAATTGCATTTATGTCTGATGCAAATTAACTATTTAAATTTAAATCCTCTATTTCTTTGGGAGCTTCGTCAATTACGGGTGGTATTTGGTTATTGCTAATAACCGAGGAATGTTGCATTTTCCATCTTTTTAGCGCGTCACTACAATATTGGAGAATAATTATATAGCAGGAGCAATTGAAAGAACTTACTTTTTTTGCGGATTTTAAAGTACGATGTTTTTGTCTCACCATGTTGAAAATTTTATATCTAAAAGGAAATTACGGTCTGTAAGTATATTTAAGAGCTGGAGTAATATGTTAATTACCCATCTTCTAAGTATACAGATTAAATATCAAGTATATTCATTTACATGATAAACACAACAACCATTAGACTATTGTCGTTTACATGTGGGTTACGGTTTCCAAATAAATAAATTAAAGGAATCAAATATTTTTTATGGCTCGAACACCTTTGTAGGAGGTGTCCGAGCCATTAAAAATATTTGATTCCTTTTATTTATTTATTTTTGTAGCTATTGTTTAAACTGTATTCCAAAGAATAACAAACTTTTCATAAAATATCACTATCTATGTATAAAACTATTTTGTTACTTACCTAAATATGACACTAATATGTTAATCACAAAAGTCTTAAACAATAAATATCCTTAACATCTCACATTTTTTCAAAAAATATCCACAAACTTTAAACAATAATCCTCCACACTATTCCAATATTATCCGATACACACACACACTATTATTCGAAAACAGGCATTGAGTAATACCACATTAGATATTGTTTTCGTTCAACAAAATACCGATTTAGTATCTAGAAGACGCTCAAGCTAGTTCTCCTCTTACGTACTGTACGGCATGTTGTATTATACAAGCTTGTTGATTTACATCTGGTCCACTATTTCGTGCAATATATTCGAAACGTAAGTAATGATAACTTCAGTTACTCTGTACAAACGGTCAGTGATTTGCAACAGACTGTACTCCGTAAGATGTCGCTTCAGACCGTACCATTAAAATTCAAATTTTTACGCACCTTCAATCACATTTTTCTCATTAATTAATCAACATAATGATTTCAAATTTTGACAGTATATTACTAGTGTGTAGCTTCGGAGACGATGCATATTTATAACTACACTGATAAAATATTAACAAAATTTATTTCAAATTTCACAGCACGGAAATTTTTTTTTCAAAAAATAATATGCACCGTCTCTTCACTGTGATGGTTCATATAAACCCTGAAATTTTGAACGTATTATCTCAACTAATAAGGGAGAAAACTGTGTTTGAAGGAAAAATCACTTATTTTTCAAATTTAAAGCAAATCTTAAAATAATTTCTATTTCTGTTTATACAATTTTATGTATTGAGTAAATACCTATTAAGTTTCAATCAATAAAAAAAAACACATTCTACAGGGTCTTTCAGTACATTTTAGCTTTTTTGGCGAGAGCGCACACAGCGCCATTAACGGTCTAAGTCATAATTATACAGGGTGTAACAATAAATTTATTTGACAACAAAAATAACAATTAATTGTGGAACGATACTTCGCTTTGAAAGTGCAAGTACGGTCCCTAGTTAAGTGTTGAATGTTCTATTAATTGTATTTAAAAAAAAACTTGTTTGCTTTGCAGTTTTTAAACAACACATTTTGTTATTCTGTTTTGCATTTCCTTTCTGTTCTTAAATTATTGGTTTATTCCCTACTAACACTGAACGTTCCATAGACGTATCTTTCAGGTATTTTTAGGTCTGAACGTTCCAGACCTAAAAAAACATTTCTCAAACGTTATATGAATTATGTTTTAGGTCAGATTTTAATAAACGTGTATGTAACGTTTGACGAAAACTAAAAATAGGAGCAACTTTATTTGGTTATAAAAAGTATTAAATATAAGATAGTTTTTCATTATATAATATGTTTCTAATAACAGAATTTAAAAAAATTCGCGATATGATAATAAACTACTGCATTTTTTAGTCCCTTCTCGATCATCTAACATATTTATCTATAAATATTTTATTCCCGTAGGTATATCGATCATTGCTTATAACTTATAAAACATCAGTGTTTGCATTGCTATGTAAAATTATTCAGAGAATGAGAAACATTTATGTTGATTGCAAAATAGAGTCTTTTGACTTTTTCGTTTCGTTTTTTTTTTAGATAATCATAATATGACGATCCAGTACACTCTTTTTAGTTATCGAACACACCCCTTTTAATTCTTGAACACATCTTGTTCAAAAAATGATGATGACATTTGACAAATGGTTGACAATTTGACAGTATGTGTTCAGCTTGTGAGTGTTAATTTTCGTTCGTTTTTACTTCTTTTTTCGGGAATTCGAATAAAATCGGCAGTTTATTTGAAGTTTACTCTTTCCTTGAACCTAAAATAAACATTAAAATAATTAGTATTTTCAGTAAAAGTCTAGTTTAGTGAACCAACGCGGATTTTGATGAAATTTTTTAAAATTATTTCGAGGTCGCTGAACACGAAAATGAAAAAAGAAATCGGCGCTCTCTTACCAAAAACGAGTTATGAATTTTTGAAGATGAGTTCAGATCAGGGAAAAAATCTAGTTTAGTGAACCAACGCGGATTTTGATGAAATTTTTTTTTAAATCAATTCGAGGTCGCTGAACACGAAAATGAAAAAATAAATCGGCGCTCTCTTACCAAAAACGAGTTATGAATTTTTGAAGATGAGTTCAGATAAGCACTGCACTGGTTTTATTGTCATATTATAACTGCTTTAAAATGATCCATTATAACTTCTACACAATGTTAAAGAGACTATCATTGCTTTTTACGATATTCCTTTCACACACACATCTAAAAAACACTGATATTGATATTCATTTCTTGTAAATTCTTTTTTAATTCCACAATTATTATATCTTTTGACATTTTCATGTAATATGACTAGCATATAAGTTTTAGTCTGTTTCCTCTTAGTCCTACAACTTCTACCTAATAGCATATTCAGCCATTAGATATTTAGCCACTTGAATTAGTTGCTGAATATTTTCGATTTCATGATCGTGACAGATGATATAAACAAGATGAACATCATGAACATACACCTATTTTTCCAAATAAATCGGCGCTCTCTTACCAAAAACGAGTTATGAATTTTTGAAGATGAGTTCAGATAAGCACTGCACTGGTTTTATTGTCATATTATAACTGCTTTAAAATGATCCATTATAACTTCTACACAATGTTAAAGACACTATAATTGCTTTTTACGATATTCCTTTCACACACACATTTAAAAAACACTGATATTGATATTCATTTCTTGTAAATTCTTTTTTAATTCCACAATTATATCTTTTGACATTTTCATGTAATATGACTGACATATAAGTTTTAGTCTGTTTCCTCTTAGTCCTACAACTCCTACCTAATAGCAAATTCAGCCATTAGATATTTAGCCAATTGAATTAGTTGCTGAATATTTTCGATTTCATGATCGTGACATAAAAAATATAAACAAGATGAACATCATGAACATACACCTATTTTTCCGATAGCTGGCGCTGTATTACAGTTTGTTGAAACATTTTGATGATTTTAGAAAGATGGTTAGTTTTGAGATAAGTTTGGTTGATATTTATGATTTATTTGAAGGATAATGAACCATTCATGTTGATCATTGAGGATGTTGAACAATTTTTTTCTCTGAATTGCACACATCAATTAGTTCTTTAAAAAAATTACCTCCTCAGTTGTTCGGCCTCTATAAACACTGCTGACAACGAAAATAGTTGCTGCAGGTGTAATTCCAAATACAATTTTGAACATACTGCTAATATTATAAGACTTTTCGCTTCCCGACCAACTAACACAGATCAAACTGAAATCGCAATCGCTTCTTATCAGCTTGATACATTTCCCCTTTTGCCCCATCTTTTATTTCTCCTATATTTTTCTAACCTAATCCAAATTTTCTAATTCAGAGATCTAGATAAGATTGGATTTCCGTTTGAAATAATGAAGTACATTGATTATCGCGAGCGAAGCGAGAGCGCCGAGTCGACGTTTCGCAATTCGCGAACATCTCACTCGCTTCCTCTTTACTTTATTGACATATCCATTACAACGCCAACGAACATCATCAATGACAGTAGATACACTAGGCGGGGCTCACAGGTTTGTGCATTACCCGAAGATGATTCGTAATCTGCATGGCGCTAGTGTCTCGGGTTTGTGCATTAACCTAACATAATTCGAATGTTGCATGGCGCTAGTGGTGGGGGGTTTGCGTTTTTATAGTTGCTACAGATTTTCTTAAAAGATACACGATTTGTACAGTAGGATCGTAAAGTTGGCATGTGTCACATCAAACGATTTGCGGATGTACGAGGTTATGTCACAAAGGTGTCAAAAGGTCCGTTGACATGTGACACATGAAACTATTTGCAGATGTATGAGGTTATGTCACAAAGTAGGACTGTAAAGTTGACATGTGACACATCAAACTATTTGCGGATATACAGAGATATGTCACAAAGTAGAATGTCAAAAGGGCCGTTGTACATATGACACATCATACGATTTGTGGATGGGTATCTCACAAAAATGTCAAAAGAACCGTGACGTTTTGCGGATGTACAGGGGTATGTCACAAAGTAGGATGTTAAAAGGACCGACATGTGACGATTTGTGTATGTACAGTGATATGTCACAAAGTCAAGAGTCGTACCTAACATGTGACACATCAAACGATTTGCGGATGTACGAGGTTATGTCACAAAGTAGGGTGTCAAAAGGACCGTAAAGTCGACATGTAACACATCAAACTATTTGCGGATGTACGAGGTTATGTCACAAAGTAGGATGTCAAAAGATCCGTTGACATATGACACTCTTAGCGTCAGTTTAAAAAAAAATCATGTTTGATATATTTATTCTGAAAGATACATCAAGAAATATGTTCTCTAATTTAAACTCTTAACAATCTCCGTCAGAGGGTAATATTCCATTATACAATCGTGAATTAAGATGCAATATACTTTTGTATTTTTTGGAAATCCTCGGTTTGCTTCAATATCGAGTTTAACGTCGACTGTTGATGCTTTCATGCCTTCCTCCTGCTCACTACAATCAACAATAAACAAGGCATGTTTCTTGAATGCGTCTTAGTCCAGCAAAGGTTGCTTTTGCGAGCAATGCATGTAACTCGGATAAAATTCAGCATAATTGAAGTGAGCTTCATTGTAATCTGTTGTCCCGAAATTCAACAGCATGCGTTCATTTGGCCAATATTCACCATTTAAGGATAGTCTGATACTTTGAATATCGACATCATCAAATTGTGTAGGATCTGCATTGGTATTATTGCGTTTCCCAGTTTGAAAGCAAACAATAACATATCTAGGACGTTCGACTGATGTACTCGTTTTAACGGCCCACACTTCTCGCGTTGCACCCGTTGTAATTGCGGGCAGTTCATGCAATTCCCACTTCCTGAAAGCCATTACGATCGGCTGATCTTTTTGAATTGATTTCATCAATTCCAATTTAATGTCATCATTGGGATAGATGTGTTTTATTTTCAACTCTATGCTCGTAATTCCAATGGTGGCAGTTGTAACAGTCGATGATCCATCGGCAAGTACATTTTCTCGAATAATTACACAATCATTATAGTTTCTGGCTCGTACAAGACGAATTGTTTGTCGACCGCAAGTTATCAAGGGATAGTCATTAAATATATTAAATATGTGCTTAAGCGGTATTTGCAAATTGAAAGATTTATCAGCAGTATTCATAATTGGACTGTTGGGATAATTCCAGCCTGCAATAGCCATATGGTTTGAATCTTGCACATTGTAACATGTCAATGCACGAACGGCACTAACAATACCAGGGTCTCGAACGGTTTCTATCTCTCTTGCACTTTCGCTGTAACTACATGAATCGAAAAGAAATGCTCCAACATTATTAACTAATTTAACATCTCCAGCCCCTTGTACGGTGATATTTCCTTTAATGCATAGCAATGTTTCATTCATAGCAAAAAATGAATTCACTTGATTGATGCTAAATTCTACAACGTCATTACAATTGAAAGACTTAATGAACGGTGCATAGGTACGATATTCTGCTCTTCGAATTGATTCGTCTATTACTGGTTTACGGTAAATATCAAACATTGGCAGCATGCTTGTTGTCGATTGCAAACGCTGCTTTTTCGCATAAGTAGTAGTCATTTTAGCGGTTGACAATACGAAATCCCAACGATCGTAGAAACAATTTGTTTGCAGGTGTAAGATGTTTTTGTCGCTGTTGACGTCTGGATGATAGATTGAATAATGATGACGAATGTATTGTTTGTGTGTTTTTATCATCTATTACTAGTCCCATTTGCTTCTCGATCTCAATTCCAATACCAATGTACTGAGTTCTCCACGAAAATTGATTGCCCTTCCGTTTTGATCTAATGCCAATACTGTTATGCAGCTGATTTCACGTTGCGGCGTAACTGGTAGATATAGTAAATTGTGTAGTATTTCGTCAATAGCTTACCCTGGATCAACTTGAATAACAAATTCATAAAAAGTATGTGAAGGTGTATCACCATCGAAGGCTCCTGTTGTAATGTTACATTCAAAGCGAATACTAGATACTTTTATAATTTTTACAGGCAAATTTGAAGAATGTTTCTCATTAGCATCCAATATTTGCGGTGAAAATCCCAATATCTCGCCCAAACTGTCTGATTCCATAAAAGAGATTCGATATTTGCTTAATATCTCACACTGTCTCGTATTGTTGTTTGATTTTAATGAAAATTCCGCTTCTGTGTTATGTCCCAATTTGCTGCGTATGAAACATTCAATGTCAGCTATTTCATAACATCCAGTAGGGATATCAAACGTGTGCAATTCATCATTAATGTAGTAGTAGAATTTTTTATTTTCAACGTTGGGTATTGTGTGATAAGAGTGGAAAGATCTCAATGCCAATTCGTAATCCAAAATCGGATCCAATGCGATAGGCATAGCAGGTTGAAATGTAAACATATGATTTGTGCTGTTGACGCGTAACAACATCTTGTTATAAACTGTTATAATTTGTGGAATATGGATGCTTAAATAACACAAATTAATTAAAAAAAATTTATTACTAAAACATTATTTGCTTACATTTTTATTACAAATATAACAGTCAGCTTGCGAAGTGGGAGGTCCATCCCAATGCGTGTCCCATTCGGGACGATTATAATGCACGAAACAAGGCATACGTATTTGTAAATCAAAATTTGTTTTGTAATTATAGGAGAGCTTATTCCAAATTTCAACAAGTTCTAATGGTCTTACAAATTTTATTAAATGTTGAATAGGAACTTGCTCAAGTTCATCCTCCGTATAACTACACAGTGATTTCTTTTGATAAATATTTGACAATTGATCATTCATTGTTGCTGCTGTTGATAGAGAAACTTTAAACACAAATGACCGCAATTAACTTGATCATATGTTTGAAATTGTTTGTTATTGTGAAAAATTTTGATATTCTTTCCTCCACGTCTCCAATATTGAACAAGTTCGCGGCAAGGCCTCAGATTACCGAATGAATCGAAATATTCAACATTGTCATTGTTCTTACAATAAGCCACCCAGTGTGTACCGCTATTATTTGAAACATCTAAATTAACGACTGCACATTCTTTTTGCCGAGGAGAACTGTCTTTAGGTATTTCATCACGCATAAAAACATCTCGAAAATTTTTTAATTTTAGTAATTTCGCATACCGCTTAATTTCTATGTCAAACAGTGCACGGTTCGGTAATTTTATCGGTAATTCTAGTCATTTTTGTTGACGCTGTTTTTTTAAAAACAAACCGAATCCCCCTCGCGCATTTTTTATCCGACAATCCTGCGAACAGTGGTAAAAGTGGTAGGAAACCACCACTCTTTGGTATTGGAATTATTCGTGGTACATCATTTTTTTTTGCACCTCCAAGCTGTTTAACTATTATTTTAGCTGCTCGCAAAGCAAATAGAGCCGTTTCAGGTAGTGAACTACCAACCTGCTTGTTGACAGTTTTGTTTAATTTTTGAATGACTGCACGATTAAAGGAATGTTTCTTTGCTTTTTTCTTTATTCTCCCAACTGCACGGCATCTCATTCCGAGTTTTCTTTTCATCTTCATGCCTCCAGTAACGAGTAAAGCCGCAGTTTTTTCTCCGAGAGATGAATCCTTTGACCTAACACGTGCCCAGGCTTTATTTTCCAAATCTTTGTCAGCTAAATGTCTCTGATCTAGTGAATTGGTCTTTGAATACGCGATATCGTGTTGTTTGCAGGCGCTGTCCAACGGATTAATGCCCCTATCACCGCGTGCAAGTCGTTTTTCTAGTTTTGTTCCAGCTAAAAACACATTATTAGTAACACCAAAAAAAATGGTTTTTTCCAACTCACGTCCACAAAATTGATATGTCGGGATATGAAATTCAAACGGTAGTTTATTTATTAGAGTGCTTAGTAGACCGGCTCCTTCAAACACCAACATTAAGACTGATGACAAGTGATATAGTGACTGATATATCTATAGAATGTTTGTCTGTAATTGACACAAGATGAATATCGTTCAACAGAAGAACATGCTACCCATTGAGAACTTGGACTTTGCAGTGAAGTCAACAATTTGTAAACATGGCATACTACTTCCAAACTCTTTTCGTGCCATAATATGCGGTCCTAGTGGCTGTGGCAAGACAAACGTGATGCTCTCACTGCTATTCAATTCAAATGGCGTAAAATTTGAAAATGTCTATGACTATTCGAAATCGTTATTTCAGGAAAAGTACCAACTACTTGCCGAGGTATTGTCGAATGTCAAAGGTGTTAAATATTTTCTGTTTCGTGATAATGAGGAAATTATAAGTCCAGAAGAGGCGAGAACAAATTCCATTTTTGTATTTGTTGACGTTGTTTCAAACAGGATGAAATCAATCTAAAAAACATATTCGATGAACACGTCTCGCCAGACATGACATTTGATATGTTTAAGCGAATGTGTGGGATGTGCTGGTCGGTCAAGTACGGTGCTTTAGTTGTTGTTAAAGACTTTCCTCTCATCAACGGGCGTTATCGTAAAGGATTCGATCAATACATAAAAATATAAGTGGTCAACACCATGCAATCATTCATTGACAAAATGCCAGACAACAATCACATTCTTGCTACAGCTCTGCGTAAGAAAAAAGTAAATGAATTAGCTCGTACAATTCGCAAAAAATATCTCGCAATAAAGTTGGGAAAAACAGATTACGATGGGTCTCTAAATAAATTATTTAAACCGATTTCAAAACCACTCAAAAAAATTGTTGAATCGTCTTCTAAAACAATGGAAGCTTCCATTAAGAATGATGAGCTCAAAAAAAAACCAAAAGACGAACCTTTGATCGATGATGACGTCGCCCACGATTCGGAAAAAACTGAGAACAGCAGCACATCAGAGGATTGATTATATGATAGTGCAGAAGAAGCAATAGTATCAGACACGCTATGTGAAGAAGATTTATCGGATTATCCCCAAATTAGTCGAAAATATATTGAAAAATATTATTATTAATAAATATTCAATATTACTAAATGACTCATCCGAATTTATCATAATACTTGAACATCCTTGACAATTGTACCGTTTTTGAACCCTAAAACCTAAGTAACCGGCAACTAAAGCGTTACTACATGTTTCGAGATTTATCTCTATTGAAGTTGTATCAGAAATTTCCTGGTCAACGAATACATCCTCTGTTGGCTCATCTTCCAATAATACTCTGTCATCTTCATTTAAATCTCTGGCATGTTCACTTGAATCCACATATTTTGGTTGAGCATCAATTGTGAGATGCTCTATCTCTTCATCTAATTCACAATTTGAGTCACTGCTTCCATTTTGCAATCTGATAAACATATTATGTTGCATGGCGACTCTAAATTGTTGACAATTAGGATACGGATTGTACCCTCCTCGGTGTCTGACAACAGAGAAAAAATTTTCAATTGGATCCTGATTTAAATTGTACGTCGAGAGAAATTTGTAATTTTTTTCTTGTCTTGCCACAACAACAATATTGCGTTTATGGTCCAAATCATGCCACCAATACAATAGATACTTTTGGTTTTTTCTCTACCTTTAGAAAATACAGTAATTTGTTGAAACATTCTTTTTTTATTTTCTAATATCTGTACCTGCTTTTCGCTGTATATGGATAATGGTCTTTTTTTTTATATTTGGATCTACCAAATTTTTACTGTTCAAAATATCAAAAGTATCATTCATATCTTGAACAAAATGTGAAGTTGCTGTTATGGTGTCACTGTTAAAACTTTTCAAAATTGACACTGTTTTAAGCTTCGATGCTACAGTGCGGCTAAATATTTGTGTAGCATATTTAACTATCATTTTTTGAAAGTTGTTAGGATTAATATGAACAGGAGTGATTTTTGGCATTGCCCTAGTACTCGAACTTTGTCGGTCCCAGTTCGTAGGTCTTTTTTATATCACTCCACGCCACTGATTTCCCATCAACATTAAATTGGTTTGCTAAATTTGCTGAATTATTTCTAAAATATTTAATCAAATGAGGAGCGTCAAATACTGTATATATTTTACGATCATATGAGTAAAAATAGGGTTTGGTTTCAGTTGTCTCTAAAAGGGAAAATACACCACGATTGTTTGACCCTTGATCGCATACAATCACTCGCGGGTTTAATGAAATTTCCTGTAGTTTTTGTAGGACTGTTTCCACTAAAAGTTTTAATTTATTTTTGGGTACCGGCCCTTTATTCGTGTAATATGCAAAAGGAAATTTCCAACGTTTCAGTAGTCCTCGGACGTAAAAAACCAACGCACAATTTGCCAACCTATCGGATTTTCCAAGGTGCCCTAAATCCTGGAATCCTTCAATTTCGTCCAACGTTTCATTAAGTTTCAGATCTTGTTTTAACGAAATTTTGTCCATTAGAACAACTACTTGTCGTTCAAGAGCTGTCATTGTTTGGACTTTATGGGCTAGAAGGTTCACTAAATTTGTGTTTACCCCAGTTTGCAAATTTACCGTTTGTAACCATTCTTGAATTGTCCTAATAGAAGGTAACACAAATTTCAGGTTATTGCGCAAAAACTTATAACAGGATGGGGATTTATAATAAATAGAAAGAGCAAGTTGCTTTTCGTTTTTTGTCCAAGCACGTCTCTTAGTTTTGAAACATTGCATTTTTACGAAGGTTTTTACTTGTGACGTTGAATTAGAAAGTACATTTTCAAGAATAGAATGAGCAGTTATTGTTTTCTTCTTGTTACTGTACCTTACTCGCGTTTAACTGTTTTTTAAGGTCAGCTAATTTGTAACGTCTCTTACGACATTTCGGCGACAAAGTCTGAAATGGCATCCTTAGAATCCTGTCGCTAATATTGGAAGAATGCTCCGATGACGAATACTGTAAAAAATCATCAGCTTCAGGTTTGTGTTTTCTTTTTCTTCCATACGTTTTTAGAATAGGTGGACTGGTCGAAGTTGACGGATTATCGGTTAACACCTCTCGTACAACTTCTATTTCGGTTTCTTTCGGCTGTAAACGAATCTTCTTTGGAGTAGTTGATTCTGTAATAATAAAACAAGTAATAATGAGGTTTTTCCCGTAATCCGTTAAACAAATCGGTCGAATGTCTATTCCCAATCAACGGTAATAAAAGTCTATTTAGAAGAGGATTACGATCTTAAACCCTTAATACCTACAGTAAATTCAGGTTTTTCCCATATTATATTTTTAGTATTCTGGAGGTTTGAGGACAGTAAAAAATGAATTCAGTTACTGTTGAACATTCATCAGAAGAAAATATATTTCAAGAATATCTCGAACAATGTCAGAAAAAAAAAGAATTTTAGTCCCAAGAAAGAAAACTCATTAATGCATTTTGTTAAAGAATATGTAAAAATAATAGACGGTGCACACGAATTCCTGTCAGGTTTCTTAATGACTGATATAATACACATGAGTTCCCGTCCGACACGGTATCTTAATCCCGCACTCGAATTGTCGTCCAGTTCATTTAATCCGCTTCCAGGTAAACTAAATAGTTCTGAAAATTCCAGTAAATCGTAATCCTGAATTCTGATGAAAAAGTTGATTAACCGATTGGGGTGGCTTTGCAGACCTTTAGTTTTTTTTCTATTTTCTTGTTTCATATTTAAGGTCTGTCGGCTTATAATTGGTTCGGGGAGTGGATGGCAAAATGTGAATCTTGGTATATTCCCTACCCCTCCTCGAAAAAATATCAAATGATTTGATATTTATATCTATCTATATTACATATATTATATTTATTCGGATAATTTACCATAAACACCTATTAGACAGGTCAGTTTTCACCCTGACGGGAACTCGAGTGACGGCTTAACGTACCCTAATTATGAAACAGGTAGACTGGTTATCCTGACGGGAATTCGTGTGCGTCCATAATAGAAAACAAAAAGACTGATACAAATATAAATAAACTAACTTGTTAGAATTTATATCATTCCAAATCTCGAAATGGTTAGGCCTTTAAGCTAGACGATGAAATAAAACAATTTAATTTGTTTAAATCTCCATTATATTTTGAACTGATGTTCAATTTAAAATTAGAGACGCGTTTCGCTACACAGTAGCTTTATCAAACTAGTGAAGATACAATGAAAAATTTTTAATTTATATAGTGCCTTAATACGGAATTCTAAGATATTGACAAAAGTATTATAATATGTTTAAATGGAAATAAAGTACAAACAGTGCCTAAATACGGAATTCTACGAATATTACAAAGGTATTGAAAAAGAGTACCTGGAAAATTTACCCACAACCATCACATCTTCTAGGTAAAAAGGTTTAATAAGGGGGAATGATTAATATCTATTTGGTCGTTAAGCAGATTACCTGAATATTTGTTTTTGTTAATCTCGAGGGCTTCTAAAAGATAAAGGATTTGGGTTCTACATGCAAAATTTCAAAATTTGAGTCGAAAGTGTGTTGGTTTGTTAATAGATGATTTGAATAGTTGGAATCTAATTTGTTGTTGTCGTAGCTACGTTTGTGTTCTGAAATTCTAGTTTTAAAATTCCTAAAAGTTCTACCTATATAAATTTTGCCACAGTTGTCGTTACCACATTTTAATTTATAGACAAATCAGGTGTTTAAACAAATTAAATTGTTTTATTTCATCATTTAGTATGGATCTTCATCAAGTAAAAGCCTCATCTATTCAATAAATAAGGTATTTTATTCTTCTGAACAATAAAAAATACCTCCAAAAACCCCGTACTTTTGCAATTATATTCAAATATTGCGTCCGTTCTGGTTCACACTGTATATATTTTTTACTACACCTAACCGTTGATTGAGTTATCAGTCAACGATCTAACATTACGACTATAACCTGGACCCAAAAGGTCTACTCAAACCGAATTATTGTTACCGAAAATAAAAACAAAATTAAACTTAAAGATTAAATTAAATAATAATTAAAAACTTACCTGATACATCATATGGCACAGGAAGTGCATATTTTTGCAGCTGTTTTCGTGTTTTCGCTGAACACGATAAATCACTAGTGGTAAAATGTTTTCCACAAATTTTCTTATTTTTTAATTCCTCGGGGTAGTTATAATCCAATTTGATATTTCCGGAGCGCTTTACCCATTCTTTTAATCGGTTACTGTCTTTTATCGGAAATTTAAAAAATGACACAGATCCCTCAGTTTCTTTCTTTTCTTTTACATTTCTACAGTTAATATAACTGCATTTGACCGAATATTTTCCGGACATTATTCTAATAATGTTAAACAAATGATAAATGCCAATAAGTAAACAAAATAAAATACGAATCGTCAGTGGAAAACTAGTAAATAAAATCATTAAATGAGTAAATACGTACTCAATCAATGATAACACGCACAGTGGTATACGGAAAAGCTAAGGCGAAGTAACAACAACAAGATCTAGACGTCGACTGGCAACGGTAAGAGGGATTTTGTGTATGCAAGCAACAACGCCATCCAATTATTAGAGGGATTTTCGGCTACAAATAGTTCCATAAGGTCGCGCTTCTTTCTATTTATTCATTCAACGGCATAATGAAAGCAAGCATTGCAGAACGCGCAATTCGTACACTGAAAATGAAATTGTACAAATACTTCAGCTTACATGGTACATATAAATGGATAGACATTTTACCTGAAATTACTCGAGAATACAATAATTCATTTCATCGTACGATCTCCATGAAACCCATACAAGTTAATAAGAAGAACGAACTGGCAATTTTACAACAAGTTTATTCGACACCATCGACAAAGAGACGTGCAGCGAAATTTCAAGTTGGAGATCACGTTCGTATCAGCAAGTTGAAACATGTATTTGAAAAAAGTTACTATCCTAATTACACAACAGAAAATTTTATAATTTCCAAGGTTAAATTAACAACTCCTACTACATATTTACTTCACGATTTATCGGGCACACCAATCAGCGGTGCTTTTTACGAAGCAGAAATTCAAAAAGTAAGAAATCCAAACATTTACTTGATAGAAAAGGTTATTAAAAGAAAAGGTAGCAAGATTTTTGTGAAATGGTTGGGATTTCCTGAAAAAGACAATAGCTGGATTGAAAATACAGATATTGTATGAGAAGCGTCATATTTTCTAGAAATTTTATCAACATATATGGCAACATTCATTTGCACAAAATTGTATATAAAACTTTGTGAATTGACGTCGCAGTCAGTCTTTGTATTTTGTTAATGTGAAAAAAATGTCTTTTAGTAGTACAGACAGCTGTTTTGAATCAGATTTTTCGAGTGAGCCGAATTACTCTAGTGAATTGGATAGAATTTTGGAAAATTATGAGATGGCTTCCACATCTGAAACACAATACTTGTTATACACACAGTATTCTACACAAGTTTTCAATATAGGATGCGGAATAAGTGTAGCGAGAACATTCACACCTGCCATTATTTTATCATGTTGTGAGAAACCCAACACTGCCATATCATTCAGTGCATATGAGTGGTCGGTATTAATATACTTGATTAGAAGTAACAAGTATATCCATCCAGAACTAAACAGTGGTGAAAAGCAAGAACTACCTCCACAAATTCAGTGTGGTGACTATTGTACCATAAACTCAGTTGTTTGGGGTTCCGAGAGATTTCTAGATTTACGCAAACATGGAACTAATTTTTTACTGTCACAGCAAGATGTTGAAAATATTATTCATATTGAACGTTGTTTAATCTCGCATCGTGTTCTGCAGCTGGAATACCTAAATTTTCATGCGTATTATAAAAATGTAGTGAATATTATTAAAACATTTTCGCAAAATTACAAGACAATAAGTGATCTTTGTAAATTGGAACTTTTGTACGCCTTCTTTGAGAGTTCGCCGCCTGAAAGTCTTTTTTCTTATGCACTTCGTGAATTTATTTATTTTTTCAAACATAAAGTTATAAATAATTTAGAGGATCTTTAGTGAAAATGTATGTAATATGTATTTTAGCTTAATAAAAAAATGTTAAAAAATTACAGTTTCATTTTCCAATCGCCTCCCAATGAAAACCACGAGAAATTTTTTTTAAAGTTGCTTTATTTGTGAAACAAAGTGTAAGAAATTTGAAAAACCCTAATAAATACCCAATACAAAAGATGAAAACATTTAGCAAAATACTTTATATTAGATGATTGTGTGAAAAAGAGTGGAAAATATCATTAACATGTAAAAAAAAATACTATATACAAAATAACTTTCAACGAAATTCCTAATACTATATACGGGTGCGGCCGATAAACCGTCGGTTAGACAGATCTCGTGAACTACAGGTAAATGAAAACTGAAAATTTGCATGGGGGGGTTTCGAAGTGAGAACTATTCATTGAAAATATTGGCATCCTTTTATCACTTCTGGTTATACCGGAAGTTAGCTCTAATTTCGTTTTTTCAAATGGGACACCCTGTTTATTTTTACATTTTTTGAATATTTACATTATTCTAAACAACTTTCGTCAATATTTCCCTATGCCTATCTTCAACCCTTTTTGAGTTATATATTTTTTTTTTCAATGGAAACCACACATTTTCACTATGTACAAAACATTCAATATCTTCTAAGGTAACTTGGGTAAAGGCTTACATTTTTCAGAAAGTGTACACGACATTACATTGTATTGTTTATAATTCTGAAATTGTTATTTTTATTATACAAAGTGCTCTCAAAATTGGAGTAAATTTGTTACCTAAAATATTCACATAATTCATTTTTTTCAAATGGAACAATGATTTTTATACTAAAAGTATACATTATCCGCTTTCTATCTGCATTAGGGTTCCCTATACCTATCTCATGTAGATTTCCGGTAATTGCACTGTACAAATATTTCTTCAATACCAAATTTTAGAAAATAAAATTTTTTAATATAACAAACAACATTCAAGAATAGACAAATTTGGGATAGAAGCTCACTAAAGTAACAAATGTTCAAAATGGTGTCCATCAACTTCCAAACATTTCTGGATTCTTTTAATGAAATTATCATTAGTAGCTCTTGAAATGAATTCCCTATCCATTTCGTTGAAGGTACGAAGAACTCTACTTATCATATCTTCTTTGGTAGTAACAGGTTCAGCGAATACCTTATTTTTAACATACCCCCAAATAAAGTAATCCAGTGGTGACAATTGGGGTGATCTTGGTGGCCAACGGAATGGACCGTTATTAGCTATCCACCTATCTTCAAATATTTCTTGAAGCAATGTGCCTACTCTTCGAATATTGTGAGCAGGTGCACCATCTTGTTGAAACCAAGTTTCATTAACCTCATTATTAGGTAAATTTTGCAGTGCTGGAAAAATTGCTTGCTGTAGAATATTACAGTACCGCTCACCGTTTAAATTTTCGTCATAAATTGTAAGTGCGAATATCTTATCATTTTTTATAGCACAAAAAACATTAAAAGAAAATGACACTTGAAATTTGCTATCACATGTAACGTAAGGGTTTTCGTCACTCCAATAGTGGCTGTTGTGGCGGTTAAACAGTCCATTTTTCGTGAATTTGGACTCATCACACCAAATAATCTATTTTGTAAAATCTTCATCTTCTGGACTTTTAATTAAAATCCACTCACAAAATTCGACACGTCTTATGAAATCTCCTGGATGTAAATGTTGAACAACTGTATAAGAATAAGGGGTCCAATGATGTTTTTTTAATATCTTGTGAATTGTTCTGGATGACACTTGTAACAATTGCTCACATTCCCGCAAAGATGAATTCGGATTAGCGGCAAAATATCCCAAGACATCTATCTGCAAATCTTCATTATCAACATGAGTTTTGGGCTTGCTTCTATTGCTTGTGAAACTACCAAACTGAGAACAGTTGTTTAGCAAACGTTTAACGGTATTATGGTTTGGTCTACGTTTCTCAGGGTATCTTTCAGCAAATACACTGCAGGTTCTGTCTATTATTCTGTTACACTCACCATAAATTATGATTAAATCTAGGAAATCATCATTTGAATACTTTTGTAAATAAGCCATTATTATTTTATTAAGAAAATAAACTACGAACTGTCATTGTCAACTGTCACGCAGCCTATGTATTCATAGGCTACTAGTCATAACAGATTTATTGTTAAAATAATAATAAAAATGGAATTACCGGAAATCTACATGAGATAGGTATAGGGAACCCTAATGCAGATAGAAAGCGGATAATGTATACTTTTAGTATAATCAATCATATACAGGGTGTTCCATTTGAAAAAAATGAATTTTGTGAATATTTTAGGTAACAAATTTACTCCAATTTTGAGAGCACTTTGTATAATAAAAATAACAATTTCAAAATTATAAACAATACAATGTAATGTCGTGTACACTTTCTGAAAAATGTAAGCCTTTACCCAAGTTACCTTAGAAGATATTGAATGTTTTGTACATAGTGAAAATGTGTGGTTTCCATTGAAAAAAAATATATAACTCAAAAAGGGTTGAAGATAGGCATAGGGAAATATTGACAAAAGTTGTTTAGAATAATGTAAATATTCAAAAAATGTAAAAATATACAGGGTGTCCCATTTGAAAAAACGAAATTAGAGCTAACTTCCGGTATAACCAGAAGTTATAAAAGGATGCCAATATTTTCAATGAATAGTTCTCACTTCGAAACCCCCCATGCAAATTTTCAGTTTTCATTCACCTGTAGTTCACGAGATCTGTCTAACCGACGGTTTATCGGCCGCACCCTGTATACAATACTATAGTGATTACATTTTTTAACAAAATTCCTAATACTTTATGTGGTTGAGAAGCACCATTAATATATAAAAACCTATTACTATATATACAAAATAACATTCAACGAAATTCCTAATACTATATACAAGACAATAGGTGTATAGCACAAAATTGAGTAAGTGATTTTTCCGAGAGCTTCGCTATTTTCGCTGCATAAATTGTTTGGGGAACTCGTAAGCTCCTGCAAAAAAAAAGAAATTTTTGAAGACAATGAAACTTTTTGATTTTTTTCATTTTGAAATAATAATTCGTTCTCAAAATATTTAACTATAACTTACTTTTAATTTTTATTGTAGCACTTGCAGACACAAAAACTTGTCAGGAAAGTCAAATGGTAGTTGTTATTAAACATTTTTCCTTTCCATCTCACTCAATCTGATCCTCTCCTTTATTCTCCAATTTCTCTTCTCCGCCTTACTCAGCTTTGGCGGGACCATTCTTATTATATTTTTATTCGATGTTTGAGGGATGTATGTTGGAGAGTCCTCGTCCCAATTTTGTTCGCAATGAACAATCTGTCTATTATCTTCCATAATTTTTCGGACTTCTGCGGTTGACTGCTGGTACTGAATATATTTTTATTTTCTGTTTGAGGGATGTATGTTGGCGAGTCCTCGTCCCAATTTTCTTCGCAATAAACAATCGGTCTACTATTTTCCATAATTTCTTCGGACTTCTGCGGTTGACTGCTGGTACTGAATATATAAATAAAGCGACTGATACTGAACTAACGCTTTTGATCACAGTTTTTATATATTTCTTGTAATGACAAGTTACTTAACATGTTTTCTAATTTAGCGTTTCCATCCTAAAAGTTGATTTCTATGTCATTTCGTTAATGATTTAAAAAAAATTCCCTTCTAAAGATCTCGATATTACTGGTCATTAAATATAACTATTAAGTAGCAAAATTACTTTCTAATATTTTAAATGCTTTCTTGACTATTATGTTTTCTGCTGCTTAATTTTTCAAAAGTATATTGCACGATTATGGAATATTACTTAACATGTTTTCTAATTCAACGTTTCCGTCTTAAAAGTTTCTGTTTAATTTCGTTAATGCTTTTTGAAAAAATTTCCTTCTAGTAAGATCTTGATATTACTGGTCATTCAATATAACTAATGAGTAGCAAAATTTCTTTCTAATATTTTAAATGTTTTCTTGACTATTATGTTTTCTGCTAATTAATTTATAAAAAGTATATTGCATGGTTATGGAATATTTCGCTCTGACGGAGATTGTAGAGATTTTATAGATAAAACACCTTGTATAAAAACGATTGTAATCTTCACTGTTCTCAACATCAACTTTAATGCTATAATTCGAAATGAATAACGATTTTACAATTTTCAATATAGCTTTCACAATAAAAATAAATATTTTTGCTAAGATAACATATGACATGACAAATAAACTACCTATTCATTTTTTTTTCTACATTTGTATTGCCGATGACATCAGAACTGTTGTTTTCGATACTGAACATAAATACGTCCTGTTGGTGTCGATTCCTTTATTTTTCGTTGACCAATTACATAATCTAAAACGTTTGAAAAATCTTCTTTTACGTTGATCTCATTGGGTAACCAGTTTATTTTGAGATTCTTCCAAGTATGGTTAAATTGCGATTTACCGTTCTCAATATTGTTGAGACTTAGATTGCTCAACTCTACTATAAGTTTACTTTTGTCTTCATAAAACACCAGTCTAACGTTATTGTTTGCTTTCAAACTGAGAAATGTAATCATACCAATGCAGATCCTCCACGATTTGATGATGTCGATATTCAAAGTATCAGACTATCCTTAAATGACGAATATTGGCCAAATTTGAAGCCGCGGGACGTTAAGGTCTTTTAAACGATGTGTCACTTGTCATGATTTATTAGTTTTGCTTTGCACTTTAATTTTTGCTACACTCTGTATATGTTGAAAGAATTTTTAATGCATGCTTAGTAACTAGCCGCGGGAAGTTGAGGTCTTTTAAACGATATGTCACTTGTCATGATTTATTAATTTTTCGTTGCACTTTAATTTTTGATACACTCTGTATATGTTAAGAGAATTTTTTATATGTTTCGTATGCTGGAGGTTAAGATCTTTTCGATATGTCACATGTTATAATTTACCTATGTATGTATATAGAATATCGATTATACAATTTTCATTATAACTTTTACAATAAAAATAAATATTGTTGTTATAAGCTATTTATATCATTTTTTTTTCTACATTCCTATTATCGATGAAATTGGAACTATTGTTTTCGATACTGAACATAGCGTAATACGTCTTGTTGGTACCGCTTCCCGTATTTTTCCTTAACCAATTAGGTAATCTAAAACGTTTGAAAAATCCTCTTCTACGTTGATCTCTAAAGTATATTGCATCTTAATTCACGATTGTATAATGGAATATTTCCCTCTGACGGGAATAGTTGAAATTTTAAATTAGAAGTCTTTTTTAACGTATCTTTCATAATAAATATATGTTTTTTCTCCTCCTAACTCGAATAAACCCAGGTTTGCCATAAAGTGTCGCATATCAACAGTCGTTCCTTTTGCCATACCCCATGCACAAATCGTTTGATGTGTCATATGTCAACTTTACGGACCTTTTGACATCCTACTTTGTGATATATCCTCGTACATCCAGCGCATGCAGTTGAATATAAATAAAACACCTTGTTTAAAAACTAATGACTGTCATCTTCACTGTCATCAGCATCAACTTTAATGCTACTATTCGAAATAAATCTTGATTTTACAATTTTCAATAAAACTTTCACAATAAAAATAAATATTGTTGCTAAGATAATACATAACATGGCAAAGCTATTTATATCATTTTCCATGTTTTCTACATTTCTATTGACGATGACATCAGAACTGCTGTTTTCGATACTGAACATAGCGAATAGGTCTTGTTGGTGCCGAAACCCAGTTTATTTTGAGATTCTTCCAAGTATGGTTGATTTGCGATTCTCCGTTCTCAATATTGTTAAGGCTTAGATTGCTCAACTGTACTATAAGTTTACTTTTGTCTTCATAAAACATAAGATCTTTCTTTACTTGATTCAATTTTACGACAAATTCTTTTGATCTATGTCTATTCTCCAATAAAGCCATTGTTCATCTGTCGTAAACTAATTAATGCCAAAATATTTATCTTAATCTGACTATGGACTATGGCGCATTCAAGAAACATGCCATGGGGGAGCACCCTTCATAGGCAGAAATGGATTGAAAATGTTAGGTTTAGGTATTTGTAAACTACCAAATTCAGATTTGTTAAATAATATTTGCTGATAAAAATGTAAGTTTTCCGACAAGACTTCAAAAATTGCTTGAAACTTATCAAGAAATTTTAGAGCCTAGTCTTGGTTGTTTTAATAAGTTTAAAATTTCTTTAAAATTAAAAGAAGGTACTATTCCCAAATTTTGCAAACCCAGACCAGTTCCTTTCGCATTAAAACCAAAAATAGAAACCGAGATCGATAGATTAGTAGCCAATGGAGTTTTAAGGCCTACTCAATTTTCTGAATGGGCTACGCCGGTTGTTCCTATTTTAAAACCAAATGGTTCCCTAAGGTTGTGTGGAGATTTTAAAATTACTTTAAACTCACACTTAGTAACACAACACTTTCCCCTACCTCGCATTTAATATCTTTTTTCTCAACTTCAAAACGGTCAAAAATTTTCAAAAATTGACTTATCTGAAGCATACCAACAAGTTCTATTGACAAAGGAATCTCAAAAGCTTGTTACGATAACAACACACAAAGGTATGTTCTCATATACGCGCTTACCCTATGGTATAAAAACGGCCCCATCCATTTTTCAGAAAATCATGGAACAACTGTTTTTGATTCCAGGGGTAGCATGTTTTCTAGATGATATTCTTATTACAGGGACGAATGATCAAGAGCATTTGGATAGATTGGAGAAAATTTTCCAAATATTGCGGGAATGTGGTCTGAAAATAAAAAAATAAAAATGTTTTTTGTTTCAAGATTCGGTGAAGTATTTAGGGCATGTGATGGATAAGTAAGGGCTACATATGTCAGATGAAAGAATTTCTGCAATCAAAAATGATGGAACTCCAAGCTCAACGACGGAACTCAAATCATTTTTAGGGATGGTAAATTTTTATTGCCGGTTAATACCGAATGTCTCACACATTTTAAAACCTTTATATAACTTACTAAAAAAGGGCGTCGACTGGCACTGGGGAAATGATTGCAGAAATAGTTTTGAGCATATTAAAAAGTTATTATCGTCCTCATCTGTATTGTCACATTTTGACCCAGAAAAAAAGGTAAAGTTAATGGTAGATGCTTCCAGTTTTGCTTTAGGTGCAACTTTTAGTCATATTTTCGATGATGGGTCTGAGCGACCTATTGCTTTTGCATCTCGCGTTTTAAATTCTGCGGAACAAAATTATTCACAGATTGAAAAGGAAGCAGCCGCAATTATATTTGGAGTTAAAAAGTTTTTCCAATATATATACGGAAGAAAATTTTTTTTATTTTGGGAACACAAACCTATTTTAGCTATTTTTGGAAATAAAAGGGGTTCACCAATTTTTGCCGCGAACCGTTTGCAAAGATGGGCACACATACTTTCTGCTTTTGATTATGAAATTAAATTTGTACCTTCTTCAAAAAATATAGCAGATTGTTTTTCGAGATTACCGGAAAAGAATATTTTTTTTAATGGTCAGGAAAGTATTCTTAATTTAAGTATCAATCCTAAAGTTTCATTTTTGAATTACATTCAAGAATCACAAATTCCACTGAATTTTAAAAAAATTCAAGATGAAACTAACTCCGAGCCACTTTTAACTAAAATAATGTTCTATGTAAAAAATGGATGGCCAGCAGAGTGTCCTTCTTCAGAAATAAGGCCATATTTTTTGCATAAAAATGAAATATCCACCGAAAGAAACTGTTTATTATGGGGATACCGTCTTATTATACCTAAAAAATTTTATGGTCAAATATTAAGTGAACTACATAAATCCCATATGGGGGTAGTAAAAATGGAAGCTTTGGCTCGATCCTATTTCTGGTGGCCTTCTTTAAATGCTAATATCGAATCTTTGGCTAAAAGTTGTGGGGCTTGTAATGCATACAGCTCTAATCCACAAAAAAATTCATTGGTTGTATGGGAATGGCCCAAAGAAGTGTGGACAAGAATTCCAAACATTTTTAGTTCAATGTGGCATAAAACATAAGACAGGGGCTCCGTATCATCCTCCTACAAACGGACAAGCGGAAAGTGCAATAAAAATTTTAAAACAAGTAAAATTTTAAAATCTAAGTATGAAAATCCTAAATTAGAATTAAATCTGATACTGCAGAGATTCTTGTTTAATTTTCGTAACACACCTCATACCACTACAGGAGAATCACCTGCAAAAATGCTTTTTGGTCGGAGTTTAAGAACCAAATTTGACTTACTCATGCCTTCAACCGTGGAAGTAGTAAGATCAAATCAAGAACGACAACGACAAAATTTTTCGTCTCGCGTCAAGGATATTATTTTTGAAATAAACGATAAGGTATGGATAAAAGATTTTCGATTATATTCTAGTTCACCTTGGTGTTCGGGCATAATTACAGATGTGTTGGGTCGGAGAACTTACATGGTTAAGACTGATAGTGGTATGAATTGGAAAAGACACTCTGATCAATTGAAATTAAAACATGAAACTACTTGTAATGTTAATCCAGAAGCTGTTTCAATCATACCACGATCACAAATAAATAATAATTTTGTACCTGATGTGAATAATGTGCAAAACAGTGAAAACAGTGATAGTGAGGAAAGTGCGTTTCCGGATATTAACGAATCAAATGAAAATACTGTTGTGACGGTAGAAAATAACGATGCAGGAATAGAAGGAGATACATCCGGAAGGAACCTACGTCGTCGTAGCAAACTTGTAAAACTGCAACGCTACGGCGTAAATGAATAATTATAGTTTTGTTGAATTATTATTTAGGGAATGTTGTTAAGTTATGATAGGGTATTATGGGGGAGTGTTGGTATAAAAGAGGGAGATGTTGTATATAGTAATTAAGCATTTTGGGTCTCGACATCCAAAAAAGTGGTTTCATTATCTTTGATGTTTGTACACATTTTACCTGTGGGTGAATTAAAAGTTTTGGTAGCAAATCGAGCAGTCTTGAAATAAATTGTAAACATTGAGGTTGTAGTGTTATTTCATATTAATTAATACTCACAAATAAACAGTGACATATCCCTGTACATACACAAATCGTCACATATCGGTCCTTTCAACATCCTACTTTGTGACATACCCCTGTACATCCGCAAAACGTCACGGTTCTTTTGACATTTTTGTGAGATACCCATCCACAAATAGTATGATGTGTCATATGTACAACGGCCCTTTTGACACCCTACTTCCGCAAATCGTGTGTCACTTGTCAAAGTTCCTTTTGACACCTTTCTGACATAACATCGTACATCCGCAAATAGTTTGATGTGTCACATGTCAACTTCACGGTTCTTTTGACATCCTACTTTGTGACATATCCCTGTACATCCACAAATCGGTTGATGTGTCACATGTCAACTTTACGCTCCTTGTGACATAAACTCGTACATCCGCAAATCGTGTGTAACATGTCAACGGTCCTTTTGACACCCTACTTTGTGACATAACCTCGTACAACAAATCGTCACTTGTCAACAGTCCTACTTTCTGACATAACCTGGTACAACAAATCGTGTGTCTTTTAAGCAAATCTGTAGCAACTATACCATATCTGAATCCATTCTCCGTAAGGCTTGCTGGCCTAGCGCTAAGAGTGTCAGGGTATCTTACATGGCAGTTGTGGCGACGATGGTTCGCGTCGCACGTAAGTTTTTTTTTTCAGAACGATTTTCGAGCGGTCAAAATCACTACTAGCGTCATCTATTATACGTTACTGTTGAACGATTTTCGAGCAGTCAAACCTGCCATTTAGCATACGTTTTTCGAGCATCCGTTCTTCGTGGGGTTAGCTCACTTTTCGAGAGGTTAACACGCAAACCCCCCACCACTAGCGCCATGCAACATACGAATTACGTTAGGTTAATGCACAAACCCGAGACTCTAGCGCCATGCAGATTACGAATCATGTTCGGGTAATGCACAAACCTGTGAGCCAGCACCCGCCTAGTGTATCTACTAATGACGTTGCAATCCAGGACTTCAACAAAATACCCATTACAATTTGAAATGGGCTACTTAATTTCCCAATCGAATTCGAATTCGATTTCCCAGGCGAATTTATGATAAAATCTCGTTATTATTTCGCCATGTAAATATTTCGTCTAGATTAATATGATCCATTATTCGCAAACACAAAATAAAATAACAAACGTCTGTCTAGCACAAACAAAATTAATTGTTTCAAATTATGTGACTCTAGACTCTACTTTCACTCACTTTGTATGGTCTCCACAATTACAGATATTCAGCAACTTTTTTTCTAGTAACCACCTAATGATGGCTGAATATGCTAGTAGGTACAAGTTTTACGACTAAGAGGAAACAAACCAAAACTTATGTCAGTCATATTACATGGAAACGTCAAAAGATATAATAATTGTGGAATTAAAAAAAGAATAAACAAGAAATGAATATCAATATCAGTGTTTTTTAAATGTGTGTGAAAGGAATATCGTAAAAAGCAATTATAGTGTATCTAACATTGTATAGCAGTTATAATGGATGTTTATAAAGCAGTTATAATTTGACAATAAAACCAGTGCAGTTGTAATAAGTTCTAATAGTCCGGGTTTAGGATGAACTGCTTCTAATATAAAACCATTACACTTCAAGTTACTTTATTGATAAGGGGATTATCTACATATTCGTATACTTCAAGAAGCAGCACAAAACATAACGACTGGCATCAAGTAGGGCAGTCGTTGACTCTCTCGTTT
Source organism: Lochmaea crataegi (assembly GCA_947563755.1). NCBI lineage: Eukaryota > Metazoa > Arthropoda > Insecta > Coleoptera > Chrysomelidae > Lochmaea > Lochmaea crataegi. Next base: position 50,991,182 of record OX387428.1, read on the forward strand.
ATGTTTTAAAAAGGAACCTCGTGAATACTAACAAATATCTATTTATACTTTCTTTCATCACGTATACTCGATTTGTTGTAATAACACAAGGTGGTGTTTATTAATAAAATAATAAACATACCTTGGAATTATTATACAAACCACTATACTGAGTGTTAAATATATTTGTTAGAATTCACTTCACACCTTCCCCCTTTACAAGACGAGGGAAGATAGTTACTACAAAGTGAGGTAACTGACCGAGTTGAGTCGTTGAGTCTGCAATGTGGTAACCTACTTATTTGCTGACTGTACTTTGACCTTGTCATTATGTTTTAGTTTTACAATATAATACTATGTTTACAAACCAATGGCCTGTTATCACAACATTGTTATTGCTAAACACTTACAAAATTTAAAAATAACTTATGTGCTCGTACCTGGATAAATGAAATATAAATTAAAGAAAATATAAGTGAAATAAAATTCAAATTTTCTACACTATAAATATGTATATACCAATTTAAAAACCTAAAAATAAAACACTCCTAAAAACTTCTATGACAATAAATCATTTTTAAAAACCGATGATATTTTTATATATAGACTGTCCTTCCTAAAAATAAATAAATAAATAGTTTACTTAGTTCAGTGAGTAGGCACATTGAATAACTTCGAAATTTTTTCTATATTCACGGATAGTGTTCACTGTATTTCACTTGGTGCCACGGGGCTCTGCCCATCATACGGATATATTCTATTCTTATGAACAGTTTCTACCTTTCCTTGAGCTGACTGAATACTGCAATTGACCCCGTCTGTTTTGACAATTTTATAGGGACCTTTATACCAAGGATCTAGTTTATTTCTATTTTCATTTGTAAGTAGCACTAATTCTCCTATTTTTAATTCCAATTCCCTAGCTGTTAAGTCTAAATTTTCTTTTCTTTTTTCCTTATATGTGTTAAGAAATTGTCGGACTCTTTCATGTGCCACCTGCAGCTTATACCTTACCTCCTGTTCATAAGCATAAATGTTGTATGTAGGTTGGATGCCCTTTGTTAGATTTTCTGGTAAGTTGTTAGGTCTACCAAACACCAATTCAAAGGGTGTGTACCCGTGATAGCTGTTTGGGGTGGTATTATAACAAAAAGCATACAACCTACACCATTTATCCCAGTCATTCTTACATTCATTTGTAAAATTTCTCAAATATTCATTAAATACTCTATGGTTTCTCTCACACCCCCCTATGGTTTGGCTATGATATGCTGTAGAAAATTTATGATCTATATTTAAAAGTTTCCCTAATTCTAATAGTACTTCATTTTTATATTCTGTACCTAAATCTGTGCGAACCTGTTTCATTACTCCATAAATTGTTATGAAGTGTTCGAATATCGCCCTGGCAATTGTATTGGCCTCCTTATTTCTTACTGGTATCATTACCACATACTTTGTTAGTTCGCATTGTATGGTTACGCAATAAACATTGCCTTCATAAGTTTTCTGGAATAGCCCTATAGTGTCAATTGACACTATATCAAATGCTTGTTGTGGCGTATCTGTAAGTACTAATGGTTCGTGGTGACCCTGTTTTGCTTTGTTTACCTGACATTTGTGGCACTGTTTTACGAAATTTTTTATATCTAAGCTCATCCTTCTCCACCTAAAACTGGTTCTTACTTTCCTCATCATTCTAGACGCTTCGCAATGTCCTCCAGTCACGGCATCGTTATGATACTTGTCTAATATTGCTTTTACCTCTTTTCTATCTGTTATGAGTCTAGGTACGTCACACACTACTATTTGTAGTTGTGGTAATCTATCCGCCGCCTGTCTTATTAACATGTCCCATGTAAATTTTTTAATTAGGTCGTCGTTTGCGAACATCTTTACTTTTTCCAATCTATACGTCCCTGTGAGTTTATTCAACTCTGCTAGCGTTTGTCCTAAGTCAAAGCTATTTCCATCAGTTCCGTATTTTCTGTCGAACATGAATCTACCTTTGTGCCTTACGCTCAACCTAAGAGAGGTAGGGTTTATGGTCACTTTTCACAATAAATCTGGGTGACCCTTACAAATAGCATTTAAAATGATTTATGCCCCAATGTATTGCTAATAACTCCTTCAAAATTATTGGGTTATTTAATTCACTTTTATTAAAACTACGTGACGCATAAGCTATTGGTAAATCTATCCCATCGTAAGTTTGGCTTAAAATTGCTGAGCATGCATTGTTAGAAGCATCTGTTGTCAGAATAAATTGCTTATTGAAATCAGGATATTTCAAAATTGAAGGATTAATCAGGGCCCATTTCAGCCTCTGGAACGAATTCTCGCACTTGTCACACCAAAAAAATTTAACATTTTTCCGTGCAAGATTGTTTAATGGAATACATATTTCTGCAAATTTAGGAATAAATCGTCTGTAATAATTACAGAAAGCTACGAATCGTTTAACCTCATCCGATGTTTTTGGTGTTGGATACTGTTCTATCACTTGAAACTTCGATTTGTCTGGGAGAACACCATCGTTAGATAGACAATGGCCTAAATAAGTGACTTCCTTCCTGAAGAATTTGCATTTTTGCGGGTTTAATTTGAGATTGAACTTCCTGCAAACCTGAAATACCTGATGTAGATTTTTAAGATGATGTTTTTTCTGAAGCTCCACATATAATTATGTCATCCAGATATAGGAATGCTTTGTCGGCTGTCAACCCCGAGAAAGCTAAAGACATCATTCTGGAAAAACTGTTTGGACTTACATTCAATCCGAAAGGTAGCCTAGTGAACTGAAATGCACCAGAGTCTGTACTAAAGGAAGTAAATTTACGAGATGATTGCTCTAGTGGAATTTGATGGAACCCTGACATTAAATCGATTACTGAAAACCATTTGGATCTCCCTAACTGATCCAAAATTGAATCTATTCTTGGCAATGGGAACTTGTCTGTTACTAATTTTTTATTTAATTGACGAAAATCGATACATAATCTCCAACCTTTTTCACCATCCTGAGACTTCTTCGGCACAAGTAACACCGGACTGTTATATTCTGAATAAAAAGGTTCTACAATGCCGTTGTCAATGAGGTTTTTAACTTGCTTATTTAATTCTTCACGTTGATAATGAGGTGTTCGTTAGTTTTTAATATATACTGGGCTGCTATCTTTTACCAATAACTTTTGCTCAAAAAAATTATTATGTGTTAAAATATCATTTTTAAAGCGAATACATCGGCATATTCATTACACAACTTCACTATATCATTTTTTACGTATTCAGGCACATCTAAATTCAATAACTTTCCTAATTCCCTCTCTCTCTCGTTTTGTTCATTCCTAACTCTAAAAACATGAAACAATTTTAAGCTAGTAATTTTAATGTTATTTGTCTTAACTGACACACTTTCATTATTTGTATTTAAAATTCTCACATATGGACTATCTCTCGAAACTATGCCCCTAGCCACAAAAACTCCTGGAAGTAACTCCTGTTGGTCCACTACAGCCTCATCTTCAAATTTTTTAAACCGTTCTATCATTCGAAAAACTTCACACCTTCGCGGTACTGCTACCGTATCGTGCTCTGGACTATTGAAAATTTTAACGACCACCTCTTCATTCCCTGCATAATTAATGTACAATGCCCACTTAGAATAATCTAACCTACATCTGTACCTAGTCAAGAAATCTCTACCTATAATGCCTTCCGCTGGGATAGGGAAATCCTCGTCTACCACAAGAAAAATATGCTGTAATACTATATCGCCTATATGCAAAGAAACATCCATTTTACCCAGCGTCTGCGTTACACCTTCCGTGACCCCTTTATATTTAATTTTCCTGTCGCTAGAATCCTTTGCATTTCTAACACCCTTGAACGTTTAATGAGGGATACATCTGCTCCTGTGTCAACTATAAAATTTTGATATGCATTACGCACATTAGTGTAAATTGTCACAAAATTTGAAAGTGTCAGGTCTATATTGAAAATAAAATTTACCTTAGACTTAATTATACCCGAGGATCTCCTTGAAACCCCACTGCATTCTCAGTATTATCTGGATTAACTTCTGTCATCTCACACATCCTTACATTCCTCTCCGTGTACCTACTGTTATTCCGACCCCCACTGGAGTTCCAATTATTCCTATTGTACCTATTATTAGGGTACCTACTTTCCACAAATTCACGGTTCCTGCCATATTGACCATTGTCTCTTCTATTCTGCTCTCGGCCTCCAATAATTTCTGTAATTGTTCGCATCACCAGTAACTCTCCAACCTGGTCCCCTATATTCATGCCCTTGTCTCTGTACCTGGTACCTTAGTACATTTCCTACCTCGGACGTCACATCAACAGATACCAATTTTGTCAGCACATCCTGCGTAGTTGTAAAATTACCCGCCATCGGGACTAGCTTTGCTGCCTCTGAGCTAACATTTTGAATCAAGGATTTTGTGGTCATCTCGGTGGTGAATATTTGTGCCAAATTAACGGGCATGCCCTCATCCACGTAAGCCGCATTTAATCTATCCGCTAACTGCTCCACCTCCGACACGTAACTAACTAGATCCTTATTATTCTGCCTATGCCGCCCTAACTTCGCTATCAAAAAACTGGGACTATCTCCTTTGATGCCCTGCTGTAGAGCAAGAACTATCTCATCCAGTGAAGCCTCGTTAGTGATCAGTGTTCTAGCCTTCCCTGTCAACCTAGTCTTAACAAAAGAAACTGCATTTAATTCATGTCCTGCTGCATTTGCCTTGAGTAGGACCAATCCATCAATAAAACTACGTAATTTATTCGGTGTCCCGTCAAACTCTGTGGGGATCACCTTGCTAGCCAAATTGAAGAATTCTTGTATGTTTAGCGCCAATTTTTCTTCACTGTCACTCTCGTCGCTATCACTCTCTTTCTCAAACACTTCAGTCGCTATTGATTTAACACACGAAGTAGGTATCAAATATTTGCAGATAAAACTTGAAATACCCTTACTACCTTATCTCTCACTGAACACTGTTTATACTACCACTACACCAACACTAACACTTTACACTATCTTACGCGCGTTTTGATAACCAAGTTATCTTCTTCAGAGACTGAAGGTAAACTCTCAAGCAATCAAAATTTACTTTACAAAATGTCCGTTGATTTTCCTCTAACTGATTCCAACATTTATTGACTACCGATGTGTAAGCATTAAAATTATCAATTAAATTTAAAATTATATCTTCCCTAATTTCCTCACTTTTTGGTACCTGTTTTTTAGTGCTCTCTTACTAGTTTTATTTATTTCAGCTACTAAACCGTTCAACTTTGTTTCAACTTGATCCCATGTCATGGCCTTGAACTTATTAATATTACAATCCTAACAATTTCCCAAAACAAAACACAGTCCATGCGATATTCAGCCTACTCATCACAACAATATTTATTTATAGAACGTAAAAATCGACAGTAAAAATTTAACAAAATTACTGTTCATTAGAATAAAATAAATCAGAATGTAGGCTTACCCCTTTATACTTCCAATTTGCTTGTAGCTCTCCTCATTAACTTTTTCTTTAACTGCCTCCTGTAGGTTTTCCAAACAGACCATCAAAATTTTAGCAATAGAGTGATTGTTATTATATAGGTACCATGGTATAAGAGCTTCACTACCAATTCTTACTGCCTGATCTTGCACTATTCAATTAGAATTTACCACTCCACATTCCATTATGTTCTACTTTGTTTATTCTGAATTACCCATTTATCACCATTTGTCACTGTCGCCATGTAATAAGCCCTAATAGTTCGGGTTTAGGATGAATTGCTTCTAATATAAAACCATTACACTTCAAGTTACTTTATTGATAAGGGGATTATCTACATATACATATACTTCAAGAAGTACCCAAAAACATAACGACTCGCCTTAAGTAGGGCAGTCGTTGACTCTCTCGTTTATGTTTTAAAAAGGAACCTCGTGAATACTAACAAATATCTATTTATACTTTCTATCATCACGTATACTCGATTTGTTGTAATAACACAAGGTGATGTTTATTAATAAAATAATAAACATACCTTGGAATTATTATACAAACCACTATATGTTAAATATATTTGTTAGAATTCACTTCACACGCCCTCGGTACCTTTTCTGTAATCCTCCCAATTGATCCCTTCCCCTACTATACACGTAACATGTGATTGCTCCTTTATTTCATTTGCCGCTTCCTCGATCGCCTTTACTAAGTCTCGTGTCCCGTCAAAGAACTTTCCTACCTCTTCCTGGGCCAACAAAACGTATGCCACCGTTACCCTATCTTTTTTGCTTCCCCCTCTTTCCACGCTGTTTGTTTAGTTAGCTACATAATCAGACCTCTCTTCCGCGTTGAGAACTAGTTTCCTTATCCCTTCATGCTTCTCCATCCAGATATGAAGGTAGGTGTCCCCTGTCCTAGTTGCTTCCCCTTCTTTTTGAGCCAGCAATATCACGTCCCTCATATCTGGTGGTTCCATCTCCGATCTCGTAGTTATCTTGGTACATTTATAAATCTCCTCCGGCCACTCCCATACAGCCATTTCCTTAAATTCGTCCAAAGTCATGCCCTTTTGGATAGTTTCCTCCACTTTTCTCTCCCGCTCTCTCTACTCCTTCGTCTCTTCGGCTATCATATCCTCGTTCACCTGGGTTCCAATTTCGCACTTGGCCACCCCAACTTGTATATTCCTTGGGGCCTCGTGTGTTTCCATCTCCTCAATCTTCCTACTTATATTTTCTATAGCCTTGTGTAGAGCTGCTATACTGCCTTTTATTTCCCTTTTCGTGTTTGGGTTCTCTTTTACCAAACTCATTAGAGCCTTCGATCTCGCCACCATTTCCATCATCTCTTTCATTATATCCTCTCCTCGGGCTGTTTTGGCTTCTCCTGGTTTCTTTGGGGTTTCTTGTTCCCTTTTCCTCTTATGTCTATCCTCTTTCAATCTTTTGGCCGCGTTTTCCTCCTCACCATCATCATCACTTGCTAGGATGGCCATCAGCACACTTTGTTCCTCTATGTCCTCTCCTTTTCCCAAATCCTCTTCTGCCAGTCTATCCAAACTATGCGTTGTGTCCTCTCTTTCCCAGCTAATCATGCGTTGTGCTTCCTCTGATTTACCATCTTGTCTTGTCATGTACACTTCGTCGTCTGCCGGTCTTTGTGTACTAACCATCGGACTCCTTGGGGTCTTCTGGTTTTTTTTTAAAAACCTCTTCGACTTCCTCCATTCCAACGCTTTTTTCTTGCGAACCTTCCCCTTTTATTTTTCTTTTGTCATCCATTTTTCGTCCCACGAGTAGCTAGGGAATGTATGTCCATCGACGCAGAGCCCCGCTTTCGTCGGTAAAGCTATATACAATGGGGTTTCGCCAGTTACCCCAAGGGGATCGTCCACGATGCTCTAACCCTCGCACCTTCCATACCCTCAGCACGATGCCTTACACCTTAGTAGTGGGGATTGTTTATTGAAGTTTACTCCTCTAGGATTTTTCTCACGGTTGCCTCCGGACGCAGTAGCTTCCACAGCCTACACTACACCACGAACATAGCTGCTTACCCCTATGTTGTTGGTTTTTTATCGAAGTTTACTCCTCTAGGATTTTTCTCACGGTTGCCTCCGGAAGCAGTAGCTTCCACAGCCTACACTACACCACGAACATAGCTGCTTACCCCTATGTTGTTGGTTTTTTATCGAGGTTTACTCCTCTAGGCTTTTTTCACGGTTGCCTCCGGACGCAGTAGCTTCCACAGCCCACACTACACCACGAACATAGCTGCTTACCCCTATGTTGTTGGTTTTTTATCGAAGTTTACTCCTCTAGGATTTTTCTCACGGTTGCCTCCGGAAGCAGTAGCTTCCACAGCCTACACTACACCACGAACTTAGCTGCTTACCCCTATGTTGTTGGTTTTTTATCGAGGTTTACTCCTCTAGGCTTTTTTCACGGTTGCCTCCGGACGCAGTAGCTTCCACAGCCTACACTACATCACGAACATAGCTGCTTACCCCTATGTTGTTGGTTTTTTATTGAGGTTTACTCCTCTAGGCTTTTTTCACGGTTGCCTCCGGACGCAGTAGCTGCCACAGCCTACACTCCACCACGAACATAGCTGCTTACCCCTCCTCCGGAAACTTGTATGGGAGATTAGGGGTGAATCACTTCCAGCCTCTCTCATCCAACCCCCCGGAGCACGTTCTTGAGCTGTTTTTTGGCTTCACTCCTCCCTTCCCGTCTATACGGCGCGAGAGGAGAGGAAGTTACTGAGCCACTCCAACTACGACAGGGTCTTACAGCTCCTAGGAGTGGAACCTAACCTAACCTAACCTAATCTAACCTAACCTTTTTTTTTCCTCCCTTGTCGGCTCCAGACTGACCCGTGGAATTGCCCTATCAGCATGAGCTTCACTGGTCAGAATTGTCTTTTTTATTTTTCCAATTGCCTGCTTCCATTTGTGCTCTTCTAATCCTTCTACTATCCACCATTCCTACTATTCCTGTTGTTCTCCTTCTTGTGTGTTTCTTTTTGAGTTTTGATCTTTTCTCTCTTCTTCCTCTTTAGTCTTCATTATCCTGGTTATCTTGTCTTTTATCAGGTTGTATGTTCTCTTGTCCGTCAACATACATTTCGTGATGTTGTCTGGTGTTAACCTTTCTCCCGCTATTAGGTCCATCTCTCTCCTTGTATCCTGAAATCTGATGCATTCGAAGATCGTGTGTTCCGCGTCGTCCCTCAAGCTGCAGAACCTACACTTGTCGTCCTCTGATTTCTTGATTTTTATTGTAAATGCCCTGAAGGAGCCATGTCCCGTGAGAAACTGGGTAATGAAGTAGTTCGTCTCCCGAAATCTGCTCCCGGCCCAGTCTCTCACGTCCGGTATCAGTCTCTTTGTCCATAAACCTTTGTTAGTTTCTCCAGCCCACCTCTCTTGCCAGGCCTCTAGTGTCTTCTGTATTTCTTCCTCTCGCATCGCCGGTGTATGTTCCTCAGGTCTCAGATGTAATCTTGTTCTTTCCTCGACAAGGAGGTCAATGGGAGGAATTCCGGCCACCACTTGCACCGCCACGGCCGTCACAGTCCTGTAACCGCTAATGACTCTCAGCAGTATTTTCCTTTGCACACTTGTCATCCTCTGTTTTTCTCTATTATATTTTAATACGGTGTGCCATACCGGAGCCCCATAAAGCAGAATGGAGTGAACGACCACTTTTTGGTCCTCCCACATTTGGCAATAGTCTGCTAAGGGTAGCGACCCTCTCTTCCGCTCTTTTGCATACTGTCTTTACGTGCGGTATGAATCTTCTGCCCTCGTCGAAATATATCCCTAGGTATCTGACTTGCCTTGATAGTGGTATTACATTTCCTCTCATTTCAAAAGATATATTGCTTCTGTCTCGTGGACCTTTAAGTACTATTAGTTCAGTTTTGTGTTCCGCTAGCTGTAACTCTCTGCTTTTCTGCCAATTCATGGTTCTTTTTATCGCTCCAATTGCAGCTCTGCTGATTCCCCATGGCATTTCTCCCTCTACTATAATCGCCAAGTCATCTGCGAAGGCAATGCTGGTCACTCCTGGGGGGTGTCTCAGACGCAACACACCATCGTACAGTATATTCCAGAGCGTTGGCCCTAGCACTGAACCCTGTGGAACCCCTGCGTTTATTTCGATTGTCTCATCCTTCGTAACCACCACCTCTCTATTCCTTGAGTAGTCCTTACTCAGGTTCATCAGATACCCAGAGATACCTATGTCATTTAAAGCTTCTATTATATGCTTTCAGGAAGCCGTGTTAAATGCATTTTTTATATCAAGGCAAATCATGGCGACCCACCTTTTCTTGCTGTTTTTGACCTTGTCTCTGACCCATTCTGCTGCCTGAACTGTAGATTTTCCCTTCCTAAATCCAAATCGGTCTAAACGACGTGTTTTCTTCCATAGGTTTCCCTTTTTTCCAAATGAGGAACAGTCTTGCGCTTTTGAGGTCAGTAGGGAACTCTTGTGTCTTCAGCACATCATTCGTGACTTGCAGTATTGTGTCAGGGATTTCTTCGATAACCATTTTTAGTTCCTCGGGAGTAATTCTGTCGGGTCCGGGTGCCTTTCCAATATTTACCTTTTTCCTTGCTTCCTCGAGTTCTTCACTTGTGAATGGGTTGTAATCATCCACTATAACAATTGGGTATTCTTGTAAAGATTTTTGTGGGAATAGCTGCCGTGCTATTTGGATTTTTCTCTCGTCAGTGAGATTATATGGTGCCTCCAGGTTCATACTTTTCGCCACTTTTGAGGTGTTTATTCCCAATTTCAGCTTCTTTTTTATGGTTTTTAGAACCTCTTCGAGTATATGCGCATTTTGTCCTTTGCTATGGGCTCTTGTGACCTTTTTTCTAGCGGTTATGGCTTCAGTCCTCAGCTCCTCTATTTTCTTGTTCCACCAATATGGTGTTCTTTTTGCTCCTCTGTTGTTCTTCTCTACAGCCTTCTTTTTCTGTGTCCTAATCTGGTTCGTTAGTTGTTGGGTGTTCTTTATTTCCGCCGTTTCTCTCATTAATAGCCGGAACTTTGTTTTGTCCAACGACTCAATGTCTGAGATCCCTTTTTTCTTGCATGATTTGCTCTTGATTTCAAACGAGATCATCTTATGGAAAGTGAAAAGGGTCTCGTCCAGAGTTATCCATTTGGTGATCTTATTGGCCAGTTTTATGTTACTGCATGTAATGTCTATGTGACTAGCAGTGTTTCCTTTAATGAATGTCGCCGATCTATCATTGTGGCATACCAAGTCAAGCTCTATCATCCAATCTTCCCAATAATCTCCCCTGGCATCTGTATGGGGGGATCCCCATATAATGGACTTGGCATTGAAGTCGCCCGCAATTACTATTCCTCTCGTTCCAGCATCTCTTACTGTTGTCATTATATTGTCTACGTCAGTCCTATACCTCGTCATCCCAGTGTTCAGGGATATATACCCTACAAGAACTACTACGTCCTCAAAATTCGCCTGGACATATCCATCGTGTGATCTGGTGCTCGTCAAGCCACAGTCCTTGTTTATCGCGTATATTGCTGCGTCTAATCTGTTGTCTGCGATCCATCCTTTCTTGCTTACCATTTTCTTATTTGGTTCAGTCACAGCCAGCAAGTCTGCTCCAATTTCTTGTGCCTTGGCGAACACCAGATCGTGTGCCATTCTTGCTCTGCCAACGTTTATTTGTAATATTTTCATGTTATTCTTTGTCTTCCCCAGAATCAGGCTCAGTGAAGACCTCTCCATCCCCACCCTCATCTGTTGTGATCGTCGCCACCTCGCGAATCGATTTCCTACTCGCCCTTCGACTCCTCTTCTCCTCTATAATAGCCCTGAACGAAGGGCACCTAATTTGGTCCGCCTTCTTCTTTACACGTAATGCAGAATAAATCGTTCTTACAATTTATTGCCTCGTGTCCCTCCTTTCCGCATTTGTAACACATGCTACTTCTGTCGATTTCTTTTGCAATCCCTCCTCATATGGCCATGTTCCAGGCATCTGAAGCACCTGGTGATCGTTTCCCTCAATCTGACCCTGCATTTCAGCCATCCAATGCTTATTTTTCTCCTGTTGTCCAGGTTTAGCGCCCATTTCCTTTCCGTTACCATTGTTGCCACTTGGTTTCCATCTCTTGTCTCCCTCAAGGTAACCCTTTTAATATCCTCTAGCCGCATCCCAGGTACGTTTTTTACCACCGCTCTCTTGACCTCCTCTGCATTAAAGTTTCCATCGATGTCCGAGATGTATACCATCATGTCATTGTTGGTGTGAATGCAATTGCTGTCCTTTTGGCCGTGGAGTCTCGCGCGCTCCTTTATAAGTAGCTCCACAGGGACCGCTCCCGCTATTACCTGTGCCGCTGCAGTCGAGACCGTTTTGTAGGCACAACACACCCTCAGGGTCATTTTCCTCTGAGTCTTGGACAGCCTCTCTCTTTCCGCTCTGAACCTGAGCGCTTCCTCCCATACCGGAGCTGCATACAGCAGGATGGAGTTTGTCACTTCAAGTAGCATCCGCCTCTTCCCATTGCTAGGCCCGCCTATGTTTGGCAGGATTCTCATGAGAATGCTGGCTCGCTCACTGGCTTTATCGCACGTTTCACGGATGTGTTTATTAAACCTCCACCTGTCGTCCAAATGTACTCCTAGGTACTTGATCGTCCGTTTGGGGATAACTTCTGTTCCCTGTACCTTGAAACGGATGAAGTCCCTCTTCAGAGGTCCCTTAATTACTATCGCTTCCGACTTATGGCCTGCTATTTCCAGCTCATGCTCTTCCATCCATTTTGTTACTATGCCAATGGCGTTGTTTCCAATATCTTGCAGTTCCTTGGGGTCTCTGGCTTCCACGAATATGGCCAGATCGTCAGCAAATGCCAGGGTAGTTGCACCCTCTTCAAGCTCTAGCCTCAAGACGCCATCGTAGAGGATGTTCCAGAGCAAAGGTCCCAGAACCGAGCCTTGAGGCACCCCTGTGGTCACTTCCATCTTATTTCCTGGCGAGATTTCTACATACCTGTCTGAGAGGTAGTCTCCGATCATGTTAAGTGAGAAAGCCGAGAAATTTCTCTTTTTCAACTCTTCCAGAATCTTTGACCAACACGCAGAGTTGAACGCGTTCTTGATATCCAGAGTAATTACAGCCGCCCACTTTTTACGAGTCCCCTGTCTTTTGTCCTTCAGCCATTCTACTGCCATTATGGTAGACTTGCCCCTCCTGAAGCCAAATTGTCTGTCTGACAGGCCTCCTGCTCTCTCGAGCTCATCTTCGAGTCTGTTCTTCATTATCCTCTCAAATAGTTTTCCTATGGTGTCAAGTAGGCAGATAGGTCTATACGACGAGGGTTCGTCCTCTGGCTTTCCATGTTTCCACACTAACACTAGTCTCGCAGTTTTGAGCTGCACCGGTATCATTTGATGTTCCAACGCAGTATTAAATAGGGATAATAGAATTTCGGGTCTGGTCTTGACCAATATCTTAATTTCCGCGGCCGTAATTCCATCCAATCCTGGGGCTCTGTTGTTCGGCATTAGTTCGCTAGCTTCCATCAGTTCATCTATGGTGCATTTCTGGATTTCCGTCCCAACCAACCTTATGCGCTTTTCCACCTGTTTGCTTGGGAATAGCGCCCTTGCTATCTCCCATTTCCTATTCGTTGTTGGCTCGAATGGCGTCACGCCTCTTAGGCACCTGTTGGCTATCTTGTAACCGTCTCCCCATATATCTCCTTCCAGTTGATCAATTAATGCCTTCCAGAGCTTCCTCTTTTCATGATTTATCAGCCTCTTCAACCTCGTCTTTTTGGATCTCAAGTCCGCACGTATCATATCCGCTCCCATATCTCCGATTCTTGACCTCGTTAATGCGCGTCTGGATTTCAGGCACTCCAGCCTTGCAGTCTGAATTTCTTCAGTCCACCAATATGGCTGCAATCTACGATTTCCCACCCCCTTTACCTTGTTGACTCTCTTCTTGACCTGTCTCATATCTCTAACAAGCTCCTCTATGCTACCACTTTCAATGCCTTTCAGTTCCTCAGCCATCCTGCCAATGTCCAGCCAGAATTTTTTCCTTTCCAGCCTTTTCTGAATCGTCTTGCCTATATCGACCTCGATCACTGCATGGAATCTGAGAGGGATCGCAAACTCCGCTTTCCAATTTTTTGCTTTTTTCCCTATGCCTTCTGATAGGAAAGTAACGTCTATGTGGCTCCTACTAACTCCCCTTTTGAAGGTCGGCGTCCCATCATTTAGGCATATAAGCCCACGGCTGGCAATCCAGTCTTCCCAGCACTCCCCCCTAAGATCTGTGGCAGGAGCTTCCCATTCTCGAGATTTGGCATTTATATATCCCATTATCACTACCTCCTTCCGTTTACTAGCCTCTTTGACGATTTCTGCCACTTTGTTGTTGTACTCGTTTCTACTGATATTTGGCGAAATGTAGCATCCGATTAATGTGAATTCTCCCATTTCAACTGAGACGAATCCCCTCCTCCTTGTGATCTTCTCCACTCCCACTTTTTTATTTCTAATGAAAATCGCCACGTCTTCTAGGGAGTCCTGTATCCAGTTTCTGGTCATTTTTTTATTGGGCTCGGACACCACCAGAATGTCCGCTTCCCTGGTCTGTGACTCTAGATGGAGCAGATCGTGAGCTTCCTTGCATCTTCCGAGGTTTACTTGTAGTATTCTCATTGGTGTGGTTTATATTGTGCCACCTTCCTGGCCCTGGTCAATCCCCGGGAGGGGAGGAAACATGGTAGACTTGAATACTTCCTCGTCCATGTCCTCTAGAATAGCTATTGATGGTTTTCTTGTTACTATGTTGCCTTTATCCTCGTTTTTTGCCTTTTTCAGTGCCGTTTTAAATTTTGGGCACTTCAGGCTTCCTAACCTGTGCGGCTCCTTGCAGAACGCACATATTTCCTCCTCAGAGCAGTCTTTGGCATCATGTCCAGTTTTCCCGCAGCGGAAGCATGCACCTCTTCTATCTGGGCCCTCACACTTTGCCGTCACGTGCTCGTATTCCCAGCATCTTGAGCATCTGGGTACTTTTAGCCTCTTCTCTATTTGACATCTCGCCATGCCAACCCTGATATATCCCTTGTCCACTAGTGCTTGGGCCAATCTTGTGGGAAGAGCCACAGAGGTTGCCTGCGTGCTACCTCGCATGGGCCTTAAGTCTGAGACTTTGTATGCGTCTTCCCTCTCTCTAGTTTATTTACTAAGGGCCTCGATAACCTCCGCTTTAGTGGCATCCGCTGCCATGCCCCTAATGTAGATAGCCGTGCTACTTTCTATACCCAGTTGCCTAGTTTGTAGTCCCCCTTCCTGGGTACCAATAGCCTCCCTTATGCTCCTCAGCGCAGTATTGTCTTTTTCCAAAGTAATTAGTAGGTCCCCGTCCTTCGTGCTACGGAAGGATCGTATCGCTTCAGATGCTCCGGAATTTTTTACAGCGGTTTTGACATTGGACAGTATGTCCTTGTATCCTAACCCCTTCTTGGTTACAATCATGCCGTAGGTCATTTGGTCCTTCTTTCCTGTAGTGTATATGCTCACATCTACTTCCGTGTCTCTGAATATTATTTCACACATCTTCCTCAGGATGCTTTTCCTTGTATATCTTTTGTATACTTCCTGTCATCATAGGGTCACCCGGCTCTATCATGACCACCTTCACCACTTCATTTCCTGCATTGAGGGGGTTTCCTACCACCACTTTGGTTCTTTTGAAAAGACCATTGTCCCAGCTCAGGCCCGTTATGTCTTTCCATCCACTAAAGCTTTGTATGCCTTCTATGTTCGAGATCCTGTTGTCCCCCGCATGCCACGGGTCGGTTTGGGTACCCATCTCCGCCGTTTCCTTTCGCGAGGGGTCAAATATATATTCGGTTTGTGTGCCCGACTCAATTTCCAATTTCTCGGTGGGTTCGTACCAGTGCTTTTTAAGCCATGTCATTACCATATCCTTCCTGAAGTTTCCCGCATTTCTTGCGAATTTCTGGGTCAACTCTTTAATTTTAGTGTGTGTGTTTGGTATATCGGCTACTAGCTTTTGGAGGTCATTTACCAATTTCAGGTATGTCTCCAGACCATCAACGAGGGTGAAATATTCCACGCACTCTCTCTTTTTGTAAATATTCTCATCCGAGGACGATAGGTTTGCTTTCCTTTTCGTGCCACTGGATCCTAGAGTCTTGTTCCAACTTTCTGGGAGGGAATTTATCCTTCGCCTCTCCTGTTCGGTGTCTACTCTTCCCAAGTTTTTAAAACCGCTCGGGTCGCCCTCGGTTATGTCAATTTCTATGATATTTTTTTTCGAACTATTACTCATATTATCCCACGAGTTGGGCAGAAGTGAGGTCCAGCGGGGCAGTGCTCCCATACCCCGCTAAGGCTGCATTCCCCTACGGTTTGCCATATCCATCGGGCATCGCTCGAGACACGCCTGTGACCCCTGGTGCCATGCATCCCATGGGCGCGATGGTGTTACTCCTCAGGATTAGGGGGATTTTTTACCGCTGGTTTACTCCATCAGGACTCTTCTGTCTGGGCTACCATACCATAGCCAAGAGGTCTCGGTTTTGCGGCGCCGGGAACTTCTACTGGCATTTTTTGGTGCTACCTACTCGGCATCAGTAGCCCCACCAGTGCCCCACTGACCATTTTTGAGCTGTTTCTTGGCTTCACTCGTCCCTCCCCGTCCTTGCGGGGCTCGAGGAGGGAAGAAGTTACTAAGCCACTCCACCAAACTACAAGGTCTTAGAGCTCCTAGGAGTGGAACCTAACCTAACCTAACCTAACCTAACCTAACCTAACCTAGCCTAACCTAACCTAACCTAACCTAACCTAACCTAACCTTTTTTTTTGTGGAAGTGGGGAATCTTCAACAAGACTGGCGGCCGGCTAGTCCGGCCAGTGTGGGTTTCCGACCCCCCCAGTTCGCCAGCCAATACACCCTCCTCCACGCAGGAGATGTGTGTATCCACTGTCGCCCCGAGTGAGCCAGCGTCGCCACTAAACCCCACTCCCCTCACCCGGGCTGTGGGACCACCCTTTCGGGCATTTCTTCACAGCACAGATGGGTCAAGTATATAAAACCCAGAGAAAGAAACAAAAAAATAAATATAAATATATAATTAAAAGACAATAAAACAAAACCATAACTTTAATTAAAATCAACAAAGAACCAATAAAAACCAAATAAATCAATACATAGATAATAAGTCAAAAGAAAAAACTCGGCAATAGACCAATAACACACTAATAAATTAACAAATAAATAAAATTAAAATAAATAAATATATAGAATAAAAATATACAAAAAAGAAGAAAGTCCCCTTACGAGGATCTACTCCATTTCTCCCTCCCTTCTTTCCCTAACCTGAGCCACTCTCTCATCGACCTCCTTTTTCCCCATAATCGTTCTAAAATACCCTCTAAGAATCTCCCACTTTTCTGCTGACTCCAGCATACATCTAACCATATTTCCCACCTCCAATACCATTCCAAGCTTTTCCTCTACCTCCCCCTCTCCTTATTCCACCTTGTGCATAACATCACCGTATGTTCGACATCATCCCTTTCCCCGCAATACATACATTTGTCGTCCCTCGCCTTACCAATCCTATAAGTATACACCCCAAAGCACCCATGCCCCGACAACACTTGTGTTGTGAAATAATCCAATTTCCGATGCTTACATCCCAACCAGTCCTCTACATCCACTATAACCTTCCGGGTCCATGCCCCCTTTGAACTCTCTTCCCTCAACCTACTCAACCACTTCTCCTTTATTTCTTCCTCTGTTGATAATTTATTCTTCCTGCCCCTCTTCCACATTTGGACCCTCTCTTCAACCAGAAGATCAATCGGCGGTATACCTGTAATCATCTGGATTGCGTCGTTGGATATTGTCCTATACCCTGACGCAATCCTCAACAGCATGATCCTCTGTACCTTCATCATATCCTCTCTATACTTTTTAATTTTCATAGCCCCCCCCCCATATTGGAGCACCATACAAAAGGATAGACTTTACCACACCCCACAACATCTTTCTTTTAGAATCACCTGTCCCCCCTATATTTGGGAGCACCCTGCTCAACGCTGCCGCCCTATCTCCCGCCTTCTTAACCACTTCCCTGATGTGCGGCCCAAAATATATACCCCTATGTAGCCAGATACCCAGATACTTAGCTTCTCTTCCCGGTTCTATCCGATACCCCTCCATTTCAAACGTAACATTTTTCCCTCTGGGCCCATACAGCACCAGCGCCGCAGTTTTTTCTGGGACCAACTCCATTCCCTTTCCCCTCATCCATCTTCCTACTTCCCACAATGCCTCGTTTACCATAATTTCCAGATCTGGACCCTCTTTGGCCGTCGCCACAATCGCGACGTCGTCCGCGAAGCCCACCAGCTCTACTCCTTCCGGAAGGTTTATCCTCATAAGAGGGTCATAGAAGATATTCCACATGGTCGGTCCTAAGACCGACCCCTGTGGAATACCCGCCGTGACTTCGTAATATTTCCCCCCACCCATCTTTATTCTCCTACCCTGAAAATATTCCGTCACCCCCTTTAATAGGTAGCGTGGAATGTGCCTTTTTACCAATTCCCCCAGTATATGCTTAGTAGGGACTGAATTGAAGGCATTTTTGACGTCTAGCATCACCACGACGCACCATCTCTCCTTTCCCCTGCCCATCCTCACTCTGTTTGCCCTCCCAATAATTTTTTCCACCGCCATCACCGTTGACTTCCCTTCCCTGAACCCGTATTGGTTTTCCGCCAAATCCCCACTATCCCTCACCGCGCCCTCCAATCTGCCCCTAACCAGATGCTCGTAGAATTTGGCTATTCCATTCGTAAGGCATAGCGGTCTATACGATGAGGTCTCCCCCTCCGGTCTACCCACCTTCGGTATTAGTACCAACCTGGCAATTTTCCACGTTAATGGGAAATCCCCCCTTTTCATAAGGTCGTTATCCCAATGTGTTACCTCCCTTATATGATCTTCAACGAAAAGTTTTATACTCTCCGTTGGTATGCCGTCCGGTCCTGGCGCTTTCCCGGTTTTGAGTTTTTGTACCGCATTTCTGATTTCCACCACCGTAATTTCTGGAACTTCTTCCCCCTCCTCATCCCTCGTTTCTACATAGACAATTTTCTCCCCTCTTGGGAATAGAGCCTTAACAATCTCCTCCTTTTTGTCACTGGCAAGCTGAAACGATGCGCCCCCACCCTTGAATGCCCTTGTAACTATTTTGTACCCCTGCCCCCATATATCATCTTCCAGCTCGTCGCAAAGACTCTTCCACTGCTTCCTCTTCTCTTTCTTGATCTCTTTTCTGAGAATCTTCCTTTGTCCCTTATACACTTCCCATGCCCTCTCCCTCTCATTACCCTTGATTGCTTTCATTACCCCCTCCTTGCTTTAACACACTCCTCCCTCAGTTTCCCCATTTTTTCATTCCACCAATATTGGCTATATTTTACCCTCCCCTTCTGAAATTTCGCCTTGCTCCCCGCTTTTAATAATACCCCTTCCATCTGTTCATATCCCCCCAATTCCCCTCCCAACTTTTCTATTAAGTTATCGACTTCCGATTTAAACACCCCCCTATCTACACTATAGTATCCCTGAATTTGAGATTTTGTCCCCCTGCCCCCCTTAACCTGATAAACTATGGTGGAGTGATAGCGTTTCTCCTTCCAACACCTGCCACCCCTGCAGCTTCCCCGCCAACATACCTGTAACTAAAGTTAGGTCTATGTATGATTCTGATGATCCCCTCACAAAAGTCGGCTTATTTCCCCGATTCGCTATCACTAACCCTAACTGAGCAGCCCATTCCAATATATAGTTTCCCCTCTCATCATTTGCCGCTGCCCCCCATCCTGTAGCCTTAGCATTAAAATCTCCCGCTATGATGCATTCCTCCTTCCCCCCCTTTTCAACTAGGTTCATCATCCCGTCTACAATTATCTCAAACTCATCGAAACTGATGTTCGGCGATATATACCCCCCTATCACCCTTATTTTCTCCATTTCCACCCCAATGTACCCCTTCCCTCTATTCACCCTCCTAACCCTAATCTGTTTATTTTTAAAACATATTCCCACATCCTTTTGTAAATCTACCTCCCACCCACTCGATGCCGACTTTCTTTTATTTACTTCCCCCATTATGATTAAATCACATCCCTCCTCCTCCGCTACCTTATATGCCAGGTCCTGGGCCTGTGCGGATCTTCCTGCATTCACTTGTAGCACCTTGAGCATTTTGTTGTTTTTATTTCCTCCCAACCCTCTGCCCTTCTTTTACCAGGTTCCTAAATATAGGGCATCTGGTCGAATCCGACCGATGGGGCTCATTGCACCTCCTACAGTGCACTTCATTCTTGCAATCTTGGGCCTGGTGCCCATCCCCCCAACATCTATGGCACTTCGTCTCCGCACTGGCCGCCTTACACTCCCTCTGGGAGTGCCCAAACTCTTTACATCTGAAACATCTCATGGGCTGCACCCTTCTCTTGATATTACAATTTACCAATCCTATGGGCACCCTTCCTACATCACACAGGCGGTCCGCCGCTCTCCTGTTTGCCTTTAAAGTTATAGTCTGTCTTCCATACCCCAGACTTCTCCTCCCCCTTATTTTTAGAGACCCCCTATCCGTGGGGTGTACCAGCGCCCTCACCTGCTCCAAAACCTCCCTATCCTCTACCGTTTCGTCGACATCGTAAACAAACATTTGGGATTCCGGCTCCCTTGCGGTGGCCGTCATCCCTGTCCTGTTGATTTGTTGGGTCAGCAGCCCAATTCTCTCCCTCCCTCCTTCAATATCTAGCATCAGGTCCCCCTGATTTGTCTTTCTAGTTCTCTTCACCTCCACCCCCGTTCCTCTTATTTGGACCCTCTCCTTTACCTCCCTTAATAGTTCCGCGTAGGTCCTATCCCCTTTTTTTAATGGTAATACTACCCCTCTGTTTTTCCTTTTTTTCCTCCGCCGGCAGTATTAATTTTACCCTCATCTCTTCCCCCCCCTATTGCTATTGCGCATTCAAGCGCTTTCCTAACCGTGTCCCCGTCTAATCCTTCCTCCAACACACACGTTATTTCCTCCCCCTTTGCAAGAAGTTCTACCCTAGCCTCTCTAATGGCCTTACCTAGTTCCCCAGCCTTCCTATATAAAACCCTCGCATCTCCCACGGTCCTAAGTACGTAGGCTATCCTAGCCTCCCTTAGATTTTTCCCCCTCCTAGTCTCCATCTGAATGTTGCTTACCACATAATCTACATCCTCCCCGCACTCGTCCACCATGTGGTCCGCGCCGGGGTGGTTTTTTATCCAGCTCTCTACATACTCGTCCGTATCCCTCCCCTGATCTTTTTCCCCCACTATCAGTACCACGTCCCGTCCGTCCGGGTACTCCTCCATCCTCTCAGCCGTGTACGTTTTTGTAAACGCCTCCTCCGGCCATTCCTCTCCCACTATCCCTTCAAATTCCCCCTCCTCGACTCCCCTCGCTACAGCCCTCTTTATGTATTCCCTCCTCTCCTTCCTAATGGCATCCGTTTCCTTTTCTATGTCTTCCTGGTCTACCTGTACCCCCATATCACACATTACCACCCCTGTTCCCCCTTTGTCAATTTTCTCAATTTCCTCTGTCGACTTCTCTTCATACTCCTGGAGCTTCTTCTGAACCTTAGTTATCGTCCTAAAAAGGTTTCTAGTACCTTCCTTAATTTCTACCTTCGTGTTAACGATTTCTCTCGTGAGAGTAAACAATTTGGTACCCTCCTCGAACATCCTTTTCACCACTTCCCTTAACTCAGCCAGTTCCTCACTATCCTTCCTCTCCTCTCCTCTCTTCCTTTTACCGTCTTCCTTGTTCCTGATTTTCTCCATTTTTTCTGAAACTCCTTCTTTTTTAGCCTCCTCCCTCTTCTTTTTACTAGGCCTACCCTCCTCCTCATCACTCACTATTTGTACGATGCCTTCCACTCCACCGATCTCGTACGCCCCTAGGCTCATCAACGTCGTTTTCCGGTCATCCTGCTCCCAACTCGCCATCCTATCATCTCTCTCTCTCCTCTCTCTCTATCCTCTCCGCTGGGGGTGTGGAAAGCATCTTCCTGCCCTATCTTCCTTCCACTTCTTGGCGGGGTTCTAGGAAGAGAATCTCTCCTCCCGAATACCTGCCGTTCCTCTACTTCCCTATCCAAAAATCCTACCGCTCCCTCTTCCATATCCTGTACCATTTCCTTCGCCAGTCCGTCCTCCTTTTTATCAATCCTATTCTTGTTGTGTTGTTTTTCCATATGTGTTCCCAAGAGTGGGGACGAAAGTCTGTCCAGCTCGGCAGTGCGCCCTTACCTCGCTAAGGCTTAATACAATGGGGTTCAGCCAGGTTCCCCAAGGGGATCGTTTACGATGCTCTAACCCTCGCACCTTCCATACCCTCAGCACGATGCCTTACACCTTAGCAGTGGGGATTGTTTATCGAAGTTTACTCCTCTAGGCTTTTTCTCACGGTTGCCTCGGACGCAGTAGCTTCCACAGCCTACACTCCACCACGAACATAGCTGCTTACCCCTATGTTGTTGGTTTTTTATCGAGGTTTACTCCTCTATTCCCTTGATCCGCGGGCAATTCTTCAGGTTCCCATGCTGGATCCTTATCCATCACCTATCCCGAGAGTTGGTCGGTCATGAGACCCTGACAACGCTCAAAAGCGCCGGGCCCTTACAACGTTGAGAAACGCACGGGACCCCAGCGCTGAAAAGCACGAGTCCCATAACTGACCACGCCCCCTGGAGACACCCTATCAGCCATCGGGACAAGCCGTGTCGGGTGGGAAACCCCCTCCTCCGAAAGCTTGTATGAGAGATTAGGGGCGAATCACTTCCAGCCTCTCTCATCCAACCCCCCGGAGCACGTTCTTGAGCTGTTTTTTGGCTTCACTCCTCCCTTCCCGTCCAAACGGCGCGAGAGGGGAGGAAGTTACTGAGCCACTCCACCTACGACAAGGTCTTACAGCTCCTAGGAGTGGAACCTAACCTAACCTAACCTAACCTAACCTAACCTAACCTAACCTAACCTAACCTAACCTAACCTAACCTTTTTTTTTATAGAGACTAGGAAATGCATTATGCACTTACCCCCCGACTGTTGTTCTGTTGCCGGGAGAGTGTGGGACTCGAGCACTCTGAAGAGTACCCATACCCACTAAAACCCTTCCTCTCTTCGTGATACCCCCTGCCAGGAACCGCCTTTCGGCATTACTTCTGACAGGTCACGGAATAAGCCTATATGAGTCAAGTTAATCAGGGACGTCTGTTTCTTTCTTCCTTCGCTTTGTCTTCCATTATTTTTGTTAACATTTCTGCCGCTGCATTCCACCCCTCTTCGCTTTCCATGAGTATCGCAGATATGTTTTGAATGCTTATTGCGCGTCCCAGCGTGCGCCTTGTAGATTCCCTAATTGCTTGAAAATGTTGGCAGACGAATAACGTATGACAAGGAGTATCCTCTTCCTCTTCGCAGAACCAACACTTGGATTCCTCTTGCTTTCCGATTCTTTTTAGGTACGTTCCGTACACACCATCTCCAGTCATTGCCTGCGTTAGGAAGTGATTCGTCTCACCCCAGGTCCTTCCACTCCATTTCCTTACGTCTTTGATAAATGTTTTTGTCCAGCCATTATATTCCGCCCACCTACGTTGCCAATTTTCAATTAGGTTCTCCCTTGCTGTATTTTTATATTGTTTCCCACGTTCCATTATATCTGCCCTTTCTTGTATCACGAGGTCTATGGGGGGCATCCCCGCTATGGCCTCAATAGCCGCTGGCGGTGACGTCCTATACGCTGATGATATCAGCAGGGCGAGTCTTCTATTTACCCTCGTGAGTATTCCAACATAGTGGCTATATTTCAACGCTTTAATCCATATTTCCGCTCCATATAGGATTATTGACATTGCGGTTGTAGCGAGTATTCTCCGTTTCCCCGATTTGGGTCCTCCTACCCCTGGCATTATCTTGGAAAGAGTATTTATAGTGGAAAACGCTTTCTCAGCTATTTTTTTCACATGCGTTGTCATTCTGCAGTCTTTATCCAGGTATATTCCCATGTATTTGACTGCCCCTTTGTTTTGTATTGTTGTGTTTACAATATTCAGAGTCATACTTGTTAGGGTTCTTCTTCCCTCTAGTATGACCACCTCCGTTTTGCTATGCGCTATTTTTATTCTCATTTCTTCCAATTTTCCGATCGTTTTTTCCATTGCAAGCTTTGTTTTTTCTTCTATTCCCGTAATTGTGTCTGCTATGACCAATGCCAGGTCGTCTGCGTATGCTACGGCTTCTACTCCAGGCTCGTGTTCAATCTCTAGGACTTGATTGTACATTATGTTCCATAAGGTGGGTCCTAATACTGACCCTTGTGGGACTCCGCAGCTGGTCTGGATGCACCCTGCCTGTGTTATTAGTGTTCTTTCTGTAAGATAGCTCTTTATAATTCTATTAAGGTAGTTGCTGAACCCCATCCTTTCAAAGGATTTTATTATTTCCTTCCAGGGCGCGGTGTTAAAAGCGTTTTCTATATCTATAATTACCATCACGCAGAAGCCCCTGTCTTTGTTGCTTTCTGCCTTAGCCTGTCTGGGATGCTCAGGACTTTATGTAGTGCCCCGATCGTACTCCTGCCTTTTCTAAATCCAAACTGATTCTTGTGTAGTGCTCTCAGAGGAGTTTCCTCTTTGTCAATGCGTCCTCTAATCACTGCTTCCATAAGTTTTCCCATGCTGTCTAGTAGACATATTGGTCTATATGAGGTTTCGTCCAATTCATTTTTCTTGGGTTTCTCTATTAAGACCAGTTTGGCTTTTTTCCATATTTGAGGAAATATTCCTTCCCGGAGACATTTGTTTATTACCTCTGCGAAGGGTTTAGGGCATTTAGCGGCCAATGAATTAATCACCTCCGGGGGGATTCCATCTAGGCCAGGGGCTTTTTTAGTTTTGATGCCTAGGGCGATATTTTGTACCTCGGCCTCCGTGATTGATGGTATTTCGTCAGCCATAACTTCTTCCCTTTCCCACATTGTGATTGGGTGGTTAGGGAATAACTTTTGCACATTGGCCTTTACTTGTTCGTTGGTTATCTGTCCTGTCTTGGGTCGGTATCCCATTCTTTTTGTAACTATTTTGTAGGCTTTGCCCCATACGTCATTGTTCAGTTCCATGCACAGCTCCTTCCATTTTTTACTTTTTTCTTGTTTAATAATGACATTGAGTTTTTTCCTTGCTGTTTTGTACTCTTCCTGGGCCGTGTTTTTTTGTTCGTCTGAGAGAATTTGTGAGCGGTTTACCCGGGTCATAACTCTCCGTTTTCGTACACACTCGTGTCTTGCCTCCGCAACTTCTTGGGTCCACCAATACATCCCTTTTTTATTTATTTGACCTTGATTCATTCTTGGTAGGTGTTTGTTGCATAGGGTGGTGATATTTTCCACCAGCTCTGATGGTTCGGATCTGTTTCCCAGTTTCAGTTGTACATTTGCCTGTTTTACCATTTCTTCGATTCCCTTTTTTGTAATCTTCCACCGCACCGTTTTGGATTGTTCTACATTATGTTTATTTCTCTTGTCTGGAAATGTTAGCTTATATCTAATTGTGTGGTGATCACTAAGATTCTCTTCGTCTTCGTTTATATGCCAACCCGAGACTATTGTGTCTGGGCTTGTAATTGTGACGTCTATTAAGGAAGCTCCGTTTGCATTCCTAAACGTTGGTTTATCTCCTACGTTCGCAGTGGTTAAGTTGTTCGATGCGATCCATTCCTCTATAATAGTACCCCTGATATTCTGATTCTTCGAGCCAAAAATGTGGCTTTTTGCATTCAAGTCTCCCCCTATTATAATTGTTTTTTTTTTGTTGCTTCTATTTCTCGTTGTAGGTTATATAGCAGTTCCTCGAATCTTTCTATAGTGCTATTCGGAGAGAAGTAGCTTGAGAAGATTTTACATTTCTCAAGCTCTATCCCCACGAATCCGTGTCCAGTACATTTGCTTATCACGGGTAGTTCACCACTGTCGCATATTTGCAGAAAGCAGTCTTTGTTAATGTCATAATAAGCGTTATTTATCATTCTGCTAATATTAGGTTCTTGACCTATCACGATACTTGTCTTTTCGTCAATAGTTGTCTGCTGTAGGAGATCCTGCGCCGCTCTGCATCGGTTTAAATTAATTTGTGAAATTAACATTATTGTTATTGTTGGTTATCTACTGGTTCGATGCCTCCGTCCAGTGCCCCTTGTCCAGTATTAATTCGAAGAATGTATGAGTTGTTTCTTTTTTCATTTTGTTTTCTCCTTATTTGTGATAGGTGTCTTTTAAATGTTTTGCAAGTACCACTGGCTGTGATATGTCCTGTTTGCTGGCAGGACAGACAGAATGGCTCGTTGCTGCATTCCTTCGAGCATTTATAGCAGCATTTTGTGCGGTCTGGTCCTTTGCATTCCTTGTTGTTTTGGTGTTCAAGTGACCAGCAGATCCGGCACTTTCTCACTTCAATCCTCTTGGATATCTCACAGTCCGTGAGTCCTATTCTGATAGTGTTGGTTTGTATTAAGATCTTTCCGTGTTCTTTGTCTGTTATGCACGTTACTGCCAGGGTATTCCTAGCATTTGGCCTAGTGTCGCTCAGCTGAAATGTATCTTCTCCTATTATTTTCTCTAAGGAATATTTTATTTCCGGTATCGTAGTATCGCTGTCCATCCCTCTTATGTGGATAACTTCCTTACTATCGCCTTTTAGTTTTACAGGGCTGTTGTTAAATTTCTTTAAGGTTTCTCCTAAACTATTTAGTTTTTGCTCGTTTTTCTCTAGGGTAATAAGTATAGCACCATCTCGTGTGCTTCTGATTCCCTTTATTGAGTCTTTATCTGGGTTGTTCATTATTTCGTTTTTTATTTTCTTCAGTGTCTCATTGTAGTCTTTTCCTTTTGTATCCACTATAAGAGCGTATGTTTTTCGTTCTTGCGTTTTTCGTGCGTAGGTCTCTTTATTTTCTTGCGTGTCGGTATAAATGATTATTTTCGCGTCACTATCCTTGAATATACACTCTGACATTATCCTTAATCTATTCACACTTATTTGCTTAATTTTGTGCAGGGCGATCCACTCCTCCCCTCTAGTTTCTTCCTCTAATTTTTTCATTTGGTTCCAGGTTTCTTCCTCTGTTCCCATTACCTTCAATTTGACTATTTTCTTTGTCGTATGGTTCTCACCCAAGCTCTTGGAGTTGGTTTTTATAGTCTGTTCAATTATGTCGAAGTCGTTTTCTGTCATGACTTCTGGAAATCGATCCTTAAATTGTTTCTGGATACCCGAGTTCATTTCGGGGTCTTCGACGAGAACTACTTTTACTACCACGTCTTTTGTGTTAAGGGGATTTCCCAGGGCAATCTCTGTTTTTCGGTACTCATGTCCTTCCCATTTCTGGTTTATCAACTCCTCAAATTTTTTGAAGCTATCAACGTCTTTGATTTCTATCTTTCCTCGCTCCCTGATGTGTATCTTTTGCTCTGCTGTTGGATTCTTTCTTCCCTTTCCTGTAACAGCCTCTCTTTTACATTGAGGTTTTCCTCTCTGAGTTGTAGGTCTGTTACCGTTTGTTTCATTTGTATTTCCAGTTCTTCTAAGTCTCGATGTTTTTTTTCTAGTTCGTTTCTAAGCCTTTTAAGCTCCTGTCTTTCCTTCTGCCATTCCTCTACGTTCGCTAGTTGTTCCGTTTGGGTTTCAATATTAAATGTCATCGGGTGTATTTTTTCCCATTTGTTAATTTCAAACCATTCTTGACTGGATTGTCTTGAGATAACCTCACAGGTCCTTGCTAGTTTCGCGATGGCTTCCTTTATACCCTTTTGTGTGTTCGGGTTTTCCTTAGCCCTTTTTGTAAGGCTCTCCGATATTGCGATTATTCCCTCGACCGCCTCGTATACGACGAAGGCTATAGGACTCTCAACTTTATTCAATGTATTGGTGACATCTGCAAACGATGTGTCCCCTATTTTTCTTTTTCTTTGCATATTAAGCGAATCGCATCTTTTCAATTTGCTGGCTACGTTTAGCCTGCTGTGCATTCCAGGGCTGTTATACTTTCCACTTCTTGGCAAGTCCGATGTTATGTCGATTACCGCAATATTTTTTGTTGCCCTTTTTTCATTTTTTCCAGTAGTAATTACAGAAGCTCCAGCCTGGTTTTCCACTGGGCTTTGACAGTCACTGGTTCACGATCGGTGGGGGCCTGTCACGACACCACCCGGTCCGACCGGAACTGAGGTCTCCCTCCTCTGCTCCGTAGACACTTCCTCATTGTGTGATTCCATGATTGGTTTTTTAAACTGGTGTCCTTCCATCGCCTTTTAAACCTACGGCCAGGTGGACTCTTCTGTCTGGGTTACCATACCATAGCCAAAGGGTCCCAGTTTTTTGGTGCCGGGAACTCGCCGTTCGCCCTCCGTATCTGGTAGGACTTGTCAGTGTGTTCGGATGTAACTTGGGCATGTTGGATCTTCTACTGGCATTTACTGGTGCTACCTACACGACATTAGTAGCCCCACCAGTGCCCCACTGACCGTTTTTTGAGCTGTTTGTTAGCTTCACTATTCCCGACCCGTCCTTGCGGCGCGGGAAGGGAGGAAGTTACTGAGCCACTCCACCAACGACAAGGTCTTACAGCTCCTAGGAGTGGAACCTAACCTAACCTAACCTAACCTAACCTAACCTAACCTAACCTAACCTAACCTAACCTAACCTAACCTAACCTAACCTAACCTAACCTAACCTAACCTAACCTAACCTAACCTAACCTAACCTAACATAACCTTTTTTTTTTTTTTTGGAAGGAGGAAAATACTTTATGTACACCCTTCGTTTGGTGGTCCATAGCATCAGGGTAGTGTGGGAGTCTCCAGCGAGCTGGCATACCCACTAAAAACCTCCTTGTCCAGTCACCACATCAGGAATCGTCGAAAGGACATAACATCCAATGCGGCCGGCGACGTGCTCTACAATCTGTGCCTCTTAAGACATTTGTTGTTCTTATTTACAAACAAGTATTTACAATCTGTCTCGTCTTTTTTCCTCTTTCTGGAATTCTATCTCTTCCATCTCCTTCTGCCTCATCACAATTCGAATGTAACTTCCTGCTTTTTTCCATGCATCCTCAGAAACCTAACCTAACCTAACCTAACCTAACCTAACCTAACCTAACCTAACCTAACATAACCTAACCTAACCTAACCTAACCTAACCTAACCTAACCTAACCTAACCTAACCTAACCTAACCTAACCTAACCTAACCTAACCTAACCTAACCTAACCTAACCTAACCTAACCTAACCTAACCTAACCTAACCTAACCTAACCTAACCTAACCTAACCTAACCTAACCTAACCTAACCTAACCTAACCTAACCTAACCTAACCTAACCTAACCTAACCTAACCTAACCTAACCTAACCTAACGTAACCTAACCTTTTTTTTTGTGAAGGGGAAACCGCTTGGCACCGGGCGCTACTCCGACTAAAACCCCTTCGTTGGGGTTGTTCCTCACCTTAGTGTCACCGGAAAGATCAAATTGACAACCTACGATGACACATCATTCATATGTATTATCTATCACTTCTTCTTCTCTCTTCTCTCTGGAAGTCTTTTTCTTCTTTTTCTTTATGACTTAAAATACTATTTACAAAATTATACACGTTTTCATAGTTTTCCTTGTTTGCTAGCATATATTCTGTGACATTATTTGTCGTTAGTCTCACGCCTGTCCTTTCTTCAAGTTCCGTCCTCTGGTTCTGCCATCTCCTACACATAAAAAAAAACAGTATGCCCAGCAGTATCAACGCTATCACAGTAATAGCATACCTCATTTTCTTTCTTACCAATTTTCTGCGTGTATTGGGCATAACATCCGTGGCCGCTCAGAAATTGCGTCATAAAATAATTTGTGTGCTTATGTTTGCAGTTATACCATTGTGCAATATTCGGTATTATTGTCTTAGTCCATTGTCCTGTGCAGTTATTTGCATCCCACCTTTCCTGCCATCTTCTAATTGTCGCCTCCCTTGCTCTTTCCTTACCTTCTGCACTGAGGTCATTTTTGACGATCCATGCCCTTTCTTCCGCTAACAGATCTACGGGAATGATTCCAGCGATAACATATGAAGCTTCCGTCGAGATTGTTCTATACCCCGTTATTACGCTGAGGACCATTTTCCTGTGCGCTCTCACCAGCATACTTCTGTATTTTGGTATTTCAATTACCTCTGACCATACTTCGGTTCCATATAAAAGTATTGATTGCGAAACATTGCAGTAGAGTTTCCTCTTTCTGCTCCCAGGACCATTGAAATTCGGAAGTATTCTGGTCAATGCACTGACCAGGACCGATGCTTTTTCCGCTGTCTTAGTTATATGATTTTTGAAGGTTCCTCCTTTATCAATCCATATACCTAAATATTTTAAACAGTTTTTGGTATATATTACTGTCCCTCTTATATTGAAGACTACTCCTTTTTTGTCTCTTTTTCCCTTCAGTACCACTGCTTCTGTTTTGTTTATTGCCAGTTCTAATTGATTTTCTTGCATCCAGAAGATAATTTCTTCCAATGCCTCATTTCCGTTGTCAATAAGACCCTGCTTATCATCTACCAGGACTACCAAAGCCAAGTCATCAGCATATGCTAGGGTGAAACCACCTCCCGGTATGGTAATATTCAGGACTTCGTTGAATAGGACATTCCAAAGTATAGGGCCTAATACGGAACCTTGTGGCACCCCTTGTGTTATTTTCAAAACTTTCCTGTCTATTACGATTTTTCTGTCAGAAAAGTAGCTGTGAATTTACTGGGGAGATTTTTATTGCTGATCTTGGAAAACCTCGTCTTCCTTTTCCTCTTCTTTTTTATCCGTATATGTTTCTTCGACATCAGTGTTCCTCTCCCTATTGTTATTTTCCCCCCGATTTCCCTCCTATCTTTTTGTCTTTCTGCCTTTAAAGCTGCTCTGAATGCCGGGCACTTGTTTGTGCCCGTCCGGTGTTGGTTGTCCACACAGAGGGGGCACTCTTCTGTTTCGCACTCTTTTGCTTCATGACCCGATTTTCCACATTTATAGCAGTTTTTCCTGCGATCCGGCCCTGTGCACTGGTGTATTAGGTGGTCATAGGACCAACATTTTAGGCATCTTTGTACACGTAAATTTTTTTCAATGCGACATCTTGTTAGTTCTATTCGCACATATCCTTGTTCGAGAAGATTCTCAGCGACTTTTTCTGGTACTGCTATTGTCACAGCTGTCGTCTCGTTTCTAAGCGGTCTTATCTCACTGACGTCATATTCATCTTTCCATTCACCAACTATTTTTTGTAACACTTCTTTCACTTCTTCTTTATTCGTACCTGTTGTCATTCCCCTAATATTAAGATTTACTCAATTTCCTCCCATAGTTCTTGCCTTCAAGCCCGCCTGTCCAAGTAATCTATGTAACTTCTGAAAATTCTCATTTTCCTTCTCTGTTGTTACCAGTACCTTTCCATTTTTTGTAGATCGCACAGTTCTGATGACTTTCGACGCTTCATCTCTACCTATATTATACCTATATTTACTTTTTCTAAGACTTCTTTGTAGCTTTTCCCTCCTCCATCTATTATCATTCCCATCGTATTCCTTTCTTTATTAACCGGTTTATCTTTGTTCGTATATATCTCCACTTCTGTTCCAGTTTTCCTGAAGATGCATTCTACTATCTTCCTCATTCGAATCAAATCCATATCTTTGAGATGATGAAGTCGTATTGTACCTTCACCCGTGATTTCTTCTCTCAACCATTCTAGGTTTTCCCATATATGGCTCTCATTTGCATTGGTTATGATTTTTATAATTTTCTTACTTATCGGGGGTTTGTTATTGATCTTGGTGACTTGCTCCATTACTTCTCTGCTGTCCATAAACTCCAACTCCGGGTACTTATCCTTGTATAGCTTCTGTATACTTTTCTCCATTCTCGTGTCATCAGGTTCAACCAGTGCCACCCTTGGTACTGCATCCAAAACTTGTATCGGGTTTCCCACTACAATCCTGGTTTTACCATACGCTCCTTCAGGCCAGAATCTGTTCGCTATTTCCTCGAACTCCTTCAATGTTGAGATACTTTCTATTGTTCCTATGATGTCTTCTCCTTCAACCGTTTGCGTACTCATTTCTCTCGTTTCCCTATTTGATGTCTGTACGTCGACATCTATCAGGATCTTTTCCGTTGGTTCAAACTTTTTTCCTTATAGCCATTTTTTTATCACTCCTCTATCGAATGCATTGGAGTTTCTTTTCAGCTTTCCTGTTATTTCTTTTATTTTTCTCTGGGTGTTGGGATTTTCTTCAATTAGCTTTTCTAGCTCAATCATCAGTTTCATATTCTGCTCTATGGCTTCCTCCAGGATGAAGACCTCCATGCACTCCTTTCTCTTATAAGGTGTCTCTTCATCATCTTCTAGCACTATTGATGTGTCCTTCAATTTTCTTTTTCCATGATTATCCGGCACAGATAAGCTCCTTTCTCTGTGCATCATTTTATACTCTCCAATATTTTTAAATTTATCCATGTGAGTCCCACGAGTAGGGACGTTTCAAAGTCCAGAGAGGCAGTGCGCCCATACCTCCCCAAGGCATTCCTTCGGCTTTCACCTCCGGCTGTCCCGCACGTCCTCGCCATGACGCCGGGGGGCTGCTCGCGACCCACCTCGGGGGGTCATCCATCCCTCACCGCAGTTTCCCAGGCTTAGATTCCATTGGACCCTTCTGTCTGGGTTACCATACCATAGCCGAGAGATCCCCGTTTTACGGCGCCGGAAACTCGTCGTTCGCCCTCCGTATCTGGTAGGACTTGTCAGTGTGTTCGGATGTAACTTGGGCTTGCTGGATCTTCTACTGGTATTTATTGGTGCTACTTACTCGACATCAGTAACCCCACCAGTGCCCCACTGACCATTTATTGAGCTGTTTCTTAGCTTCACTCTCCCCTCCCCGTCCTTGCGGCTCGAGAAGGGAGGAAGTTACTGTGCCACTCCACCAACGTCAAGGTCATACAGCTCCTAGGAGTGGCGCCTAACCTAACCTAACCTTTTTTTTGGGGGGGGGGGGGGTTTGAAAATGCGTTTATGCACATGTGGTGGTAGCGAATACCCGAAGCTATTCGCGACCACCACATAGTGTGGGACTCCTCTGAAAAAAAAACGGGTCTACCCACTAAAAAAACTCCTCCCCCTCGCACCAAAACGTATCCTTTTGGATTGTTGTGATTATATGAAAATGAAAAACTGGTACTGGAATGATCTTTTAATGTAAAAATGACAACTATATAACTGTCTTATTTGACAACATGAAAATACAAGTGAATGTTACAAACTTAAACAAAACAATACCTGCAGACAACGCTTTACTAAATTCAATACTCCCACTTTTTGTTACAAGTCAATGTCAACATTCACTTTGACAATACATTCAACATTTGACAAAAATGTTGATGTTTCAATTTTGATAATGCCTTTGTCATGATATCGGCTGCCTGGTCATCTGTTTGAACATATTGTAATTCAAAAAATTCATCTTTGAATTTCTCTCGGATAAAATGGTAACGTACGTCAATATGCTTAGTTCTCTTATGAAACTCTGGATTCTTCACAAGTCGTATTGCGCTTTGATTATCCATAAATAAAACTGGTACATCCAATTTAACTTGTCGAAGATCACATAAGAGATTCTTCAACCAGACAAGTTCTTTTATAGCTTGTGACGCTGCCACATACTCGGATTCTGTTGTGGATAGTGCGACGGATTTTTGTCGTTCTGATCCCCAGCTAATTACACTTCCTCCAAGCCTGAAAACATAACCTGATGTTGATCTTCGTGTTTGCGTGTCTCCAGCATAGTCGGCATCACTATACCCGCAAAAGTCTAAATTATTTCCGCTTACGAAACGTATTCCTTTGTTCATTGTACCTTTGATATATTTCATAATGTGTTTTACTGCATTCACATGTGCAGTAGCTGGTTTTTCCAAATATCGACTGACACTTCCAACTGCGAAACTAATATCTGGTCTGGTTGCAACGGCCAGATACATCAAGCTCCCGACTGCCTCTCGATAAGGAAAATCGATTTTTTTATCAGCTTCAAAATCTCCGAGGTTTTGTGAACCAGCTAATGGAGTTGTCACTGTCTTACAATATGTCATATCAAAACGATCAAGAACCTTTCTTGCATATCCTTGTTGATGAACATGAATCGATCCATCCAAAAGCTGATCAATTTCGAGTCCCAAAAAAACATTTCAGCTCAAAAATTTTGATCTCAAATTCTCTCTGTAAGTGTCTAATGACCGGCTTAATGGGTTCTTGTTTTTCTGCTGCAATCAATCCATCGTCAACGTAAATTGCCAAAATTAACATTCCATCTTTTCCGTTGCTAACAAAAACGCATGGATCGGATCCACTCTCTTTGAAACCAAAACTGTTAAGGAAAGAAGTAAGCTTCTTATTCCAACAGCGCGAAGCCTGCTTCAAACCATATAAACTTTTGTATAGTTTACACACTCGGCCACTGTTGTCATTATATCCAATTGGCTGGCTCATATAAACATTTTCTTCTAAATCGCCATTTAGAAAAGCAGTTTTCACATCAAACTGTTTTAGTGTCATACGCTTTGCCGCAGCCAATGCTAGGATCGCTCTGATTGATGTAAACTTCACCACTGGACTAAATGTTTCCTGGTAATCGATTCCGTACTCTTGTGTAAAGCCTCGTACTACCAATCGTGCCTTATACCGATTAACACTCCCATCCGGATTTTCTTTGACCTTGTAGACCCAGCGATTGTCAATCACTTTTTGATCAACTGGCACATCGACCAAAATCCAAGTATGATTTTTCATAAGTGAATCGTACTCTTCATCCATTGCTCGCTCCCACTGCTTGTAATCAATCGACTGAATTGCCTGCTCATACGTTCTTGGCTCATCACTGACTGCCAACATTGCAGAATGTTCACCAGTTACCAGATGTGTTAAAGTGTTACGATCACGTAGACGCCTATTGACAATATTTCTGCTATCAAGATCGCAGGTCATGCCACGATTTTTCTCTTGATCTAGTGACGCACATTCATTTGTGTCCTTATCTTCGTCATTTTCATTTTCTGCACCTTTGTCAATACCATAATTGTCTTCGTTTTCGTTATTTTCATTCTTACTGACTACACTAGCATTTTCTTCAACACAAATATCGAGTGTTCCCATTGAATTTTCTAACAAAAAAACGACGTCTCGTGAGATCTCGATTTTACTAGTTTTCGAATTCCAAACTCGATATCCCTTTGAATTATTGTCATAACCAACAAACATACATTTTTCTGCCTTCGCGTCGAGCTTCTGACGTTTTTCTTTTGGAATGTGAATAAATACTTCCGAACCAAAAATCCGTAAATGGTCTAGCTTCGCCTCCTTGTTATGCCATAATTCATACGGTGATTTGTTGTCAACTGTGCTTGTTCCAGTTTGATTTAGCACATGAACTGCTGTATTTACTGCTTCCGCCCAGAATTTCCTATCAATCTTCTTTGCCTCAAGCATTGTCCTTGCTGATTCAACGATAGTTCGTATTTCCCTTTCTGCACAACCATTCTGCTCTGGTGTATATGGCACAGTTCGTTGATGATGAATTCCAGCTGCTTCAAAGAAAACTTTCAGCTTTTCATTGACAAACTCTGTGCCGTTGTCAGATCTGATATTGCGAATACTGTGACCATGCTTCTTCTGAATCAGTTTAACACATTTTTCGATAATACTCGCTACTTCTGATTTTTGTTTCATGAAATATACGAAACGAAAATGAGAATAATCATCTTTGAGCAACAAAAAACATCTGGATCCACCAATTGAATTCGTCTGAAACGGACCACACACGTCAGTATGAATGATTTCGCCACACATCTTTGACTTTTCTTCGCAACTCTTGAAACTGCTTCGATGATGCTTTCCATAGACACAAGCTTCACATGCAAATTCCTCATCAATGAAATCTATACCCCGACTTAGTAGAAACTTCTTCACATGTGTCGAATTCTGATGTCCTAGACGTTCGTGCCATGAACGAAGTGTAGCGTTTTTGATTGCTACACTCGCTGTAGTTTCAATCTTTGATGGTTGTATTGTTCTGAACAACATTTGAAACAAACCTTTTCTGCGAACTCCCACTGCAACAATGTTTCCATCTTTCAGCAATTTGCAACCTTCGTTGTTCATGTTCAATTGATGCCCGCGATCTAACACCTTTCCCGATGAAAACAAATTTTTCTTAAGTTCCGGCACGAACAAGACTCCCATGACTCGTTTGCGAATCCATTCATCTCCATTAAAAGCAAAAATGTTGATATCGCCTTTGCCCAGAGCCATGATCTTGTCACCATTACCAACTGTAATTGGTTCAGCTATTTCCGTATAGTTTTCGAACCATTCTCGGCGATGACTCATGTGATAAGTTGCACCTGAGTCCAAAATCCAAGTATCTTGGTCTCTATTTGTTGTTTTGTAACAAATAAAAGCATCATTTGAATTTTCTTCTTTTCTCCCGTTGAAGTTAGTCTTCTTTTCCGAGCATTCCCTTTTCCAGTGGCCCTTTTTTCCACATTTGAAGCATTTGCCTTTCGGTTTGTCATTTTTATCTGTCGCTTTGTTATTATTCGATGAATTTCCTTTCTTGTAATTATTGATTTGTTTCTTCGAGAAGATTCTCTTAGCCATTAGCGCCTCTACTTCTTGAACTTGACCCTGCGACTTCAAACGAAGTTCTTCTGCCATCAAACGAGCCCGCAAATTTGCCAAAGTTTGACTATCTGCGTTTGCAGATTCCCATGCACTATGGAAATGATTAAACTCGGACGGTAGTGACATTAAAATCTTCGAAATTACCATGGACTCAGAAATAATTTCTTTTTGATCACGTAATTGCTGCACTATTTCCATTAATTTTGATAAAAATGTCGCAATGTCATCTTCCGGTTGTTTTGTGTAGCCATAATATTTTTGTTGTAAAAATAAAATATTTGCCTTTGATGTTTGCTCATACGTACTTTTGAGCGTCTCCCACATCTCTTGAGCTGTTTCACAATTCATAATCTGCAGTAATGCCTGTTTCATACAAGTCGTGGAAATTGCTCGTCTGGCCATAGCATCCGCCTTCTTCCAAGTCACAATTTCCTTCACATAATTTGTACATTCAGATGTCGGTTTGACGTTTGTTCCATCGACGTAGTCAAAAAGATCGTTAGCTTCTAAAATCTGACGCATTTGAAACTTCCATGTTAGCCAGTTGCTGCCGCTTTCCAGCTTTTCAATATTAACGCGATCGCCTTCCATTTATTTTGTCTTTTAATAATTATCGGCTTCAAAACTTCAAAAATAAATTGCTTTCCAATTTTCTTTATTTTGAGTTCACAAATAATTCTTGCACAAAATAAATAACGATATTTACTGCAGTTAATCTTCCTTTACAATTTCACGTAATCTGGGCCCATAACCTTTTGGATTATTGTGATTATATGAAAATGAAAAACTGGTACTGGAATGATCTTTTAATGTAAAAATGACAACTATATAACTGTCTTATTTGACAACATGAAAATACAAGTGAATGTTACAAACTTAAACAAAACAATACCTGCAGACAACGCTTTACTAAATTCAATATATCCCGAACGAATTCCGTAGCGAATGAAACTTAGGATACATTGGTGCATTCCAGAATGTCTCCAGCTTAAATTCAGCATCTCGGTTTACTTTTACACCTACTTACGTATCTGGGAACTTCTATACGTATTTAACTTTCAAGCCTGCGTTTCTGCGCAGTATTTATTTTTTTTTTGTTTTGTTTCAGCCTGGTTTTATCCGATTTCCATTCTCCTCTCCATTTTTTCTTTAGCCTCCATTATTCTTCCAACGATGTGCATAA
The DNA here is from genome assembly GCA_947563755.1 of Lochmaea crataegi. NCBI lineage: Eukaryota > Metazoa > Arthropoda > Insecta > Coleoptera > Chrysomelidae > Lochmaea > Lochmaea crataegi. Next base: position 51,028,822 of record OX387428.1, read on the forward strand.
ATTCATTATATGTATCGGCCGAAATTGTAGCCTTTTGCATGATGTCTTCTGGGGTGACGTGTCCCAGCAGCGCAAAGAGTTTGTGCCTTTCCGTTATAAATATTTGGCATTCATTCATCATCGACCTCATTGCATTCGTGGCATAGATTGTCCTGAGTTTTCTTAATCTTATGCGTATAGGAACGAAATGCCCCGTGACCGGTGAGAAATTGTGTAACGTGAAAGTTTGTTTTTCTGTACCCACACCTGTACCACTCTTTCACATTTGGGATCAGTTTCTTCGTCCACTGCGCTTTTTCCCTTTGCTCCTCCCACTCTCCTTGCCATGCCTCCAACATTTTTTCCCTGACCTCATCTTTGCTCAATTGCTCATCATCGGTGATATTGTCGTATATGAGTTTCCTTTCCATTACCAAGAGATGTATCGGCAGTGTCCCGGATATGACTTGCAGAGCAGCCGTCGACACCGTTCTATACGCGCTCACCATCTTCAACATCGGCTTTCTCTGTGATCTTTCCATAATCTCCTTATATTTTCTTTTCTCCATTACTCCCCCCATACAGGAGCTCCATATAGCAATGTAGAATGTACGACCTCCATATACATTTTCCTCTTACCGTAGCTCGGCCCTCCGACGTTTGGCATGACTTTGGTCAGAGCCGCTATCCTCCCCTCTGCCTTTTGCACTATCATTTTCACATGCGTTGTGTATTTCAGCCCTGAGTCTAGGTACACGCCCAAGTATTTTACTGAGTCCTTTGGGGTCAGCTTTTCCCCTTCACACATAAACTTCATGTTTGTTCTATCCCTTGGCCCTTTCAATACTAGCAGCTCTGTCTTGTTTCTGGCCAACTGCAGATCATTTTCCGTCATCCATGCGTCCACCTTTTTACATACCTTGTTTACCTTGGTTTCCATTTCCCATTTCATATCGCCCTCCGTGATTACCGCTAAGTCATATGCGTAGGCTACCGAGGTGGTATCCCTACCTAGGTTTATCTTCAACACTCCGTTGTATAATAAATTCCATAACGTGGGGCCCATAACCGACCCCTGTGGGACCCCCGATGACAGTCCATTCTCTACATCTCTTTCGACTTTCAGCACCCTGTTCGACAGGTAACTCTGTAGAATATTTATAAGGTATGGTGATAAGCCTGCTTCTTCTGCTTTCTCCACGATTAATCCCCAATTTGCACTGTTGAAAGCATTTTTCACATCAAACAGGGTGAGAATAACCCATTTCCTTTTTGACCTCACCGTTTTCTCTGTGATAAATCTAATAGCATCGATTGTTGATCTGGCCTTTCTGAACCCGAACTGCCTATCTGAGATGACATTTTTAACCCTAAGCTCTTCCTCCATCCTGCCTTTAATCAAGGCGTCAAAAAGTTTCCCCAAGCAGTCCAGCAGGCACAGTGGTCTATAGGAGTTTGCAACCCCGGCAGGTTTACCTGGCTTCAGGATCAGGACGAGTTTTGCTACCTTGGCCTCATCTGGGAATACTTGCTTCATCAGTAATTCGTTGCACACTTTTCTGACCAGCTCCGGTTGCTCCCTGGACATGCTTCTTATAGCCTCTGGTGGAACTACGTCTGGACCGGGCGATTTACCCATTTTCATATTTCGCACTGCCTCGCTCACTTCTAGAGAGGTAAACTCTTTTGGTGAAGTGGGTACCAGCTTCTTTTCGAAGGTGCTTCCTTGCTTGGTGGGGAAGATATTTTTGACAATCTCTTTCTGTAGCTCTGGCCCAATTTCATATGTTGTCTCAATACGCAGGGTTTTAGTGACTATTTTGTATGCTTCCCCCCAGATGTCCGTCTCCAGAGCCTTGCATAAGTTTCTCCAACATAGTCGCTTAGCCTGTGTTATGGCCTTTGTAAGCATCTTTTTTTACTGTCTGTATTCATCTACTAACTCTTGGTCTCCGCCTCTCTGCAGCATCCTCCTCATACTAAGACATTTCTTCCTTTTTTGTTGAATATCTCCGTTCCACCAGTATGGTATAGAGTATGCGACGCATTTCTTAGTGCTGCATTCCCTGTGTATTTGTATTAACTTACTTCTAAACTTATCGAAATTCATACTATTCACACTATCTACATCAATCTTACTTACTACTTCCGCAAATTTGATTTCGTCGAAGGTGACAACTTTCCTCCCTTGCCTTGGGACTTTCACGCCGATATCGAAGACTATAAACTTATGAAAGGTAAACAGGTTTTCGTCCAACACGTCCCAATTCGCAACTTTGCAGGCGTATTTCTCATTTACCATTGTCACGTCTTTATGCGTTTCCGTTTTCCCCCTAACAAACGTAGGTTTTCCATTGTTTAACGTAACTATCTTGGCCGACGATATTAGGTCATTCCATAGATCTCCCCTGTTATCATTTTGTGGCGATCCCCACATAACCGACTTGGCATTTACATCATCTGCTATTATGTAGTTTTTCTCTAGACGTGTGGTATCCATTATGCTGTCCACCATTTGCTCATAGCTTTCTTTCGTGATGTTTGGTGATAGATAACAAGCTATTATGGACATGTTCTCCAAATGAATAGCTACATGTCCTTCCTTCCTCGTAAATTTTCGTATCTTAATACTTTTGTTTTTTATAAAAATTGCTACGTCATTTTTGTTATCACATAACCATCCATGCTGTTTGGCTATGCCCTTATTTGGTTCCGAAACGATGATCAGGTCTGCTGCCACCTCCAACGCCTTCTTGGTCATCAAGTCGTGAGCTGTCTTCGTCCTTCCTACGTTTACTTGTAAGACCTTTATATTTCCACCTAATTTAGGTGCGCTGTCATGTGCTCTATTCGCCTTTTTTAATTTTGGTTTATGGGTTCTTAAATCCATGGAATCGAGTTGAGTTGAGTTGAAATTGAGGTTCCAGCTGTACTCTGGCCTGCCGCATGCTCGTTTTTTTCCCTACTCGCTTGTCGTATTTCCCCTAGCGCCGGGAACACATCGTCCTCGGTGCACGTGGATATCGCGTCTCTTCGTCTCGCCCCATCATCATAGATGCTCCCTCGCCTCTCCTTCATCCTGGCTTTCTTGAGGGCTTCCTTAAATTTTGGTCACTCCATGCCTCCCATCTTGTGCGCCTCATTACAGAGCACGCATTGTTCGTTTTCGGTACATCCCTTAGCATCGTGACCTTGCTTACCGCACCTATAACACACTCCCTTTCTATCGGGGCCCTTACATTGGGAAATGGTATGGTCATACCCCCAGCATTTGAAACATCTCCCCACGTTTACCCTTTTTTCCACTTGGCACCTCACCATTCCTACCCTGATGTGTCCATGGGAAAGAAGTATGTCTGCCATCCTTCTTGGTAATACCAACGTGGTCGCTTGCGTACTACCACGCATTGGTCTGATCGCTGTGATTTTGTATGATGCTTCCCATCTTCCTATGATACCCTCTATGGCCTCTATTATTTCCTTTTCAGTTACGTCCGCTGCCATCCCGCGCAGATGTACTGCCGTGCTACCTTCGGTACCTAGTTGTACCGTCTTGATCCCTCCTTCCGTAGTGTCTATAGCGGATTTTATGCACCTCAACGCCTCATTGTTTTTCTCCATCGTTATCAACAGTTTTCCATCCTTGGTGCTGCGAAGCGACCTTATAGCCTTCTCTGACCCTGAATTTTTTATGACGTTTTTCACCGTGCTGAGTATATCCTTATATTCTGTGTCTTTTTTTGACACGATCATACCGTAAGTCGCCCTCTCTTTTTTGTTGTTCGCGAAAATTTCCACCTCGGCTGCAGAGTCCTTGAACACTGCCTCGGTCATCTTTCTGTTGGTTTCAATAGTCATACAATTTACCTTGTGAATGGCGACTTTTCCGTTTCTGCCTATCTCCTCTCTGACTAATTGTAGTTTCTCCCATACATCTTCCCGAGTACCCGCGTGCTTTATTTTTATGATCTTTTTTGTTTCTTCCAGGCCTGCCCTTGACTTTAGCATCGTTCTTTGCTCCAGCACCTCAAAGGGTACGTCGATCCCCTCTAATTCGGGGTACTTGTCTTTGTACATCTTTTGGATGCTGACGGTCATCTCCGGGTCCTACCTCGGTCCGCGGGTTCTACCATTACAACCTTTGTCACGTCGTTGCCAGTATTGATTGGGTTTCCTACTGTGACTTTGGTCCGTAAAAAAACTTCTTTAGTCCATTTAAAGTCCACCACTCTCTCCCATTTTTGGAAAGTGTCATTATCCCCTATTTGGGATATTATCTCCTCTGTCGCTCCTCCATGCCAGGGATCTGTCTGCGTGTCGGAATCTATTGTTACTTTCTCCGTGTCCTCATATCTGTGTTTGTCAAGCCACTTTAAAACCAAGTCTTTTTTAAAGTTTCTACTCGTCTTTTGTAGCTTAAGAGCTACCTCTTTAATCTGCTTATGCGTTTTTGGTATATCTATTGTCAGCTTGAATAGATTCTCATACGCCTCGATACTCTCAGTTAGAGTAAAGTACTCAACAGATTCCCTCTTTCTGTAGATCCCTTCATCCGAAGTGGATCTCGTCGCCTTCCTTTTTGTGCCCGTGGGGGCTGGCCTGTCATAAATACCCGTATAGGAATTTCTTCTTTCCACTGTACCTACATTGTCTTCCCTTCCCGAATGTTTGAAACCGCTCGGGTCGCCCTCGGTTATATCAATAACTTGTACGTTGCTCATATCGTTTCCCAAGAGCTGGGCAGAAAAAAAAAGGTCCAGCGGGGCAGGGCTCCCTTACCCCGCTAAGGCTAGGATGCCCCTCCGGTTCGCCACTTCCATCGGGCATCGCTCCAGACACCCTGTAACCCCCGGTGCCATGCATCCCATCAGCACGATGGTGCTACACCTTAAGATTAACCTAACCTAACCACACCTAACCTAATCTAACCTAACCTAACCTAACCTAACCTAACCTAACCTAACCTAACCTAACCTAACCTAACCTAACCTAACCTAACCTAACCTAACCTAACCTAACCTTACCTTACCTAACCTAACCTAACCTAACCTAACCTAACCTAACCTAACCTAACCTAACCTAACCTAACCTAACCTTTTTTTTTGATGCGTGGAAACCTGCTCACAGGCACCGGGTACTTGCTCTACCGTTCCCCGGTAGTGTGGGATTCTCTCCAGCCGGGTCCCAACCCAACTCGGCCACCCCGCACGCAGGAAAAACCGATCAGCGTCAATCCCCGACTAAAGCCGACCGCACCAAAACCACCCCGATCTCCACCGTTCGCATCCCTGGAACCACCCTTACGAGTATAACGTCATAGCCCAAGGTCCTAATGTCTGTTCTATCACAAGTCTCTTCTTCCCATGACCGATCTTACATAACCTCTTACACATTCGTAGTCCTTCTCCTTCGCAACCATTATCCCAATTACATTTTCTTTAGTGATGACCTGTCCTAGCTCATTTTCCATGTTCGTCCTTTCATACGACCATCTATTACAATGGAACAAGGTGTGCTCCGGGTCATCCATGCTCTGACAGTATGCACAGCGATCATCAGCAGTCTTCCCAATCCTTTTTGTGTAGGTTGCGAAGCAACCATGTCCTGTTAGAACCTGTGACAAAAAATAGTCCAGTACACGATGCCTGCAGTCCAACCACTTGGCCGTGTCCCTTATGATTTCCCTTGTCCACCTTCCCTTCTCTCCATTCTTCCATCTGTCCTCCCATTTCCCACGCGTCTCCTCTTCTACCTTGCTTTTGTTTTCTCGTCTCCACTTATGCATCTCACTTCTTTCCATGACCAATAGGTCTATCGGAGGAATTCCTGTTATCATTTGTAGTGCTTCATTTGAAGTGGTTTTATAGGCAGACGCTACTCAACCTAACCTAACCTAACCTTTTTTTTTTCTTGGGAGGTGGTTGAAATGCATTTACGCACGTGTAGTGGAACCAAATGCCCTCAGCCATTTGCGACCACTACACAGTGTGGGACTCACCTTGCGGCCCTACCCACTAAACATTCCACCTCTCCTTACCCGCTTCGCAACCGGAACCGCCTGAGAGCATATCTTCAGTTGCGTGCGGTTCTAGTTAGGATGTATATATGTATCATCTTCCTATCTCGCTTTGTTACCTGACCTGTCTGGCCCATTCATCATTTTCCTTAATTTTCATTATTTCCGTTATATGCATTAAGATAGTTTGGTATTTCTCCCTCGTGCTAACCAGTTCTTCCAGGAAGTTATCCGGTGTCAATGCGGTGCCTACACTAAGGTGCAGGGCAGTTCTTTTATCGTGGAACCTCGGACATACGAACATGGTGTGCCTGGGATCGTCCATATGAGCCTGACAATATTCGCAACTGGTGTTGTCATCCTTGCCAATCTTATTTGTATAGCTTTTAAAACTACCATGTCCTGTTAGAAATTGCGTCATATGGAAGTTCAGAAATCGGAAGGGGCATTTAACCCATTTATCTATATTTGGTAGTAATTCGCGTGTCCATATTCCTTTTTGCGAGTTATCCCACTCCTCTTGCCACAAGCGTATTGTTTCGGCTCTTTCATGTCGCCTGCTTGTCATGGGCTCATCGGAGTCGTATATTCTGGTGCGCTCGTACACCAACAGATGAATGGGAACCTCGCCACACACCACTTGTACAGCCTGTGCCGAGACCGATTTGTATGCACATGCTGCCCGTAGCAGTGCCCTTCTCTGGATCTTTATAAGTTTATCCCTTCCTCTGGTGAACCTCAACGCCGTATTCCACACGGGAGCTCCATATAAAAGGATCGAGTTGACTACTCCTATGAGAACCCTTCTCTTAAGGGTGTTGGGCCCTCCGATGTTTGGGAGGATCTTCGAAAGTGCTGATAGCCTTGCTACAAATTTGTGTAACGTGCTGTGTAAAGCGCAAGCGATGGTCCAACTGGATGCCGAGATATTTAAAGCTATTTGTGGGTGTAATTATTGTATTTTTTATCCTGAATTGTATAAAACTTCTGTCTCTAGAACCTTTAAAGATAACACATTCGGTCTTCGCCTCTGAGAGTTCTAAGCTGTTATGTTCCATCCACCTTTGGACCTTCTCAAGCGTTTGGTTTACAGTAAGAGTCAGATGATACGAATTATCACTTTCCACGAATATGACTAGGTCATCTGCAAAAGCCACCATAGACACGCCTTCACTGGTCTTTATTCTCAGTAGGTCGTCGTACAGTATATTCCGCAGGGTTGGGCCCAGTACTGAGCCCTGTGGGACTCCGGCAGTCAACCTCATTTTTTTCCCTGGCGTCACGATTACTTCCCGATCCGTTAAGTAGGCTTTTACCAGGTTGACTAGGTACGTGGACAGATTTTTCCTCTCTGCGGCATTGACTATGTGAGGCCATGAGGCCGAGTTGAATGCATTCTTAACATCGAGTGCTATTGCTACCCCCCAGTGTTTCTTGCAGTCCCCAATTTTTTTGGTAAGCAGCTTCGCAGCCATAATCGTCGAACGCCCTTTGCGAAAGCCAAACTGGTTGTCGGAGATGCAGTCCCTGTCCTCCAGTTCTCTCTCCATCCTATTTTTAATTATCCTCTCGTATAGTTTGCCAACAGAATCCAACAGGCAAATTGGCCTGTATGAGGAGGTTTGTTCAGCCGGCTTTCCCTTTTTCCATATTAGAATCAAGGATGCCACTTTAAATTGTTTCGGGAAAATTTGGAAAATTTGTTTCTGTAGTAAATCGTTAAAAGCGTTCAAAAATAGCGTTGGCTTCTGCTGTACTGCAATGCTCACCATATCAGGGGTAATTTGATCAGGCCCTGGAGCTTTCCCTTTTACTATTCTGTTCGCAGCTTCTATTAGTTCTTCGTAAGTCAGCTCTGACGGGTAGGTGGGATAAATGGGGGTGAATTCGTCCGAGTGCTTTTTGGGGAGTAAGGCCTCAGCTGCTTCCCACTGCTTTGCCTTGGAAAGTTTAAATGGTGCGCGCAGTCCCTTCATGGCGATCTTGTAGCCGTCTCCCCATATATCTTCGTCTATCTTGTTAACCAGTTCCAGCCATAGATTCTTCTTGGAATCTACTATTGCCTTTTTTAATTGGTTCTTTTTTCCTTTGAATGTGGATTTTGCTTGTTCCACGTCCCTGCCGATCCTGTTCGCCCTGGTTAGAACTCTCTTTGCCGCTATCGCCTCCTTTCTAGCCGTTGCTATCTCAGGTGTCCACCAGTAGGGGTACATGCCACTTTCTTTAGCCGTTTTCTTGATGGATTTTTTAAGGGCCTCTGTTATGTCCTCGATACTGTTGTTGTCATTAAGATTCTCCAGCGTTTTACATATAGATTCTTTGGTAGCTATATGTTTAATTCTAATATTTCCCGCGGGTTTTCCCTTACCTAAATTAAAAATTATGGGCCTATGGTGGGTAAAGAGGCTTGAGTTGAGAATTTCCCATTTGGTCACTTCCTTATACAGGTCTTTAGTAATCAGTGTTACGTCAATGTGTGAACAACTATTACCCCTAACAAAAGTTGGGCTACCATCGTTCAGGCATATTAGGTCATGCTGCGCGATTCGTTCGCTCCAGATGTCTCCTCTGTTGTCGCATACTGGAGATCCCCATAGTGGCGATTTCGCGTTTATGTCTCCCAGGACGATTGTCCTGTGCCTGATCCGGGAGAGATGTGTGAAAATCTCATCTACAATCTCCTTATATCTACTCAGGTTAACACTTGGTGGAATGTAGCATGGGATTATGGAGACATTTTCCAGACTGATTATAATGTAACCCTGCCCTTTCTTACAGCTATTTACCCCTAACTTGTTGCTGCTGAAGTGAACTGCCACATCTACATTTGTATCTGTTATCCATCTTCCGAGACTCGTGATTCTTTTATTGGGTTCGCAGACCACAATCAAATCCGTGGAATTTTCTGAGGCCATGGCGAACAGGAGGTCATAGGCCACTCGCTCCCTCCCTACATTTATTTGGATGACTGCGAATGTTGAGTTGGGATTTCAGCCATTGACTGGCTGGCTTCATGTTCCTTGTTTTCCTCGTATGCTAGACGTTCGTTGTTATGTGCAGAGAAGACGTCATCTTCTGTGTATGTGGATAGCGGGCCAATGCGCCCTGCTATCGTGATGTGGGTGCTATTTTGCCTTTCCTTTGCCCTTGCTTTCTTTAGAGCTTCTTTAAACTTAGGGCATCCCATGCCGCCCATCCTGTGTGTCTCATTACAGAGGACACATGTTTCTACATCACTACAGCCCTTTGAGTCATGGCCTGGCCTGCCACAGCGGAAGCAAGCTCCTTTTCTATCCGGGCCATTACATAGAGAGGTTATATGATCGTACCCCCAGCATCTAGTACATTTCGTGACATTTACCCTCTTTTCTAGCTGGCATCTTACCATTCCCACCCTGATATGTCCATAAGATAGAAGTGTTTCAGCAATCCTTGAGGGTAACACGACTGTGGTAGCTTGCATACTACCACGCATTGGTCTAATCGCGGTGATCTTATACTCTTCCTCCCAGCTTCCGATAGCCCTCTCCAGAGACTCTATTATCTCCCCTTCCGTGACGTCCGCTGCCATACCTCGAAAATGTATCGCAGTGCTGTTTCCAGTCCCTAGCTGAACTGTCTTAATCCCCCCCTCTGTAGTGCCAATAGCTGCTCTGATATTTCTTAATGCCTCATTATTTTTCTCCATAGTGATAAGTAGCTTGCCATCTTTAGTGCTGCGGAGAGACCGTACTGCCTCTGATGACCCAGTATTTTTTATGGCACTTTTGACCGTGTTCAGGTTATCTTCATATTCCGTGCCCTTTTTTGACACGATCATGCCATAGGTCGTCCTTTCCTTTTTGTTATTGGTATAAATTTCCACCGTAGCCTCGGAGTCCTTGAATATCGCCTCGCACATTTTTCTCAGCACCCCCACTGACATACAGTTTACGTGGTGAATGGCAACTTTACCACATTTGCCGACCTCATCTCTAACTAATTGAAGTTTCTCCCATATGTCTTCTCTGGTGCCAGAATGCTTAATTTTTATCACCTTCTTTGTCGCTTCTGATCCTGCTCGGGATTTCAACAAAGTCCTTTGTTCTAAGACCTCGAAAGGTTCTTCAATTCCATCCAGTTCCGGGTATTTATCCCGGTACATTCTTTGTATACTACCGGACATTTTTGGGTCAGTGGGTTCGACGAGAACAACCTTTGTAACGTCATTGTTGGTGTTGATGGGATTGCCAACTATGACACTTGTCCGTCTGTATATATTGTTACTCCAGTTAGTGTCCGCCACTATGTTCCATTTTGCGAAAGTGTCGATATCCTCGATCTGGGATACTATTTTCACTGCTGCCCCTGCGTGCCACGGGTCCGTTTGGGATTCCGAGTCAATTGTGATTTTTTCCGTTTCTGCATATCTATGTTTTTCTAACCATTTTTGAACCAAGTCTTTTTTAAAGTTACTGCTGGTTTTCCTTAATTTTTGAGCTACCTCCTTAATTTGTTTATGGGTGTTCGGTATGTCTGTAATGAGTTTGTGCAGGTCATTTATTAATTTCTCATGGGTCTCTATGCTCTCCATGAGAGTGAAGTATTCCACTGATTCTCTCTTCTTATATATTCCTTCATCCGAAGTAGATCGGATTGCCTTCCTTTTGGTGCCAGTAGAGGCTGGTATTACAAACATGCCAGAGTAGGAATTCCTTCTCCTCTCAGTTACGCCTGCTTTGTCATCTCTTCCCGAATGTTTTGAACCGATCGGGTCGCCCTCGGTTATATTGATAGTCTTAATATTACTGTTCATTTTATCCCACGAGTTGGGCAGAAAAAAGGTCCAACGGGGCAGTGCTTCCTTACCCCGCTAAGGCTAAGTTCCCCTCCGGTTTGCCACATCCATCGGGCATCGCTCGAGACATCCCTGTATCCCCCGGTGCCATGCATCCCATCAGCGCGATGGTGTTACACCTTGGGATTGGGGGGTTTTTTGTAGCTGGTTGTCTCCATCTAGAGTCTTCTGTCTGGGTTACCATACCATAGCCAAGGAGTCCCAGTTTTACGGCGCCGGGAATTCGCCGTTCGCCCCCCATGTCTGGTAGGACTTGTCAGTGTGTTCGGATGTAACTTGGGCGCGTTGGATCTTCTACTGGCATTCACTGGTGCTACCTACTCGACATCAGAAGCCCCGCCAGTGCCCCACTGACCATTTCTTGAGCTGTTTCTTGGCTTCACTCGTCCCTTCCCGTCCTTACGGCTCGAGAAGGGATGAAGTTACTGAGCCACTCCACCTACGACAAGGTCCTACAGCTCCTAGGAGTGGAAACTAACCTAACCTAACCTTTTTTTGCGGGTGGGAAAATCTTCAAGAAGACGCCTGGGAAGGAGTCCCAGGTGTGCGAATTCAACCAGGTGCGTTTTAAACCCCTCGCCTACTACCAGGCTGATGGGCCATCCACTCTTAGTAAAGCCGCACCCGATCGCCTACCAGCTAAAAACCCACCCTCTTCTCCACCGACACACACGGTACCGTTCTTAGCGAACATATCGTCGTTGTGTGCCGGTTTTGCTCCTCTCCCTCATTGTCTTTGTCTGTCACTTCCGTCGGGCATCGTTCGCGACACTTCTGTAACCCCCAGTGCCATGCATCCCTTGGGCACGATGGTGTTACACCTTGGGATTGGGGGGTTTTTTGCCGTAGGTTTTCTCCTTCGGGACTCTTTAGTCTGGGTTACCATACCATAGCCGAGAGGGTCCCCGTTTTTCGGCGCCGGGAACTCGCCGTTCGCCCTCCAAATCTGGTAGGACTTGTCAGTGTGTTCGGATGTAACTTGGGCCTGTTGGATCTTCTACTGGTATTTCTTGGTGCTATCTACTCGACATCAATAGCCCCACCAGTGCACCACTGACCATTTTTGAGCTGTTTTTTAGCTTCACTCTTCCTCTCCCATCCTTACGGCTCGAGAGAGGAGGAAGTTACTGAGCCACTCCACCTACGACAAGGTCTTACAGCTCCTAGGAGTGGAACCTAACCTAACCTAACCTAACCTAACCTAACCTAACCTAACCTAACCTAACCTAACCTAACCTAACCTAACCTAACCTAACCTAACCTAACCTAACCTTTTTTTTCCGGAGGTGGGGAATCTTCAACAAGACTGACAGCTGGATAGACCAGCCAGTGTGGGTTTCCAACCCCCCCCCCCCCGACTCGACAGCACATATACCTCCTGCTTCGCAGAAGATGCATTCACTGTCACCCCGAGAGAGCCAGCGTCGCCAGTAAACCCCACTCCCCTCACCCGAACTGTGGGACCACCCTTCCGGGCATTACTTCACAGCTCGAGCGGGTCTGCTACTGAAAAATACCAACATACCAGCAATATCGTGTATATCAAGAAAAAATATATATAAAAACCTATCTCAAAAACATAACAACATTGAATGTAAAGTTCTAATAAAAATAAATGAATAAATACCTATACCTACCTTAAAGAAAATAACCATATAAATAAATAAAAACAAGACCATCTATGTGCAAAAAGAATAAATGTATAAATAAAAACTCCATTTTATTCGGGACTACTCAAACCCCCCACCCTTCTTTCCCTCTCCTGTGATGCCCTCTCCCCAATTTCTTTTAGCCCCATAACCGCTTTGAAGAATCCTCTCATTATTTCCCACTTTTCCTCTGACTCCAGCATGCACCCTACCATATTTCCTGCCCCCAGTACCAATCCCAATCTCCCCTCTACCTCACCCCTCTCCTTATGCCATCTCGTGCATAAAAACATTGTATGCTGGACGTCGTCCCTATCCCCACAGTACAAACACCTTTCGTCCCTCGCTTTCCCAATATTATGCGTAAACACCCTAAAAGAACCATGCCCTGACAATACCTGGGTTGTGAAGTAGTCTAGCTTGCGGTGTTTGCATCCCAGCCAGCCCTCCATATCATTCACTATCTTCCGCGTCCATGCCCCCTTTGCATTTCCTTCCCTCAACCTTCTTATCCATTTATCCTGTATTTCCTCCTCTATCAATCCTTTATTTTCCCTACCCCTCTTCCAAGTTTGCACCCTCTCCTCGACTAACAAGTCAATTGGAGGTACACCTGTGATTATCTGGATTGCGTCATTGGATATTGTTCTATATCCCGACGCAATCCTTAGCAGCATCACCCTCTGCACTTTTGTCATATCATCTCGGCATTTTTTTATTTTCATGGCCCCTCCCCATAAGGGCGCACCGTATAATAGAATTGATTTGACCACCCCCCATAGCATTCTCCTTTTTGCGTCCCCAGGTCCCCCTAGATTCGGAAGCACCCTGCTTAATGTTGCCGCCCTATCACCAGCCTTTTTCACTACCTGTCTAACATGTGGACCAAAATACACCCCTCTGTCCAGCCATAAGCCCAAATATTTACATTCCCTCCCCGGCTCTATTCTATACCTCCCCCCCCAATTCAAAAGAGACATTTCTCCCTCTAGGCCCGTAGAGCCGTTTTCTGGTGCTATCTACTCGACATCAATAGCCCCACCAGTGCACCACTGACCATTTTTGAGCTGTTTTTTAGCTTCACTCTTCCTCTCCCATCCTTACGGCTCGAGAGAGGAGGAAGTTACTGAGCCACTCCACCTACGACAAGGTCTTACAGCTCCTAGGAGTGGAACCTAACCTAACCTAACCTAACCTAACCTAACCTAACCTAACCTAACCTAACCTAACCTAACCTAACCTAACCTAACCTAACCTAACCTAACCTAACCTAACCTAACCTAACCTAACCTAACCTAACCTAACCTAACCTAACCTAACCTAACCTAACCTAACCTAACCTAACCTTTTTTTTCCGGAAGTGGGGAATCTTCAACAAGACTGACAGCTGGATAGACCAGCCAGTGTGGGTTTCCAACCCCCCCCCCCCCCGACTCGACAGCACATATACCTCCTGCTTCGCAGAAGATGCATTCACTGTCACCCCGAGAGAGCCAGCGTCGCCAGTAAACCCCACTCCCCTCACCCGAACTGTGGGACCACCCTTCCGGGCATTACTTCACAGCTCGAGCGGGTCTGCTACTGAAAAATACCAACATATATGAGCAATACCGTGTATATCAAGAAAAAATATATATAAAAACCTATCTCAAAAACATAACAACATTGAATGTAAAGTTCTAATAAAAATAAATGAATAAATACCTATACCTACCTTAAAGAAAATAACCATATAAATAAATAAAAACAAGACCATCTATGTGCAAAAAGAATAAATGTATAAATAAAAACTCCATTTTATTCGGGACTACTCAAACCCCCCACCCTTCTTTCCCTCTCCTGTGATGCCCTCTCCCCAATTTCTTTTAGCCCCATAACCGCTTTGAAGAATCCTCTCATTATTTCCCACTTTTCCTCTGACTCCAGCATGCACCCTACCATATTTCCTGCCCCCAGTACCAATCCCAATCTCCCCTCTACCTCACCCCTCTCCTTATGCCATCTCGTGCATAAAAACATTGTATGCTGGACGTCGTCCCTATCCCCACAGTACAAACACCTTTCGTCCCTCGCTTTCCCAATCTTATGCGTAAACACCCTAAAAGAACCATGCCCTGACAATACCTGGGTTGTGAAGTAGTCTAGCTTGCGGTGTTTGCATCCCAGCCAGCCCTCCATATCATTCACTATCTTCCGCGTCCATGCCCCCTTTGCATTTCCTTCCCTCAACCTTCTTATCCATTTATCCTGTATTTCCTCCTCTATCAATCCTTTATTTTCCCTACCCCTCTTCCAAGTTTGCACCCTCTCCTCGACTAACAAGTCAATTGGAGGTACACCTGTGATTATCTGGATTGCGTCATTGGATATTGTTCTATATCCCGACGCAATCCTTAGCAGCATCACCCTCTGCACTTTTGTCATATCATCTCGGCATTTTTTTATTTTCATGGCCCCTCCCCATAAGGGCGCACCGTATAATAGAATTGATTTGACCACCCCCCATAGCATTCTCCTTTTTGCGTCCCCAGGTCCCCCTAGATTCGGAAGCACCCTGCTTAATGTTGCCGCCCTATCACCAGCCTTTTTCACTACCTGTCTAACATGTGGACCAAAATACACCCCTCTGTCCAGCCATAAGCCCAAATATTTACATTCCCTCCCCGGCTCTATTCTATACCCCCCCCCCCAATTCAAAAGAGACATTTCTCCCTCTAGGCCCGTAGAGCCGTTTTCTGAGTGGGTCGTAAAAGATGTTCCACATGGTCGGCCCCAATAGCGATCCCTGTGGAATTCCCGCCGTTACTCCATAATATTCCCCCCCACCCATCATAATTCGCCTTCCCTGGAAATACCTTGTGAGCACTCGTATCAGGTACTTCAGCATATTTCTCCTCTGCAATTCGCTGAGAATGTGCTGTATAGGGACTGTGTTGAAAGCATTCTTCACGTCTACCATTACCATCACACACCATCTCTCTTTTCCACTCCCCATCCTCGTGCTATTTTCCCTTCGAATTATCTGCTCCACCGCCATTACTGTGGACTTTCCCTCCCTGAACCCATATTGGTTACCAGCCAAATTTCCACTTTCCTTTAACGCTACCTCCAACCTCCCCCTAACCAGGTGTTCATATAACTTTGACCCACTGTTTGTTAAACATAGCGGTCTGTATGAAGAGGTCTTCCCCTCTGGCCTTCCTGTCTTTGGTATTAACACCAGTCTGGCCAACTTCCAGCCCAGTGGAAATTCGCCCCTTTTCAATAGATCATTCATCCATTCCGCTACTATTGCAATATGGTCCTCAACCAAGTCCTTCAAACATTCAGGAGGTATGCCATCCGGCCCCGGCGCTTTCCCCGTCTTCAGCCTTTTGCATGCCTCCTTTATTTCTGTCCATGTGAAGCTAGGGACTTCCTCCCCATCCTCACTTCCCATGTCAACATTTCCTATCCTTTCCCCTTTTGGAAACAAGGCTTTGACTATCTGCTCTTTTTTCTCCTTCGAAAGCTGGAATGATGGTCCACCACCCTTAAAAGCTCTCGTGACAATCTTATATCCCTGTCCCCAAATGTCCTCTTCCAGCTCATCACATAGTTTCTTCCATTGCTTCCTCTTCTCTTTTTTTATTTCCGTTCTGAGCAGTCTCCTCTGCTGTTTGTACACCTCCCATGCCCCCTCCCTCTCAATTCCCTTACTCGTCTTCATCACCAACCTCCTCGCTCTAACACACTCCTCCCTCAATTCCCCCATCTTGTCACTCCACCAGTACTGTGTATACTTAACCCTCCCCTTCTGGAATTTCGCCTTTTTTCCTGCTTTTGATAATATATCTTCCATCTGTTCATAACCCCCTCTTACCCCTCCCATATTTTTTATCAGTCTGTTGATCTCTTTCCTGAAAAGCCTTTTATCAACACTGTGGTGACCCTCAAGCTGCGAAGTCTTCGCCCTGCCCCCCTTAAACTCATACACTATGTGCTGGTGCAGTGACAGGGTCTCCCCGTCCAGCACTTGTCATCCCTGCACCTTCCTTGCCAGCTTCCCTGTGACCAGGGTTATATCTATGAAAGATTCCGATGACCCCCTAATAAATGTCGGCCTAGTTCCCTCATTTGCTATGACCAGCCCCAACTGCGCAGCCCATTCTAAAATATAGATACCCCTTTCATCCGTTTTCGGCGCCCCCCATCCTACAGCTTTAGCCCCCCCTACGATGCATTCCTTACCCCCTTTCCCACTAAGTTCATAATTTCATCTACTATCGCCTTAAAAGCTTCGAAGCTAATGTTTGGTGATATATATCCCATCCCGACTGTCTGGGCACTCCTCTACCCTCTCAGCCGTGCATGTTTTTGAAAACGACTCCTCTGGCCATTCTTCGTCCACTAGTTCTGAGAATTCATCTTCCTCAACTCCTCTCGCTATAGCCATCTTTATTTGTTTCAATCTTTCCTTCTTTCTAGCTTCAGTCTCCCTTTCTATATCTTCCTGGTCCACCTGCACTCCCATATCGCACATTACCACCCCCGTTTCCCTCCTGTCTGGTTTTTCCGTCTCCTTTGCAATCTTTGTTTCCTCGTATTCCTGCAACTTCTTGTGTGTTTTCGTGATTGTCTTGTACAAGTTTCTTGTGCCCTCCTTTATTTCCACTTTTGTATTGACGATTTCCTTTGTAAGAGCAAAGAGTTTTTTGCCCTCCTCGAACACTCTGTTTATGAGTTCTCGGATTTCCGCCAGCTCCTCGCTGTCCTTCTTTTCTTCTTCTTCTTCTTCCCTCTTCCTTTTGACGAGAAGAACAAGCTTCTTGGTTTCCGTTTCCTTCAGATTTTTTCCTTTCGTATCGTCCTCTCTTTTTTTTTACTTGGCCTGCCCTCTTCGTCGCTTATAATTTCCACAATTTCTTAAATACCAGTGATCCCATAGGCCCCCAGTTGAGCCATCGATGATTCCTTATCATCCCTCTCCCAACTAGCCATCCTCTCGAGTTCCGACTGTGTAACCTCTCCACTTGGAGTATGAAAAGCATCCTCATGTCCTCCGATCCTTCCGGCTTCCATTGGGGGAGTCCTCGGAAGAGAGTTCCTTCTTCTGAATGCCTTTTGCCCTTCCATGTCTCCCTCTTGGTTCCCTGTATCTCCTCTTTCCTTATTCGTAGCCTTTCCCATATCCAGTCCGTCGTCTTTCATTTCCATTGTGTTTTTTGTTTTATTCCTATCCATCTACATCCCACGAGTTGGGCCGAAAGTATGTCCAGCGTGGCAGTGCGCCCTTACCACGCTAAGGCTAGTACAATGGAGTTTTGCCAGGTACTCCAAGGGGATCGTCCACGATGCTCTAACCCTCGCACCTGGCATACCCTCAGCACGATGCCATACACCTTAGTAGTGGGGATTGTTTAGCGAAGTTTACTCCTCTAGGCTTTTTCTCACGGTTGCCTCCGGACGCAGTAGCTTCCACAGTCTACACTACACCACGAACATAGCTGCTTACCCCTATGTTGTTGGTTTTTTATCGAGGTTTACTCCTCTATTCCTTTGATCCGCGGGCAATTCTTCAGGTTCCCATGCTGGATCCTTATCCATCGCCTATCCTGAGGGTTGGTCGGTCATGAGTCCCTTACAGCGCTCAAAAGCGCCGGGCCCTTAGAGCGTTGAGAAACGCACGGGACCCCAGCGCTGAAAAGCACGAGTCCCATAACTGACCACGCCCCCTGGAGACACCCTATCAGCCATCGGGACACGCCGTGTCGGGTGGGAAACCCCCTCCTCCGGAAACTTGTATGGGAGATTAGGGGTGAATCACTTCCAGCCTCTCTCATCCAACCCCCCGGAGCACGTTCTTGAGCTGTTTTTTGGCTTCACTCCTCCCTTCCCGTCCTTGCGGCGCGAGAGGGGAGGAAGTTACTGAGCCACTCCACCTACGACAAGGTCCTACAGCTCCTAGGAGTGGAACCTAACCTAACCTAACCTTTTTTTTTTGCGGGTGGGAAAATCTTCAAGAAGACGCCTGGGAAGGAGTCCCAGGTGTGCGGATTCAACCAGGTGCGTTTTAAACCCCTCGCCTACTACCAGGCTGATGGGCCATCCACTCTTAGTAAAGCCGCACCCGATCGCCTACCAGCTAAAAACCCACCCTCTTCTCCACCGACACACACGGTACCGTTCTTAGCGAACATATCGTCGTTGTGTGCCGGTTTTGCTCCTCTCCCTCATTGTCTTTGTCTGTTTCTTTCCGTTTGTTCTTGTATCTTCATGATGTGAGTAACGCACTGTATGACTTGGGCAAATGTCTCTCTGTTTCTCGTGGCAGCTTCCACTATGGTCTTACCATCGAGAGACCCCGCCGCTGTCCTTAAACCATTTCTTTCTCCCTCATATCGAGGGCACTCTAATACCACGTGTTGCGCGTCGTCCGTCACACCGCACTCAGGGCACAGATCATCTGCTGTTTTCTTTATCCCGTACGTATATTTCCTAAAGGATCCGTGCCCTGTTAAAAATTGGGTGAAGAAATAATTTGTTCTGCTGTGTGCGCATCCGTGCCATTTTCTCACGTCTGGTATTAGAGTCCTCGTCCATGAAGCTTTGGAACTCTCACTTTGCCATCTCTGCTGCCACCTACTTCTTTCTCTTTTTTCTTTTCTAGCCATCTCATTAACATATTTTCTTTTGTACAGTCTGACTCTCTCTTCTACTAGTATGTCGATGGGTATAGTCCCTGCCTGTAGTGCAATCGTCGACACTGTTCGGTAAGCACTACAGACCCGGAGCAGCGGTTTCCTTTGTGCTTTTGTTATCATCGGCTTATATTTTTCTTTGGACAGGGCCTCATGCCACACTGGGGCCCCGTAGAGTAGTATCGAGTGAATAGTCTCTAATACTACTCTTCTCTTTTGCGTCCCGGGACCTCCTACGTTTGGCATTATCTTCTGGAGTATCGAGATCCTGTCTTCCGTTTTTGCTACCGCTGCCTCTATGTGTTTAGAGAAAGCCAGTCTGTCATCAAAGATGATGCCCAAGTACTTAGCCGTTCTCTGCGGTACTATTACGTTATTCTGGTATTGGAATTTGATATTTTCACGATCCCTTGGTCCCCTCAGTATTATAATCTCAGTTTTTCCTACTGCGAGTTCTAGATCGGTCGACTCTATCCATTCTCCTATCTTTACCATTGATTTATTTACTGTTCTGATGATACCCCAATTCGTGTCGTTTTCCGCTATTATCGCTAGGTCGTCCGCGTATGCGATCGTTTTTGCCCCCTTTGTCATCTTCAATTCAAGTACCCCGTTATATAGTATATTCCATAGGGTGGGTACTAAGACCGACCCCTGGGGTACTCCGGCGGTAACTTTCATCTTGTTTCTCCTGGATACGCATACGCTCCTATCCGATAGGCAGTCCTTGATCACGTTAACCCTATCTGTTCCAGCTTTGCGATAATGAGACCCCAGTTTGCGGTATTAAATGCGTTTTTAATGTCTAGAAGTGTCGGAACTACCCACCTTTTTTTTATTTCTTCGCCGCGTTTTTCACCAATTCCGCGGCGTCTATAGCTGAACGACCGGAGGCTATGAAGATACTAATAAAGATAAAACCGGGTTTGATTAAAGACATTTTAAACGATCTACTGCGAAGACAAGTGTTTCCCAGGGAACTGAAAGAAGCGAACCTAATGTTGCTACTGAAACCTGGGAAACCTCCCAATTCGCCGGCCTCGTATATGCCGATATGCTTATTAGACTGTCTAGGAAAATACTATGAAACTCTACTCAAAAATAGATTAGAAAAATTCCTGGACAGCAACGGGACTCTATCAGAACAGCAATACGGATTCCGCAAGGGTCTTTCAACCTAACCTAACCTTTTTTTTTCTCCCAGAGGAAAAAGGGGAAGCTCTGCCAGACTGCCTCAGCAGCTGGGATGTGCAATGCCGCTGAGTACCGTGTGGGGCTCACACCCACTAAACCCCCACCTCTTGTGCTACCAGCTTACTCCCGGAAAAAGGCATTACCCATGACTTCAGAAGTAGCCGTAGATACAAAAAAAAATATATTTAATTTTCCGCCCTGTCTCTGTCTTCAATTTCTTTTCTTTCCATAATATTGCAGATAAATGCATACATCAGGTTCCACTTTTCCGGATGACTAAGCATAATTTCAACTAGGTCATCCGTTCCTGGGAAAGTACCCATACTTGCTGCCACTTCCTCTCTCTCTCTCTTGACCATCTACTGCATTCTTCATACATGTGTTCCGGACTATCACTGATTCCGCACGTATGGCATAAATCAGTCGTGGTTTTGCCAATTCTGTTTGTATAAGTCCCAAAAGATCCATGCCCAGTTAGGTACTGCGTAAAATAATAGTTCGTTCTCTTGTGCTTACACTCTATCCAGTTTGGGATATCCTTGATAAGCCTCCGGGTCCACTTCGCCGTTCCACTGTTTTCTGTCCATCGTCGCTGCCATCTTCCCACTGTTTTTTTCCGCGCCATCCTTCTCTTCCCAGTAAGCCTCGTTCCTATTTTGTATAGCATACAGATCTCCGCTGACATCAGGTCCAATGGCGGGAAGCCCGATATTACTTGGGCAGCATCCGCAGATACCGTTCTGTAGGCCGATATCACCCTCAGTAATCCCTTTCTCTGTGTGCTAATAAGTTTGTCCCGATATTTTTGAGTTTTAAGAACTACTCTCCACACCGGGGCAGCATATAGAAGGACACTATGCATGATCGTGCATAGCACCTGTCGCCTTGCATAATTCGGTCCGCCGATGTTTGGAAGGAGTCTTCTCATAATTTACGTTTTTCTATTTGCCTTCTCTATGCAGTAATCCACGTGCTTGGTGAAAGATAATTTGGGGTCCAGTACCACACCCAGATATTTGAGCGTGTTTGATGGCTTGACCATGCTGGCCTTTAGTCTGATCTGAAAGTTTTCCCTGTTCCTTGGGCCCCTGAGTATTATCAGCTCAGTCTTCTGGGTGGCAACCTCCAAACCTACTGAACTCATCCACTCCAGGACCCTTGCAGAAGCGCGTTCAGCCTTTCTCATTACTTCATCTCCTTCGATGGTAACCAATAAGTCATCCGCATAGGCGATCATCGTCGTTGTGTGCCGGTTTTGCTCCTCTCCCTCATTGTCTTTGTCTGTTTCTTTCCGTTTGTTCTTGTATCTTCATGATGTGAGTAACGCACTGTATGACTTGGGCAAATGTCTCTCTGTTTCTCGTGGCAGCTTCCACTATGGTCTTACCATCGAGAGACCCCGCCGCTGTCCTTAAACCATTTCTTTCTCCCTCATATCGAGGGCACTCTAATACCACGTGTTGCGCGTCGTCCGTCACACCGCACTCAGGGCACAGATCATCTGCTGTTTTCTTTATCCCGTACGTATATTTCCTAAAGGATCCGTGCCCTGTTAAAAATTGGGTGAAGAAATAATTTGTTCTGCTGTGTGCGCATCCGTGCCATTTTCTCACGTCTGGTATTAGAGTCCTCGTCCATGAAGCTTTGGAACTCTCACTTTGCCATCTCTGCTGCCACCTACTTCTTTCTCTTTTTTCTTTTCTAGCCATCTCATTAACATATTTTCTTTTGTACAGTCTGACTCTCTCTTCTACTAGTATGTCGATGGGTATAGTCCCTGCCTGTAGTGCAATCGTCGACACTGTTCGGTAAGCACTACAGACCCGGAGCAGCGGTTTCCTTTGTGCTTTTGTTATCATCGGCTTATATTTTTCTTTGGACAGGGCCTCATGCCACACTGGGGCCCCGTAGAGTAGTATCGAGTGAATAGTCTCTAATACTACTCTTCTCTTTTGCGTCCCGGGACCTCCTACGTTTGGCATTATCTTCTGGAGTATCGAGATCCTGTCTTCCGTTTTTGCTACCGCTGCCTCTATGTGTTTAGAGAAAGCCAGTCTGTCATCAAAGATGATGCCCAAGTACTTAGCCGTTCTCTGCGGTACTATTACGTTATTCTGGTATTGGAATTTGATATTTTCACGATCCCTTGGTCCCCTCAGTATTATAATCTCAGTTTTTCCTACTGCGAGTTCTAGATCGGTCGACTCTATCCATTCTCCTATCTTTACCATTGATTTATTTACTGTTCTGATGATACCCCAATTCGTGTCGTTTTCCGCTATTATCGCTAGGTCGTCCGCGTATGCGATCGTTTTTGCCCCCTTTGTCATCTTCAATTCAAGTACCCCGTTATATAGTATATTCCATAGGGTGGGTACTAAGACCGACCCCTGGGGTACTCCGGCGGTAACTTTCATCTTGTTTCTCCTGGATACGCATACGCTCCTATCCGATAGGCAGTCCTTGATCACGTTAACCCTATCTGTTCCAGCTTTGCGATAATGAGACCCCAGTTTGCGGTATTAAATGCGTTTTTAATGTCTAGAAGTGTCGGAACTACCCACCTTTTTTTTATTTCTTCGCCGCGTTTTTCACCAATTCCGCGGCGTCTATAGCTGAACGACCGGAGGCTATGAAGATACTAATAAAGATAAAACCGGGTTTGATTAAAGACATTTTAAACGATCTACTGCGAAGACAAGTGTTTCCCAGGGAACTGAAAGAAGCGAACCTAATGTTGCTACTGAAACCTGGGAAACCTCCCAATTCGCCGGCCTCGTATATGCCGATATGCTTATTAGACTGTCTAGGAAAATACTATGAAACTCTACTCAAAAATAGATTAGAAAAATTCCTGGACAGCAACGGGACTCTATCAGAACAGCAATACGGATTCCGCAAGGGTCTTTCAACCTAACCTAACCTTTTTTTTTCTCCCAGAGGAAAAAGGGGAAGCTCTGCCAGACTGCCTCAGCAGCTGGGATGTGCAATGCCGCTGAGTACCGTGTGGGGCTCACACCCACTAAACCCCCACCTCTTGTGCTACCAGCTTACTCCCGGAAAAAGGCATTACCCATGACTTCAGAAGTAGCCGTAGATACAAAAAAAAATATATTTAATTTTCCGCCCTGTCTCTGTCTTCAATTTCTTTTCTTTCCATAATATTGCAGATAAATGCATACATCAGGTTCCACTTTTCCGGATGACTAAGCATAATTTCAACTAGGTCATCCGTTCCTGGGAAAGTACCCATACTTGCTGCCACTTCCTCTCTCTCTCTCTTGACCATCTACTGCATTCTTCATACATGTGTTCCGGACTATCACTGATTCCGCACGTATGGCATAAATCAGTCGTGGTTTTGCCAATTCTGTTTGTATAAGTCCCAAAAGATCCATGCCCAGTTAGGTACTGCGTAAAATAATAGTTCGTTCTCTTGTGCTTACACTCTATCCAGTTTGGGATATCCTTGATAAGCCTCCGGGTCCACTTCGCCGTTCCACTGTTTTCTGTCCATCGTCGCTGCCATCTTCCCACTGTTTTTTTCCGCGCCATCCTTCTCTTCCCAGTAAGCCTCGTTCCTATTTTGTATAGCATACAGATCTCCGCTGACATCAGGTCCAATGGCGGGAAGCCCGATATTACTTGGGCAGCATCCGCAGATACCGTTCTGTAGGCCGATATCACCCTCAGTAATCCCTTTCTCTGTGTGCTAATAAGTTTGTCCCGATATTTTTGAGTTTTAAGAACTACTCTCCACACCGGGGCAGCATATAGAAGGACACTATGCATGATCGTGCATAGCACCTGTCGCCTTGCATAATTCGGTCCGCCGATGTTTGGAAGGAGTCTTCTCATAATTTACGTTTTTCTATTTGCCTTCTCTATGCAGTAATCCACGTGCTTGGTGAAAGATAATTTGGGGTCCAGTACCACACCCAGATATTTGAGCGTGTTTGATGGCTTGACCATGCTGGCCTTTAGTCTGATCTGAAAGTTTTCCCTGTTCCTTGGGCCCCTGAGTATTATCAGCTCAGTCTTCTGGGTGGCAACCTCCAAACCTACTGAACTCATCCACTCCAGGACCCTTGCAGAAGCGCGTTCAGCCTTTCTCATTACTTCATCTCCTTCGATGGTAACCAATAAGTCATCCGCATAGGCGATCATGCCCACTTTTTCTTCAAGAGGCAGTCTGAGAACCCCCTCATACAGTACATCCCATAATTTAGGGCCCTTTATTGATCCTTGTGGGACTCCCATTGTGCACTGCCATTTAACAGAGCCTGCTTCCACCCATCTATCTCTAAAGTAGTCCTCAACCATCTCCACCAGGTATTCCGAACACTCAGCTTCTCTAAGTTTGTCAATGATGTGATGCCATCTCGCAGTATTAAAGGCATTTTTGACGTCTATAGATATCACCAGTAGCCATTTGCTCTGGGATTTGCTGACCCAATCAGTCAAGCTCAACATCGCCGTTATTGTGGACCTCCGCTTCACAAATCCATGTTGATTCGAGGAAATGACTCCCTTTTCCTCTAATTCTTCGTCCAGCCGATTCATAATCATTCTTTCAAATAATTTGCCAAACGTGTTCAATAGGCACAACGGCCGGTAAGATGAAGATGCGTTGATGTCTTTTCCTTTTTTTGGAATCAACACCAATCTAGCCTTCTTCCAATACTCTGGGAAAGTTCTATCCTGAAGCAGCGAGTTGAACATGGAGAGTACGTCGTTCCTTTTGTGATTACAAACTAGTTTCAGTGTTTCCACTGTCATCCCGTCTGGGCCAGGGGCCTTTCCATTTTTTAATAATACAAGGGCATCCAGTAGCTCGTCTGTTGTGAATGGGGGAGCAATTACTTTAGGCCCTTCTCTTTTTTTATTTTTCTTCCGCCCTTTGGGAATAAATCCGCCACTATTTCTTTCCTTCGTTTAACCGTAAGAGAGAAGGAGGTACTTTGAATTTTCAGCTGTCTTGAGACTATTTTTTAGGCCTCTCCCCAGATGTCTTGGTTTAAATCTTCTACAAGTGCCTTCCATTTTCGCCTTTTAGCTCTGTTGATTTCATTTTTGAGCAGTTTTTTGGTTTCTTTCATGTTTATGTCCATTTGACGTCGTTCCAGTTCTCTTCCCGCTCTCGTGTATTCCCTCCTTCGTTTAATGTATTCTTTCCTCAACTGCTCAATTTGGTCATTCCACCAGTAGGGAAGCTTCTTTCTCTCTCCATTTGCACTTATCCACGATCCCTTCATGGAGTCGATCGCTTGCAGGTATATGCTGCTTCCTGTCTGAGAGTTAGCTATTTTGTTGATGAAGGCTTTCTCATCTATCATGGGCCTGCCATTTGCAGTTTTCCTTTTTAGTTTTTTGCCAGTGTTTATATCATAGTAAATGTGTCCATGATGCGTGTACGGGTTTTCATGTCTCACTTTCCAGTTTCGGATCCTTGCAGCGAAATCTGAGGAAACCAGCGTTACGTCTATGTGCGTCTTGGAGTTATTTCTGATAAACGTTGGGCTAAAGTCGTTTAAGGCTATCAAGTCAAACTGGGCCATAAGCTCTTCAACATGTTCCCCTCTGCGGTCATTTATCGGGGATCCCCAGAGATGCGACTTTGCATTTATATCGCCCATGATAATTTTTCCCCCAACCTTTGTCGATGCGTCCTCAAAAACTTCATCAATTCTGTCCTTGAAGCTCTGCAGACTGATGTTCGGTGAAATATATACTGCGTATACATGCACTCCTGGTATCTCAATATACACATAGTTGTTACAGTTTGCTATCCGTTCTATTTCCACATTTTTGTTTAGTATCTTAACCGCTACATCCTTATTACCGTCTGTGTACCATCCATCCTTTGCACATATTTTCTTATTTGGTTCAGACACCACTACAAGGTCCGTTTCACACGTGATAGCTGCTGCCCATGCCATGTCGTGCGCCATTTTCGCTCTGCCTAAATTTGTTTGCAATATTTTATGCGTCATAAATAACCTACCCTAACCTAACTTACTTAAAATTTCTACTCAATATAGCCAGATTTAACTGCCCAGTAATTTGTGCAGGACTGAATCGGATTTTTCCTCCTGTTCAGCGGCTGCCGGGGTCTTCGGGGGCTTGCCCATGACTTCTATTTCTCAGGCAGTTTCACGCGCACTCTCAGCGATCTTATCGAAGACATCCCAGTACGGATCTAGCCCAGTCTCTGGTCTTGTTTCCGTATCCATTTCACCCTCTTTCATGAATGTCTTTTCCTCGGGCATTTCGGCCTCTTCTGTCGATGTCTTTTCAGTGTGCATTTCGACCTCTTCTATAGCTGCCTTTTCTATGGCCGTCGGTTCGGCCATATCTTGAACTGCACCATTTCTTTCTGAAGCTCTAGCTTTTTTAAGAGCTTCCTTAAATTTGGGGCACTCCATGCTTCCCATTCTATGCGAGTCTTGACATAGGACACATCTAATTCCCTCCATACAACTTTTAATGTCATGACCTAATTTACCGCATTTGAAGCACGCTCCTCTCCTATCCCTTCCATTACATACTGCAGTACTGTGATCATATTCCCAGCATCTTCCACATTTTGTGATTTTTAGCCTTTTCTCAATTTGGCACCTCACTACTCCAACCCTAATATGTTTCTTGCCCAAAAGTACCTGTGCAATTCCTGTCGGTAACACGATCGTAGTAGCCAGCGTGCTGCCGCGCATTGGTCTTAGATCTGATATTTTATAAGCATCTTGCCATGTTCCGATTTGTTTCTCGAAAGCTTCAATTACTTCTTTTTTCGTAGCATCCATGGCCATGCCTCTTATATGTACTGCAATACTCCTGTTTTCTCCTCTCAGTTGAAAGGTTTTTAGCCCATTCCGGGCGGTATCTAGGGCGCATTTAATTTTGCCAACTGCCTCCATATTTTTATCCATCGTGATTAGAAGTTTCCCGTCTTTAGTGCTGCGTAACGACCGAATGGCTTCTGAAGCATCCGTGTCCTTCATTGCACCCTTCACTGTTCTCAAGATATCCTTGTATTCAGTGTCCTTCTTAGACACTATCATTCCGTAAGTAGGTTTTTCTTTTCTAGTCGTAGTGTGGATATTCACAGTAGCTTCAGTACCGGCAAATATAACCTCGCACATTTTCCGCATGTCTTCTACAGTCATGAATGTAATGTGATGAAGGGCCACTTTCCCAAGCTCTCCTATCTCTTCTTTTACCATAGCAATTTTTTCCCATAAATCCTCTCTAGTTCCCTTGAGTCTGATTTTTATAATCTTCTTGGTGACCTGTCCTTTAGATTTTATGAGAGTAATTTGTTTGAGTACCTCATATTCCTCTTCCATCTCCGAGAGCTCCGGGTATTTCTCCCTATATAATCTTTGTATGCTAAGGTCCATTTTTTGGTCTGATGGCTCCACTAAGACTACCTTCGCGTATTCATTGTTCGTGTTTATCGGGCTCCCGACCACCACCTTCGTTCTGTTGAATACGGAGTCGTCCCATCTCTGTCCAATGATCCTTTCGAGTTTCCCCAGGCTGTCTACTTCCTTGATGCTATTAACTACTTTTGTTACCTTCCCGAGGTGCCAAGGTTCCGTCTGCGCATCAGTGTCTACCATAATTTTCTCAACTGGTTCATACTTGTGTCGTTCCAACCATCCAAATACAAGATCTTTCTTGAAGTTATTACAAGTCTTTTTCATTTTAATAGACAACTCCTTAATGGCCTTATGGGTGTTTGGTATCTCTGCCACCAGTCTCTGCAGGTCATTCGTCAATTTTTCATAAGCTTCAAGCCCTTCCTTTATTGTGAAGTACTCAGTGGACTCCCTTTTCTTGTAGACCCCCTCCTCCAAGGCGGATGAATTTGCTTTCCTCTTAGTGCCAGTGCTCGGCATATATAAGCTACTGGGGAGAGAATTTACTCTTCTCCTCCCTTTTTCTATATTCCTGTCTTCTCTTCCCGGGTACTCAGAACCGCCCGGGTCGCCCTCGGTTAAATTTATAATTCCTATATTTTTCCTCATATCATTCCCACGAGCAGCTAACGTCGATCTGCACAGAGCCCCGCATGTACAGATAAGGCTATGTATCCCCTTCGGTTTGCCAGTTCCGTCGGGCATCGCTCCTGACACTCCATCACCCCCAGTGCCATGCATCCCATCGGCGCGATGATGCTACACCTTGGGATTGGGGGAAATTTTTTTCCGCTGGTTTATTCCATCGGGACTCTTCTGTCTGGGTTACCATACCATAGCCAAGTGGTCTCGGTTTTTCGGCGCCGGGAACTCGCCGTTCGCCTTCCGTATCTGGCAGGACTTGTCAGTGTGTTCGGATGTAACATGGGCGAGTTGGATCTTCTACTGGCATTTATTGGTGCTACCTACTCGACATCAGCAGCCCCACCAGTGCCCCACTGACCATATCTTGAGCTGTTTCTTAGCTTCACTCTTCCCTCCCCGTCCTTGCGGCTCGAGAAGGGAAGAAGTTACTGAGCCACTCCACCTACGACAAGGTCATACAGCTCCTAGGAGTGGAACCTAACCTAACCTAACCTAACCTAACCTAACCTAACCTAACCTAACCTAACCTAACCTAACCTAACCTAACCTAACCTAACCTAACCTAACCTAACCTAACCTAACCTAACCTAACCTAACCTAACCTAACCTAACCTAACCTAACCTAACCTAACCTAACCTAACCTAACCTAACCTAACCTAACCTAACCTAACCTAACCTAACCTAACCTAACCTAACCTAACCTAACCTAACCTAACCTAACCTTTTTTTTTTTTTTTTGGGAAGGTGGTTGAAATGCTCTTACGCACGCGTGGTGGGGCCAAGCGCCCGGGGCCGCTTGACCCCACCACACAGTGTTGGACTCCCTCAACGGCCTACCAACTAAACACTCCACCTTCGCTGGCTCTCTACGCGTTTGGAACCACCTATACGGTATATCATCAAACGTGTAAGAGTTGACTAACCATCTCCTAAATTTCTAGTATCTTCCCATATTTTGGAACTTTCTTTCTTCTTCTTCCTTAACTTTCATGATTTCTGTCAATATATTCAAGATGCTGCTGAATTTCAGTTTTTCTGATGTCATTTGTCTTACAATATTGTGCTTTGTGACCACTGTTCCCATGATGGTATTTAGTTTTACTCGATGAGAGAGGAATCTGTTGCAGTAGAAGACTGTATGTTGTGCATCGTCTATGAGCCCACAGTACACACACAATGAATCTGCGGCTTTCCCGATCTTCTCGGTGTATTTTCTGAATGAACCGTGGCCGCTTAAGAACTGACTAAAAAAATAATTTGTTTCTCTGAATTCGCATTTTGTCCAGAGTCCAACATGCGGAATTAACATCCGTGTCCATGATCCCTTTTGCTCTATCTCCCACTCACTTTGCCACCTATCAATGCTAATTTGTCTCTCGTCTTCTTTATGTGCTTGGCCATCCTCGCGCTGGAAGAGGCGGTCACGCTCGTCTAAAAGCAGATGGATTGGAATCGTTCCACTAATCACTTGTAGAGCTGCTGTAGATATCGTACGATAACCGCAGACTGCTCTTAATAATATTTTCCTTTGGCATTTCTCTAGCATGCGTCTACAGGTTCCGTATCTTAAAGCCCCGCACCAGATTGGAGCGCCGTATAACAATATGGAATGTACTACTCCCACCAAGGCCTCTCTTTTTAGAGCGGATGGACCTCCAATATTTGGCAAAATTTTGTTTAATGTGGCTATACGTTGTTCTGCTTTAATGCACGTTTTCCTAATGTGTTCACTGTATCTTAATCTTGGGTCCAAGTGAATTCCTAAGTATTTTAATAGATTGCTTCTACGTATCTCCACTCCGTTTATGTTAAACTTTATATGGTCATTATCTCTAGGGCCTTTCAGTATTATCGCCTCTGACTTATGTTCTGCAAGCTTTAAACTGTTCTGCCTAATCCACCTGCTTATTTTTTCTAAAGCAGAGTTGCCATTTCTTACAAGTTCAAGAGAATTGTCACTCTCGATCAGTACTGCCAGGTCATCTGCGAAAGCAATGAGTTTTATCCCTTTCGGAGTTTTTATTCTCAGTATATCATCGTAGAGGATGTTCCAGAGACTCGGTCCCAGCACCGAACCCTGTGGGACGCCCGCCGTCAAATCCATGTTTTCTCCTGGTGTTACAATTAGTTTTCTATCCGATAAGTAGTTTTTTATAATGTTTTGAATATACACTGGCAATCCTTTTTTCCTGCATGCTCTTATAATGTGGGGCCATGACGCTGAATTGAAAGCATTTTTAATGTCGATCGCTATGAGTGCAATCCATATCCTCTTGCTCGCCCTTATATGGCTTGTTACACAATTCACTGCCATGATAGTGGATCTTTTCTTCCTGAATCCGTATTGAGAATTGGACAATGCTTCAGCGCTCTCTAGTTCTGTATCGATTCTGTTCTTTATGATCTTCTCGTACAGTTTTGCAATGCAGTTCAGTAGGCAGATCGGTCTATATGATGAGTTTTCATCATCGGGTTTACCATTTTTCCATATAAGAGTCAACTTAGCTATCTTAAATTCGGTCGGGAAAGCTTGCTCCTCTAGTAGTTCGTTGAGCACCCTGAGGAAAACATCTGGCTCAGCTTTGACTGCTGTTTTTAATATCTGTGGTGAAATATTGTCTGGACCTGGGGCTTTACCTGCTTTTATGGCGTTGCAAGCTTCAGTAAGTTCATCGAGAGTGATCGGTTTTTGGACTTCTATTGGATTTACAGCATATTCTTCCGTGATTTTTTGTGGAAACAAATCTCTAGCTACTTCGCGTTGCCTAACTGCTGCTAGCCTATAAGGGTTCAGTGCTCTAATGTCTCTCATGGCTATTTTATATCCGTCTCCCCATATATCATCATTTAACTTATCAATCAGGTCCTTCCACGTTTCCCTCTTTGTCCTGTTGATTTCTAGCTTCAGATCTTTTTTGCATTTTTTCAGTTCCGCTGCAAGAATGTCGGCAGGATAGTTTGCCGACCTTCTCCTCGTGAGTAATCTCCTCTTCTTAAGGCAGTTATTTCTGAGCTCCTGTATCTCAACCGTCCACCAATATGGAAATCTTCCCTGACAGGTGCAGATTGATTTTGTCGCTTTTTTGATCGCATCAGTAATAGTATTTACATTTGTTAGAGTAAGTTCCGAATTGACCAGTTTCTTAAAAAAAATTTCGTCTAGTACTTGGAGGCAGTTCCCTTGTGCATGTCTTTTGATGTTGCTGCTAATTTCTATTATAATGGGGCAGTGAAAAGTGAAAATGTTTTTGTCCAGCGTTTTCCATGTGACTACTTTTTTACTAATATCTTCGGTTGCCCATGTTACGTCGATGTGCGACCGAGATACTCCTCTAACGAATGTCGGTGATCCATCATTTAGACATACCAAGTTATACTGAGCAGCCCATTCTTCCCACAGTTCTCCTCTTCTGTCCTGAACTGGAGACCCCCAAAGTGGCGATTTTGCATTAAAATCCCCTAAAATTATCGTTCTTTGTCTTAGGTATTGTAGTTCGTGCATTATGTTTCTAACTACAGTTGCATAGCATTCAAAGCTAATATTTGGGGAGATATAGCAAGCTATTAGTGTTATGTTCTCTGCTTTGATTATTAAGTACCCATTTCCAGAGAAGGTCTTTTCAATCCTAATGGATCTGTTCCGGATGTAGACGGCGACATCATGTTTATCGTCTTTAACCCAGTCAGTTTTTGCTACTACCTTTTTATTTGGTTCTGATATTACCAAAACATCTGCGTTTAACTCTGCTGCCAGTACCGAAAGGGCATCATGTGCCGCTCTTGTCCTGCCCAGGTTTACTTGTAAAATATTGAATTTACTAATTTTGTTTAGCACCCCCTTGGGAGCCGTTCTCATTTCTTTCCGTGAGAGACTCTCCCGACTGCATCTCTTCACCTTGTGACATTACTTCGTTAGATACTTGTAATTCTTCGTCGTATGGAAGTGCATCATTCGCTGTCTCTTTTTCCATTTCTGTTTCTGTCGTCATATCGTCCTCAGTCCTCATCCGGCTATTTCGTCTCAACGCTCTGGCCTTCTTGAGCGCCACCTTGAAGGCAGGGCATCTCATTGTACCCATTATGTGTCCTTCGTTTTCACATGTAATGCAATACTCAGTTTCGTTACACTCTTTATGTGCATGCCCGGTTTTTCCGCATTTAAAGCAGGTTCCTTTCCGGTCCTTCCCGTTGCAATTTGTCCTACTATGGTCATAGGACCAGCACCGTGTGCATCTATCTACTTTGATACGTTCTTCTATAATACATCTGGCCAGCCCCACTTTAAGGTGTAGTGACTTCTGTAGAATATGTTCCAGGACTTTTTTTTTGACAGTGACGGTCACAGCCTGATTACTATTTCCCAATGGTCGAAAATCTCCAACTACACATTCCTCTAGTCTTCCTACGACATTTTCTATTGCTTCCTTAACCTCTTGTTTTGTAGTGTCCTCAGTGAGTCCCTTTAGGTGGAAGCTACACCAGCGATCATCTCCCACTTTTCTTATTTTGAGTTCAGGTTTGTTTTCAATAAGGGTTTGTTGAATTGCCTGCAGCGCCTGTGTATTTTTATCCATTGTGATCAACATGTCGCCCTCCTTGGTCTTCCTCACCTGTCTGATTGCATCGATCTCCTCCCTGTTTTTAATGGCATCTTTGACTTGTGATAAAAGTTCCCGGTAATTGCCTTCCGCCCCTTTGGAGATAACTATTCCAATTGTCTTCCTTTCCTTGGTTCTTCCGGGTAGGTTAAATTTTTCGGTTGTATAGATGGTAACCTCATTGTCTCGTCCGTGAAAAACGGCCTCAGCTACCTTTCTGAGATCCATAACTGCCCACTTCTCAAGGTGATGCAGGGCTATTTTGTCTCCCGGGTTTGCTTCCTCTCTAATCCGACTCATACACTCCCAGACTTCTTTTATAGTGTCATTGTGTGTTATCTTTACTACTTTAGTTACATTGGCCATATGGGCCTGGGACCTGATTCGAGTTGTTAGCTCCAGCACTTCCACCCTTTCCTTAAGATCCTCTAGCTCAGGATGTTTGGTCTTATAGAGTTTTTGTATGCTTTTTTCCATGTTTGGATCTTCCTGCTCCACCCAAACTGTCTTAACCTGAATTTTCGGATCACCGATGGGGTTTCCCACCTTGATTTTTGTGTTTACAAAAGCCGTCTCCATCCATTCCAGTTTTATCGCCTCCTTGATTGCTTCATGTGAGTTAATACCTTCGGCCGAAGCAATTACTCTGGCCCCGTTATGCCAGGGGTCGGTCTGTACCCCAGCCTCGCATGTGGTCTTCAATATATTGTTATCAGCGGATCCTGCACCTGCTGTATAGCTGTCGCTAGG
The DNA here is from genome assembly GCA_947563755.1 of Lochmaea crataegi. Lineage (NCBI taxonomy): Eukaryota > Metazoa > Arthropoda > Insecta > Coleoptera > Chrysomelidae > Lochmaea > Lochmaea crataegi. Next base: position 51,062,592 of record OX387428.1, read on the forward strand.
TGGGTCCGTTTGGGAATCAGTCTCCACCAGCATCTTTTCCGTGGGCTCGTACCTGTGGCGTTTTAGCCAGTTGACTACCAAATCTTTTTTTAAATTGTTGCTCGTCCTTTTTAATTTCAGAGCTACTTCTTTTATCTGTTTGTGAGTATTGGGTGTATCGCTGATAAGTTTTTGTAGTTCATTTACGTATTTTTCGTATGCCTCTAATGACTCGATGAGTATATATGATATATGATTTGTATAATTTCTCTTCTTGAGATGCCTGGGCCGCCTTTCTCTTAAATCCACTTATATTTTGATCCAGCCTGTCAGGTAGTGAGGATAGCCTTCTCCTTCCTAATGTATCATAGGTGTCTGCTCTTCCCAGTATATTTGAACCGCCTGGGTCGCCCTCGGTTATGTCAATGACTTCTATATTTTTGAGACTTTTGTTCATAATTTCCCACGAGTAGGGCAGAAAATTTGGTCTGGCGGGGCAGTGCTCCCATACCCCGCTAAGGCCTGAAATCCCCTTGGGTTGGCCCGTTCCCTCAGGCATCGCTCTTGGCACACCTTTGCCCCTGGTGCCATGCATCCCATAGGCGCGATGGTGCTACACCTTAGGATTTGGGGGTTTTTTGCCGCAGGTTTTCTCCTTCGGGAATTTTCTGTCTGGGTTACCATACCATAGTCGAGAGGTCCCCGTTTTGCGGAGCCGGGAACTCGCCGTTCGCCCTCTTTGTCTAGTAGGACTTGTCAGTGTGTTCGGATGTAGCTTGGGCATGTTGGATCTTCTACTGGCATTTACTGGTGCTACCTACTCGACATTAGTAGCCCCACCAGTGCCCCACTGACCGTTTTTGAGCTGTTTGTTAGCTTCACTCTTCCCGACCCGTCCTTGCGGCGCGGGAAGGGAGGAAGTTACTGAGCCACTCTACCAACGACAAGGTCTTACAGCTCCTAGGAGTGGAACCTAACCTAACCTAACCTAACCTAACCTAACCTAACCTAACCTAACCTAACCTAACCTAACCTAACCTAACCTAACCTAACCTAACCTAACCTAACCTAACCTAACCTAACCTAACCTAACCTAACCTAACCTAACCTAACCTAACCTAACCTAACCTAACCTAACCTAACCTAACCTAACCTAACCTAACCTAACCTAACCTAACCTAACCTAACCTAACCTAACCTAACCTAACCTAACCTAACCTAACCTAACCTAACCTAACCTAACCTAACCTAACCTAACCTAACCTAACCTAACCTAACCTAACCTTTTTTTTTGGGTGGAAACGCTTTATGCGCACCGGGTACAGGTTCTCCCCTTCCCCGATAGTGTGAGACTCCTAATACTCACTAAAACCACCCCCTACGAGAATACCCCCAAGGCCCGGGACCGTCTTATGAGACATTACATCAGGCCAAAGGATTCTTTATTTGTCTATACTCCTTATCTCTCGCCCTGCCGTTCGTCTTCCGCCTTTTTTCCCATTATCTCAGTGATAAACCTTTCACCAACTTCCCAGTTCCCCTTGCTTATTAACATCCATGTTAACAGACCCTTTGTGGATACTGGTGCCGCCATTCTTATTTGCATCTCTTGTCTTTGGGTGTGCCACCTGTTACACGCTGATATTGTGTGCTCGGGATCATCCCTCTGAGAACAGTACACACAGTTATCTGAGTCCACTTTTTTGATTCTGTGCAGAAAGGTCCTAAAACTCCCGTGTCCGGTCAGCACCTGTGACACATTATAACTGGTTCTCAAATGCTTGCAGCTCAGCCACTCGTTCAGGTTCGGGATCAATGCCTTCGTCCACTGTGCAACCGACGTTACACCATCCCACCTCTGTTGCCACTTAGCAATGGTCTCCCTCCGCATTTCCTCTCTTATATCTGTGGTAACTGTCTTCCTGAGGGCAAGCCTGCTCCTCTCCTCTATCAAAATGTCTATCGGAGGGATCCCTGCGATCACCGCTACTGCTTCCGCCGACACCGTTCTGTAGGCACTCACAACTCTAATCAGCATTCTTCTCTGAATAGATATCAACATATCTCTATACCTCTTTAGGTGTATGACCTTTCCCCACACCGGGGCTGCGTATAGGAGGATAGAGGCAACGACGCCGTACAGCACCCTTCTACTGTAATACCCAGGACCTCTCATGTTGGGCAAAATCCTAGTTAATGCCGCCACCTGCCTGCAGGCCTTCTCACATATTCTCCTCACATGTTCACTGAAGATCAGTTTGTCGTCCAAATGAACCCCCAAGTACTTTACCGCTCGTTTTGGTACGATTTTTAGTTCCACTAGGGAGAAACGGACTCCTTCCCTGTTCCTCGAGCCCTTTATTATAAGAGCTTCCGTCTTTTCTGGAGCAAGTTCCAGGCCTTTACTTTCAATCCAGCTCTCAATTTTTCGCAGCGCCATATCTGCCTCGAACATGAGTTCCTCCTTGTCATTTCAATTTATAATCAAAGCCAAATCATCTGCATATGCAACCTTGTTGCAGTTTCCTGAGAGATTTAACTCCAGAATTCCATTATAAAGAACGTTCCACAAAACCGGTCCAAGGACAGAGCCTTGCGGGACTCCCTGCGAAACTGACATCTCTTTCTTTCCCACCAAAATGCATCTATCACGGAAGTAATTCTTCACAATGTTCACCAGGTATTGACTGATGTCCATATATTCCAAGGTCTGGATGATATGTCCCCACTTGGCTGTGTTGAACGCATTTTTAACATCAATGAAGATGATCGCCCCCCATTTCCATTTTCCTTTGTTTGCCAGCTCAATCACCTTTTGGACCGCATTTACGGTTGACCTTCCCTTACAGAAACCAAATTGATTTTCAGATATTAAACCATTCTCCTCTAATTCCTTTTCGAGTCTCAACTTCACGATGTGCTCAAACAACTTGGCAGCTGTGTCTATTAAACATATGGGCCTAAATTTGGATGCCGCAGGATCCCCTTTAGGTATCAGACAAACCTTAGCTCGTTTCCACGCCTTTGGAATCTCCATGGTCGTTATAATTTGGTTAACCATAGAAAGCATCTCTTCCGGGATCTCTTCAACCGCCAGTTTGATACTTTCAGCCAGTACTCCGTCTGGTCCTGGCGCTTTCCCCACCTTCAACTTCCCCGCAGCTTCTCGCAGTTCTTCTTTTGTAGCCAATACTGGAGAGGCATTCAGCGCTCTCCCTGTTCGAACCCTGTCACTCGTCGGTGGAAAGAGCTCTCTGGCAATCTGTAGCCTCCTCTCCTCAGGAATTTCATACGGTGTTAACATGTTGCTAAGCTTGTTAGTGACTATTTTATATCCTTGCCCAAAAGGATCGCCTTCCAGTTCGTTACACAATTTTTCCCAGCATTCCTTTTTGGATCCCAGTATTAGACTCCTGAGTTCCTTTCTTAGGCTCTTGTATTCACTCTCAGCCTATTGAACTATCTCCGGTAACCCATGATTTCCCCTCAGTCTGGTCGATCTTCTTCTGCTCTTCACACACGCTCTCCTAGTCTTCTCAATCACTTCAGATGAGTTTTTCCGCCATTTTTATCATTTTTATTTTGCAAGTTGCTAAACGAAATATAATTAATAAAGTAACGTATCAAACTATACAGTCCACATTGAATTCACGTACCCTTCGTGTCCAAACTAACCTAACCTAACCTAACCTAACCTAACCTAACCTAACCTAACCTAACCTTTTTTTTTTTAACTATTTTTGTAATCACGTTAACGATGGTTTTGTAATCTTGAGGTGTGGCTGTCGCTTTGCTCAGAAAGTTTTCCTTTGTAACCTTCATGCTTTGGAGTTGCTGTCTTTCCGTATTGTAGTCATGGCAGTGAAAAATGCAGTGTTGCGCGCTGTCTATAACTCCACACGTTTGACATAGGTCGTCCATAGACTTCCCGATCCTGTATGTAAAAGCTCTAAACGAGCCATGCCCTGTTAGAAACTGTGTGAAGAAGTAATTTGTTTTTTTAAATTTACAGTTGTGCCATGTCACCACGTTGGGAATCAACTTCTTGGTCCACTGGGCATTCGTTGTCTCACCCTCCCATTCTTGCTGCCATTCCTCCAGTATCTGGTTTTTAACTTCACCTCTATTCTGCGGTTGATCTTTGCTTTTGTATAAAATATCTCTCTCCTTTGCTAGTAGGTGGATGGGTAGCGTTCCCGTTATCACTTGTAGTGCCACTGTCGAGACCGTCCGGTATGCATATGCAACTTTTAATAATGGTCTTCTTTGAGCCTTTGTCATTATTGCCCGATATTTTGCTTTCTGCAACGTCTCTATCCATATAGGGGCACCATATAAAAGGGTCGAATGTGCCAGTTCTAGGTACATTTTCCTTTTCTTTGCACTAGGCCCACCAATGTTCGGAAGGATTTTCATGATTGCCACGGCTTTTTCGTCTGCCTTCTGTGCAGCCTTTAATATGTGGTTTGTGAAGCTCATTCCATCTCCCAGATGTATTCCTAGATATTTCACACACTTTGACAGGGTCACCGGACTGTTTCCGCATCTAAAGCTCATGTTCTCCCTATCTCTCGGCCCCTTCAGGATGATCTTTTCTGTTTTTTCTGTGGCGAGCTGTAGCTCGTTCGCCAGCATCCATCTTTCCACCTTACTGCATACTCTGTTGGTTTAAGTTGATACTATGTACAAAAATGTGATGTATAAGTATGGAGTGTTTTAAATATGCGAATTGGTATAGATTACTTCCTCCGAGTCCTCTCGATGTCCGAAAACCGAATCTGTCCTGCTCCACATAGAGCTAGTACTCACCTTCTGCTTTAGCTCGGGGAACTCGTTTCTGCTTGAAATGCCTATTTTCGCCTATTTTCGCTTTTTTGAGCGCTAACTTGAATTTTGGGCTCTCCATTCCTCCCATCCTGTGGTTTTCCTGGCATAATATACAATTTGTCTCCTCAGTGCATGATTTAATGTCGTGCCCTTTCTTGCCACACCTGAAGCAGGCTCCTCTCCTATCCGGTCCTTCACATTTACTCCCAGAATGGTCATATTCCCAACACCTGTGACACTTAGGGACTTTGATTCTTTTTTCTAGTTGACATCTAGCCATGCCCACTCTAATATGCCCGTGCGCCAAAAGAGGATGCGCTAATCTAGTGGGTATCACCACTGTGGTGGCTAGCGTACTACCACGCATTGGTCTCATATCTGAGACTTTATAGGATTCTTCCCATCCTCCCATTTCCTTTTTTAGCACCTCTATGACCTCTTCCTTAGTGACATCAGCTGCCATACCTCGGATGTGTATGGCAGTACTGTTTTCACCACCCAGCTGTATTGTTTTACGTCCCCCTTCTTGCGTTCCTATTGCTGCTTTTATGTCTTTTAAGGCTTCGTTATCCTTTTCGATGGTTATTAGAAGGTTTCCATCCTTAGTGCTCCGGAAAGACCGTATTGCCTTTGACGCCCCAGATCCTTTGACCGCATTTTTGACATTTGTCAAAATATCCCTGTACTCTACACCTTTTTTGGACACAATCATGCCGTATGTAATTTTTTCTTTTTTGGTCGATGTATAAATGCTGGCCTCTATTTGCGTATCCTTGAAAATAACCTCAATCATTTTTCTGAGCTCTCCAAGCGACATACATTTCACCTGATGGAAGGCGATCTTATCCCGTGTACCTATATCATTTTTGACGCTCTCAATATGCTGCCATATGTCCGCTGTCTCACCCGAGTGCGCGATCCTAATGATCTTCTTGACTACTTCTGCCCCTTTTTTGGACTTGATGTAGGTCTTTTGCTCAATGACTTCGTATTTCTCCTCGAGATCTGCTAGTTCTGGGTGCTTCTCCTTGAATAGCCTCTGTATGCCGTTTGTCATCAGCGGATCTGTTGGTTCTACCATTATGACCTTAACGGTATCATTGCCTGTGCTCAAGGGGTTTCCAGCTTCTATATTCGTTCTTTTGAACAACTCACTTTCCCATCTCAGGCTCGCTATATCTTTCCATTTTACGTAGGTGTCTACTCCATCAATCTGCGAGACAATGTTAATCGACTTTCCAGTGTGCCATGGGTCAGTTTGGGTACCCGAGTCAATTGTGATATTTGCTATTGGCTCGTATCTATGCCTGTCTAGCCAGCTCGTGACTAGGTCTTTCTTAAAGTTGTTGGCATTCCTTTTAAGCTTTTGTGAAAGCTCTTTAATCTGTTTGTGGGTGTTGGGAATATCCACAATAAGTTTTTGTAGGTCGTTGGACAGTTTCTCGTACATTTCTATACCCTCCATCAGGGTGAAATACTCTACACATTCTCTTTTTTTATATATGTTCTCCTCCGACGATGAGAGATTTGCCTTTCTCTTTGTGCCACTAGGCAGCATATAGTTATCTGGGAGGGAGTTTACTCTTCTCCTAGTTTTTTCTATCAACTTGTCTTCTCTTCCCGACTCTTTTGAACCGATCGGGTCGCCCTCGGTTATATCTATGATTTTAATATTTGTACAGCTCATCTATATCCCACGAGTAGCTAGGGAGTTTTCTGTCAGCATCTACAGAGCCCCGCTTGCAGATGTAAGGCTGCTTTCAATGGGGTGTCGCCATGTTCCCCAAGGGAACCGTTAGTGACCACGTTTCGTGTGGCCATTCATTCGTCGGCACGGTTTCTTCCACCTTGAATTCCGGATTTTTGCCGCAGGTATTCTCCTTCGGGAATCTTCTGACCTAACCTAACCTAACCTAACCTTTTTTTTTTAACTATTTTTGTAATCACGTTAACGATGGTTTTGTAATCTTGAGGTGTGGCTGTCGCTTTGCTCAGAAAGTTTTCCTTTGTAACCTTCATGCTTTGGAGTTGCTGTCTTTCCGTATTGTAGTCATGGCAGTGAAAAATGCAGTGTTGCGCGCTGTCTATAACTCCACACGTTTGACATAGGTCGTCCATAGACTTCCCGATCCTGTATGTAAAAGCTCTAAACGAGCCATGCCCTGTTAGAAACTGTGTGAAGAAGTAATTTGTTTTTTTAAATTTACAGTTGTGCCATGTCACCACGTTGGGAATCAACTTCTTGGTCCACTGGGCATTCGTTGTCTCACCCTCCCATTCTTGCTGCCATTCCTCCAGTATCTGGTTTTTAACTTCACCTCTATTCTGCGGTTGATCTTTGCTTTTGTATAAAATATCTCTCTCCTTTGCTAGCAGGTGGATGGGTAGCGTTCCCGTTATCACTTGTAGTGCCACTGTCGAGACCGTCCGGTATGCATATGCAACTTTTAATAATGGTCTTCTTTGAGCCTTTGTCATTATTGCCCGATATTTTGCTTTCTGCAACGTCTCTATCCATATAGGGGCACCATATAAAAGGGTCGAATGTGCCAGTTCTAGGTACATTTTCCTTTTCTTTGCACTAGGCCCACCAATGTTCGGAAGGATTTTCATGATTGCCACGGCTTTTTCGTCTGCCTTCTGTGCAGCCTTTAATATGTGGTTTGTGAAGCTCATTCCATCTCCCAGATGTATTCCTAGATATTTCACACACTTTGACAGGGTCACCGGACTGTTTCCGCATCTAAAGCTCATGTTCTCCCTATCTCTCGCCCCCTTCAGGATGATCTTTTCTGTTTTTTCTGTGGCGAGCTGTAGCTCGTTCGCCAGCATCCATCTTTCCACCTTACTGCATACTCTGTTGGTTTTCCTTTCCACATCCCACTTCATGTCGGACTCTATCAGTATTGCCAAATCATCAGCATATGCCACCGATGTTATGTTTTTGCCAAACTTGATCTCGAGAATGTCATTGTATAATATGTTCCATAGGGTCGGCCCTAGAACCGAACCCTGCGGAACCCCAGCAGATAACTTTTTGTCCTCCGATTTACCTATTTTTATATATCTGTCTGGATATGCCTGCTGCTTGAAGTTTATTTATTATTAACTTCCAGCTGGCTGTATTGAAGGCATTTTTCATAACGAGTAGGGCCCATTTCTTCGAGGTATTCTTAACTTTGACCTTTATATGGTTCACAGCGTCTACTGCTGACTTGGCCTTACGAAAACCATATTGTGAGTCCGAAATTACTTGGAGTGATTTGAGCTCTTCCTCCAGGCGGTTTTTAATGATGGTCTCGTAATATTTCCCTATGCAGTCTAGAAGGCAAATCGGTCTATAAGCCGTAACCTCCTCTGGTGACTTCCCTGGTTTTAAAAGAAGTACTACGTTTGCTATTTTCTCTTCCTTGGGAAATATCTGCTCTCTTAGCAAGTCATTAAATACCGTCCCCATTAATTGTGGTTTTTCTTTCACCAAGATTTTTATGGCCTCCGGTGGTACCCCATCGGGTCCCGGTGATTTGCCTACCTTTATAGTCTCTGCAGCACTCTCGATTTCTTCCAGCGTCAACTCTGGCGACTGCTTACATTCTGGATTCCTTCTGAATGTCTCTTCTGCCCTTTTCGGAAATAGCACCTCTATTATGTTTCTCCTCATTTTTTCGGAGGTTGCGTAGGGGGTTTCTACTTTTAGCGTTTTTGTAACTATCTTATATGCCTGGCCCCAGATATCTTTTTCCAGCGCATCGCATAGTTCTCTCCAGCACGTTCTTTTAGCTGCCTCCACTGCCCTCTTCAGTTGCTTTTTGGCTTCTCTGTATCTTGTGATGTACTCCATATTGTTAGCATTTCTCTGCACCAGCCGTATACATCTCAGGCTTTTCGCACGCTTTTGCTGTATGTTCTCATTCCACCAATATGGCACGGTGTATGTCGTGGTTTTTCGACCACTAGCTTTCTTGCAGAGGTCCTTTATTTTTTTGCTTTAGAGTTATATATCCGTTTACGTTTCCATCTAATTCTTTAACTCCTTCTGTAAATGCAGAATGGCTGAAAGTTACAACTTTCCTTCCTTTTTTTTCTGCCTTTTGGTTCCGATTTCATATTCAATGTATTTATGGTAAGTAAAGATGTTTTCATCTCGGGCTTTCCATTTTTTCACATGCTTTGCATACCCCTCACTCGCTAGTGTCACGTCTATGTGGCTGGAACTATCACCTCTAATAAAAGTCGGCTCGTTATTATTTAGCACCACTATACTTTCAGCCATTATCAAGTCGTTCCACAGGTCCCCTCTGGCATTGCTTCTCGGGGATCCCCATAGGACAGGCTTAGCGTTTATGTCCCCTGCTATTATATAATTTTTACTGGTTTGTGCCAGTTCCGCTATGCTATCGACATGCTTTTTCTATTCTTCCATACCTATATTTGGGGAAATGTAGCACGCTATTATCGCGACGTCCTCGAGCTGTACTAACAGGTGCCCTTTCTTTTTTATTATCTTGTGTACTTTAATCTTCTTATTGTTAAAGAATATCGCAACGTCAGATTTAATATCACAAACCCATTTGTATTTCTCGGCTATCTTCTTGTTTGGTTCTGGCACTATTAACATATCCGCCTCTATTTCCAGAGTTTTCTTATATATCATATCATGCGCTGCCCTTGCTCTGCCAACATTTATTTGCAGGATCTTCAGATTTTTTCCTTTATTTTGGGGCATTTTATATTGTTTAAAAAGACGGTACGTACGAGTGTAAATTTAAAACAGTAATATATAAATTTACCTTTAAGTTGATACTATGTACAAAAATGTGATGTATAAGTATGGAGTGCTGATGAAATAAAACAAATTAATTTGTTTAAATCTTCATTATTTATTTTGAACTGACATTCAAATTAAAATTAGTGACGCGTTTCGCTACACAGTAGCTTTTTCAAACTAGTGAAGCTACAATGAAAAACTTTTAATTTATATAGTGCCTTAATACGGAATTCTAAGATATTGACAAAAGTATTAAAAATGGGGATAAGTACAAAAAGTGCCTAAATACGGAATTCTAAGATATTGACAAAAGTATTATCCTTCAGATAAAAATAAAAATAATCAATTTAAAAGCTTAACATACTTTGGAACACCATCCTTAAAAATCAAATCATTTTTAGAATCTTTAAATATGAATATTTGCTTTAAAACTGACTACAATTTATCTAAATTCATTAAAAATAACAAATCTAAATCCTCAAAATTAAACAAGTCAGGTGTTTATAAATTAAAATGTGGTAACGACAACTGTGACAAAATGTATATCGGTAGAACTTTTAGGAACTTTAAAACTAGAATTTCAGAACACAAACGCAGCTATGACAATAACAAATTAGATTCCAACTATTCAAATCATCTATTAACAAACCAACACACTTTCGACTCAAATTTTGAAATTTTGCATGTAGAACCCAAATCCTTTAAATTAAATCTTTTAGAAGCCCTCGAGATTAACAAAAACAAATATTCCGGTAATCTGCTTAACGACCAAATAGATATCAATCATTCTCCCTTATTAAACCTTTTTACCTAGAAAATGTGATAGTTGTTGATCAATTTCCCAGGTACCTTTTTTCAATACCTTTGTATCTTTCTTAGAATCCCGTATTTAGACACTTTTTGTACTTATACCTATTTAAATATATTATAATACTTTTGTCAATATCTTAGAATTCCGTATTTAGGCACTTTTTGTACTTATCCCCATTTTTAATACTTTTGTCAATATCTTAGAATTCCGTATTAAGGCACTATATAAATTAAAAGTTTTTCATTGTAGCTTCACTAGTTTGAAAAAGCTACTGTGTAGCGAAACGCGTCACTAATTTTAATTTGAATGTCAGTTCAAAATAAATAATGAAGATTTAAACAAATTAATTTGTTTTATTTCATCAGTAGTATGGATCTTCATCAAGTAAAAGCCTCATCTATTCAATTTTTCAAGTATGGAGTGTTTTAAATATGCGAATTGGTATAGATTACTTCCTCCGAGTCCTCTCGATGTCCGAAAACCGAATCTGTCCTGCTCCACATAGAGCTAGTACTCACCTTCTGCTTTAGCTCGGGGAACTCGTTTCTGCTTGAAATGCCTATTTTTCATTTATTTTCGCTTTTTTGAGCGCTAACTTGAATTTTGGGCTCTCCATTCCTCCCATCCTGTGGTTTTCCTGGCATAATATACAATTTGTCTCCTCAGTGCATGATTTAATGTCGTGCCCTTTCTTGCCACACCTGAAGCAGGCTCCTCTCCTATCCGGTCCTTCACATTTACTCCCAGAATGGTCATATTCCCAACACCTGTGACACTTAGGGACTTTGATTCTTTTTTCTAGTTGACATCTAGCCATGCCCACTCTAATATGCCCGTGCGCCAAAAGAGGATGCGCTAATCTAGTGGGTATCACCACTGTGGTGGCTAGCGTACTACCACGCATTGGTCTCATATCTGAGACTTTATAGGATTCTTCCCATCCTCCCATTTCCTTTTTTAGCACCTCTATGACCTCTTCCTTAGTGACATCAGCTGCCATACCTCGGATGTGTATGGCAGTACTGTTTTCACCACCCAGCTGTATTGTTTTACGTCCCCCTTCTTGCGTTCCTATTGCTGCTTTTATGTCTTTTAAGGCTTCGTTATCCTTTTCGATGGTTATTAGAAGGTTTCCATCCTTAGTGCTCCGGAAAGACCGTATTGCCTTTGACGCCCCAGATCCTTTGACCGCATTTTTGACATTTGTCAAAATATCCCTGTACTCTACACCTTTTTTGGACACAATCATGCCGTATGTGATTTTTTCTTTTTTGGTCGATGTATAAATGCTGGCCTCTATTTGCGTATCCTTGAAAATAACCTCAATCATTTTTCTGAGCTCTCCAAGCGACATACATTTCACCTGATGGAAGGCGATCTTATCCCGTGTACCTATATCATTTTTGACGCTCTCAATATGCTGCCATATGTCCGCTGTCTCACCCTAGTGCGCGATCCTAATGATCTTCTTGACTACTTCTGCCCCTTTTTTGGACTTGATGTAGGTCTTTTGCTCAATGACTTCGTATTTCTCCTCGAGATCTGCTAGTTCTGGGTGCTTCTCCTTGAATAGCCTCTGTATGCCGTTTGTCATCAGCGGATCTGTTGGTTCTACCATTATGACCTTAACGGTATCATTGCCTGTGCTTAAGGGGTTTCCAGCTTCTATATTCGTTCTTTTGAACAACTCACTTTCCCATCTCAGGCTCGCTATATCTTTCCATTTTACGTAGGTGTCTACTCCATCAATCTGCGAGACAATGTTAATCGACTTTCCAGTGTGCCATGGGTCAGTTTGGGTACCCGAGTCAATTGTGATATTTGCTATTGGCTCGTATCTATGCCTGTCTAGCCAGCTCGTGACTAGGTCTTTCTTAAAGTTGTTGGCATTCCTTTTAAGCTTTTGTGAAAGCTCTTTAATCTGTTTGTGGGTGTTGGGAATATCCACAATAAGTTTTTGTAGGTCGTTGGACAGTTTCTCGTACATTTCTATACCCTCCATCAGGGTGAAATACTCTACACATTCTCTTTTTTTATATATGTTCTCCTTCGACGATGAGAGATTTGCCTTTCTCTTTGTGCCACTAGGCAGCATATAGTTATCTGGGAGGGAGTTTACTCTTCTCCTAGTTTTTTCTATCAACTTGTCTTCTCTTCCCGACTCTTTTGAACCGATCGGGTCGCCCTCGGTTATATCTATGATTTTAATATTTGTACAGCTCATCTATATCCCACGAGTAGCTAGGGAGTTTTCTGTCAGCATCTACAGAGCCCCGCTTGCAGATGTAAGGCTGCTTTCAATGGGGTGTCGCCATGTTCCCCAAGGGAACCGTTAGTGACCACGTTTCGTGTGGCCATTCATTCGTTGGCACGGTTTCTTCCACCTTGAATTCCGGATTTTTGCCGCAGGTATTCTCCTTCGGGAATCTTCTGTCTGGGTTACCATACCATAGCCGAGAGGTCCCCGTTTTACGGCGCCGGGAACTCGCCGTTCGACCTCCGAATCTGGTAGGACTTGTCAGTGTGTTCGGATGTAACTTGGGCGTGTTGGATCTTCTACTGGCATTTCTTGGTGCTACCTACTCGACATCAGCAGCTCCGCCAGTGCCCCACTGACCATTTCTTGAGCTGTTTGTTGGCTTCACTCTTCCCTACCCGTCCTTGCGGCTCGAGAAGGGAAGAAGTTACTGAGCCACTCCACCAACGACAAGGTCTTACAGCTCCTAGGAGTGGTACCTAACCTAACCTAACCTAACCTTTTTTTTTGTTGGGTGCAAACCTGCTCACAGGCACTGGGTACTTGTTCTACCTTTCCCCAGTAGTGTGGGATTCTCTCCTCCCGGGATCCAAAACGCTACTCAGAGACCCTGCACGCAGGGTATCAGAACAGCATTCCGGGTCCCGCTCGGAGCCGACCGCACCAAAACCACCCCAGCTTCCACCTTCCATACTCCAGGCCCCGGAATCCATCCATCAAGTGACTTTGCTTCGGGACCCAAGTAGCAATTGCTTACCTTGCGTGCCTTCTTTCTTCCTCCTCCTTATTTGCCATTGTTTCTCGGATAAAGTCTCCCACCGCGTTCCACATCTCCTTTGTCTCAAGCATTACCGTGACCATGTTATCCTTACTCAGTATACAGTTCGTCTTGTTCTGTAGTTTCGTCCTACCAACCGTCCATCGCTGACACTTGAAAAGTGTGTGTTCTGCGTCATCTATTTCCCCGCAGTATATGCATTTGTCGTCCTGCGTCTTGCCAATTCTCTTCATATATGTCCTGAAGGATCCGTGGCCCGACAGCGCCTGTGTGATATAGTAATTCACATTTCTATGACGGCATTCTAGCCTCTGTGTTAGGTCCCCAAATAAAGTTTTGGTCCATTTTCCTTTGCCTTCCTTGTTTTCCCATCTTCTCTTCCACTCGACTACGGTTTCTCTTTCTATTTCATCCCTCTGTTCTTTTCCGCTCTTGTATACCTCAATCCTTTCCTTCACTAGGAGGTCAATGGGCGCTATTCCCGCAATAGCCTGTAGTGCTACATCGGATATTGTTCGGTACGCCAACACTACTCTCAACAACATCCTTCGTTGTACGCTTCCCATCTCTATCCTCTATTTTCCCACCAGCATTATGTGGCCCCATATTGGCGCCCCATATAGTAGAATCGATTTTACAACCCCCCATAACATTTTTCGTTTCTCCGCTGTCGGCCCTCCTACGTTTGGTAGTATACGACTCAGAGCCGCTACCCTATCACATGCTTTTTTTGTGACCTCCATCACGTGTTTCCCTAGCTTAACCCCTTTTGCAGCCATATTCCCAGATACCTTGTGTCCGTCCTTGGGCTTACCGTAACTTCTCCCAGCTCAAAGCTCACTACACGTCCCCTCGGTCCAACCAGAACCACCGCCTCCGTATTTTCGGGTGCCAGCTGCATTCCCCTCATCCTCATCCACCGACTTATTTCCCATAGCGCCTCGTTCATTCTTATCTCTAAGTCTTCTTCGCTTGCCGCGCTCGCCACTACCGCCACGTCGTCTGCGAACCCTACTAGCTTTATCCCCTCTGGCATGTGCTTTCTCAGTGGGTCGTTAAAAATATTCCATAGGGTTGGTCCTATCACTGAGCCCTGTGGGATATTATGATATTCTTGCCCACCCAAGTATATTTTCCTACCTCTAAAATAATCTTTTGTTGTATTGATCAGGTACTTTGATATTCCCCTCCTTGTTAGCTCCCCCACTATCACGTCTATTGGGGCTGTATTAAAGGCGTTACGAACGTCCAACGTGGCTATGGCACACCAACCTCTCTTACCTTCCAACCACACCCTCCTTGCCTCCTTTGTTACCTCACCTACCGCCATCACCGTGGACTTGCCCTCTCTGAACCCGTACTGGTTGGTTTTCAGCTATACCTTCTTTTCTATTGATCTCCTCTACTAATCTCCTACGTATCAAATGCTCGTACATCTTCGCCATCGAGTTTATCAGACACAGAGGTCTGAAAGATGTTATCTATCCGAGCGGCTTGCCAGCTTATGAATACCAACCTCGCCTCTTTCCAATTCTGTGGGAATTCGTTCCGTCTTAGTACCTCGTTTGCCATGCTGGTCACCTGTTTAGGGAATTCCTTAGCAAGGAGTTTAATACATTCCGGTGGTATACCAACCGGACCGTGTGCCTTCCCGCTTTTAATCTTTTCTCCTGCATCCATTACCTCTTGTTCGGTAAACTCCGCAAAACTTTGGTCCCGCTCTTGTTTCCCTAAGTCTAGTTTCCTCCTGGGAAATAACGCTTCCACCACCTCTCGTTTCCTTTCCCTGGTCAACTGGTAAGATAAGATAAATATGGGGCTTAAGTGCTTCTGAGAGCCTCTTCACTACGACCTTTGCAGATCTATTGTGTATGCCCTCCTGTTATTCTAGAGTTCCTTGTCTAAACCCGTCCTTACTACTAGACGGATGGCATACCTCAGGTCGTCCATATACTGGGAGGGTTGTGGTTTTTCCTCCCCTATCGTTGAAAACCTTAGCCTAGTCAGGCCTTCGCAGTAGCACAGTTTGTGTACTGGGGTTTCCTCATTTTCTTGGCAAAACCTACATATGGTTGTTTCTGCCAATCCGATGTTGTTCATGTGTTTGTTAAGTCTACAATGCCCTGTAAGGAGCCCAACCAGGATCCTGATTGTTTGCCTATTCTGACTCAGTAGATACTCCGTGAATCTTGGCGAGGGTTCCTTGATGAACTCTTTGGCCTGCCTCATTTTTGGCGCCTTGTTCCACCATTCGCGACACTGATTTTTGTATCCAAGTGCTGCTATTTGTTTTTTGCAGCGCTTTCGCTATGCCACAGAAAGGTTCTGGGCCAATGGGAGTCAACGTGCTCCTTCTCGGTCTAGTGAGTCTGCCTCTTCATTGCCCTTTTGATCTGAGTGGCCTGGTACCCAAGCTACGGACAGTCTATTACGACTGCCCAGCTGTTGTAGCGTCTCCAAGCAGTCCCAAACAAGTTTAGAATTTATCTGCATGGAGCTGATTGCTTTTATAGCCGTCTGGCTGTCGGAGTAAATGGCAATGGTCTTTTCCTCAAACTCTTGCCTTAATAGCTCCTCTGCACAGTGCTGTATTGCTGCAACTTCTGCCTGGAATATCGTCATATGTTTACCTCGAAAACCATTAAAAGGATTATATTATGTCTGAGGAAGGAATAGAGTACAGCAAAAAGTGACAACCAGTTCAAAAGAGGACAGAGAATAATAAACGAAAAAAAAAATTAACAAGTTTTGGCCATATAAAACAAAAAAAAAAGAAAAATTAACTAAGTAAAAATGAGCGATTATACTGATGAGAGAGATGTGAAAACATTTTAATGCGAGGATCAAAGAATACGTCAACGACAAGAATAGTCAGTCGATTAATTAGACAAGCTCATCGAAAAACAATATTTTCATTTACTCAAAATTGTAAACTCTAATATTAATTTTTGAATACCGAGGATTACGTTTGAAACTTTTCATTTAGTTTCACATAAAATCATAAGCTTCATCATTTAACAATATTCTATTCTTGAAAACTGTAAAACGTTTGTGTAATTCTAGATCTCAACAACTGTACACAAGTGATAATATTACAGAAAAATTAAGATGTGTCATAATATTATATTGTTTTTTAAAGAACTTTTCAAATTTATGTATAAAGAAAAAAAAAATATAAAAAAGTTTTTAGAATACATTTTGTATTACTCACCGCTGAATCGATTCGAGTGTTCCCTCGATTTCTTGAGGATAAACAATACCAAA
Organism: Lochmaea crataegi; assembly: GCA_947563755.1. Taxonomy (NCBI): domain Eukaryota; kingdom Metazoa; phylum Arthropoda; class Insecta; order Coleoptera; family Chrysomelidae; genus Lochmaea; species Lochmaea crataegi. The sequence goes on from OX387428.1 coordinate 51,079,276, forward strand.
CACATAGTAACATAAAAATGTGGTTAAAAGTCCACTAGAAAACGATTCAGCATGTATTATAATGTCCTTGTTGATTACTACATCTTGGCTTGGCTTTAAATTCTCTCCTTTAGGTAAAACTGTCTGAATATTTGTCGGAAATTTAGAATAAATTTTAGACAGATGATCTGCTGGCTGTAAAGATGATACTAATTGTGACGAACTATTATCTGCTCCTGCTTGATGTACAGTAGGAGGTCTTGTAGGAGCATTTTCAGACGGTATTTCTGAAATAAAAAAATATATATATAATTAATTATTTCCATCGGTTAGCGATTTAAAAGTAATTAATTTTTAAAACAAGACAATTTTGTTTAGATTTGAAAACCATTGATAAAAATTACCATTTGATTGAACCTGAGTATATTGTTGGGCCGTTTTCCGATTCCAATCAACTTCGCCAGGAACAATCGTGAGAAACAGTTGCTTCCCATGAGTCTCTTTAGCTTTAGCTAAATCCATCAATATATCGTCTTCATCTATTTCTATGAAATCATCTGTGTAACCTGTTTGAATAATAAAAATCAAAAATTTCACATCGGCAAAAAGTTTTTGTAAACTAAAGTTAATATTTTTTTAAACAATTTTAGTGAAAAAGAAAAAACCATAAATTCTAGAGAATGAACATTTTTCTAAAATCATCTATGAATCATTTCATTTTGAAAGTAACCAGGCTTGATAATTTACTACAATTATTAATTATGATAATGCAAAAAATTTGAGTTTAATAATATTTTCTTTTATACTAAAAATTAAAAACATACGTAAGTGTCAGTGGTATATATATGAGAAGAAAAAAAAGTACACGTAAGGGTAACAATTAAAATACCTTGTATTGACATTCTCCAAGTTTTAATTTAGCATTCACTCCAGCAATAAGCGCATCAATTGATGCGGCTTTTACAATCTTCCGCTCTTCAGGTTTGTTGTATGAAGAAACTTTGAACAATGCAGCCATGACTCCGATGCTGTTGTCAATCAGTTTTAAAATTTTATAAATAAATTTTGCATTTTCAGTAATATTTAAAGAATGTTATATATACAGCTAAAAGTTTATTAATTTTTTTATATATTTTTGAATGATGGTCATCACTTTTGGTTTTTGTAGCCTCATATGTACTGAATTAATAATTATTATAGGTTAATTAAATTTTATAGCTTAATTATAATATTAAATTAATTAGTTACTATTAAAATGAATAAAGAAATTTCTTGTGCATTCAAAATAACTTGCCAGTGGACTTGAAATTAAATTATGTACATGTTTGAAAATTGAAAATTTTTAGTATTTCAACTAACCCGTATTTTGGTTTTACGCATGAAACACAATTTATGTTATAAATATGTAAATTTTCAAAACTTATCAGTTGATTGAATGTCAAGCATTTGTAACCTGTTACTCTTCCTAATTGATACAAGCCTGAGTAAGGAATGAATTCAGTATCTAAAACTTCCACTACAAAATGCACTTTAACATCATCATATAATATTATGCAAATTTTGCCTACAACTATTTTGTATTTTGATATCCCGATCTCGAAATAAATAATCCATCGCCGTTACGGTATTTTATACCGTTTTTAACAATTTCATGACACTCTACAGTTTGGTTACACAGTTCAAACTTTAATAGAGCTTGTTGAATGGCTTCACTATATTTTCCTAGGTTTAATTTTACGGTCTTTTTTAATTCAATATCAGAATTATTTTCTCCACCTGAACGGACGTAACATTGATAAAGCTCATGCTTGATACTTAGTGATTTTGTAATATTTTTAAAATTCTTGAAAATCGCACAGCACGTTTCATGAAACAATGTTTACTCTCACTACGTAGAGTCCATGACTTCATTAATGGTCCAAATTTACGAATAAGTTCTCCGTAATGTTTAAAATAGTGGTGTTTTCGACGAAGTAAAATAAGTGGAAATAACATTTGACGTAAGTCTATGTACTCGCTAATAAGTTTATCTACATAAACAATGCAGGTCTCATGTATAGCAGGAGCACATATTATTCCAATTATTTCGGATAACAATAAAATACATTTCCAAACAGTATTATCAATGTCATCAATTTCATCATAAATTAGTAACGGCAGTAATCGAATAAAAGTCCATAATTGACAAGCAGCGCCTGATAGCTTCTGAGACTTTGGCGAAACAGAGCATAATTTATCACGCTGATCTTCAGGAGAATATTTAAAAGTTTCTATTCTTTTATTTAATTGTTTGTATGAAAACCAACCCTGTTCGACAAGATAATCAAGAAATAATTTACCATCATACGCTAGTACACCTTCGAAGACGTCATGTCCCAAACAAGGGGGTAAACCAGGGAGACATACATGATAAAATCCTAACTTATTAAAGACAGAATCAAATTTAATACCTTGAATTATTAATGGTTTTTTTTTATCGTCTTTTTGATTCTGAAACGAGGTTTTTGTTTCTTGTTCAATTTATCTATAACTTTTTTATATGAATTGATTGTTCTCACAGGATAAGTTTTGAAGACTGATCTGATTCGAATGATTTTTTGGTTATCAAACAGTAACGACAAAAATATTGTGATGTGCTGAAGTTTTCAGTGAATCCTCCTAAACCATGACTACATAAATTATCGCCAGTTATAAATACTAACGATCCTTTGATGAATTGATTCGGCGCAAATTCTCTGCCTACATTTTCAATTTCTTTGAGATCCTCAACAATTTTACCAAAAACTCCATGGTAATCAAAATGTTTCTCTTTACATAATGCCACAAGATACATCGAATTTACATGAGATCTGATTCGATCTGGAAAATTTCCGATACTTAAATAAACAGCTAAAATTTTATATTTAGATTTAGCTGAACCTAATGGGTTGACAGTTTCAAAAGCGTCTTGATATAAAATTAATTGAAGTGCACCTGGATTTTCTTTTAAAAATTTGTTTTCTTTAAATACACTGCCGTCAGTGAAATCTCTAAAGACATTGCTATTGTTTTCTGATTAAATTTTAATTCATGAGTAACAGTTTTGTTATAAAACAATTTTTCCAAAGTATCTTTCAGTGGAACATAGTGATAAAAACATTCTTTTCCATTTTGTGTAGATAAAGGAATTTGAACAGGGTTTACGTAAGGAAAATTCTTTTGGTAAAACTTTTTACGTTTAAAACTTGTTGCAAAATTATCTACAATATTATTGAATAAATTATTTTTTAAGGAACTATCAATAATATCTGTAATTAATTCTTCTGAAATATTGCATTGTTCTAAATATATAAGTAAATTATTTCTTAGCATTTTCTCATTTGTCTTGTTCATTTTACACATTTCTGTCGCAATATACTGCACCGTAGATGCTGGTAAAAAAAATTTGAATTCTAATTTCAAAAAAAAGTGCGCCAAATTCATTGAAAAAACATCCGAATTATTTTTTTCATAGTATTGATCATTATCACTAACAGATATTAAATTATCTATTGAATTATTATCACTTTCAACGAATGTATTGGAAGAATCTACATTATCACTCCTAATATTTGAATCAGATAATTTTTGTTGTTTTTTCGTTATGAATTTTTGTGACATGCGATGAAAATGAATTTACTTTATTATAAGTTTTGTCACAACTTAAATAACCGCACTTTATCGTGATACCATCGTTAATGTGCATCTTTAAATGACCCATCATTTGCTTTTTATCAGTAAATTTTTGAGTACAAAATTGTAGTGAACATCCTTCAGATAGAAGAGTATTGGTATTATCATTGTTAACTACTGGAGAAACGTCACCAATTGCTTTGATAATATGACAACGATGTACGTGGCTTTGCAATGATGTTAATGCAGTATATACTTTATTACAGTGGTTAAATCCACACATTAATTTATCTGTTGTAACGGTAAATGTTGCTTTTAGTTGGGCGCCAATTTGTAACTGTAAAGGCGCCAATTTGTAACGGTAAATGCTGTACCTCACAAGGCACCAGCTCGAAGGGCTCTGGCTAGAGACTCCTCTCAAGGGTGATTCGACCCCAAGTTTATGCTGCACAAGTGCTACAGGAAGGTTGTAAAAGTAGAGGGCGCCACTACCTTTTTAACGATGAAAACTACAAAAAACTAAGGCGGAAAAGGTAGAAACGCCTTGTAAAATTTAAATGAAAGTTAATAATTACAGTGACCCCGGGCGGATCTCCCTCAACTTTTATAGTTGAGGATTTTAATAAAAAAAAGAATTAAAAACAAATTTTTAATTTATTCTGCCACAGGAAATGAATAACGGAATTTAATAGAGGAATTTGTACTTTTATAGGTACTTAGCTTAGATGAAGTGGTTTCCTGGAGAAGAAGTCAGGTCTTGATCCGAACTGATGAGTTCTGTTCTAGGGCGGTAGTTTGGGGTTCTATCCTTGGCTATATTCTCCGGTTTATATCCTCGGCGTTATATTCTAGCCTAGGGTTATATTCTCGGCGTTAAATTCTTGGGTTATATCCTAGCCTAGGGTTATATTCTTGAGTTATATCCTAGCCTAGGGGCTGTGCTTACCTAGAAGTACAAGTGGATCAGGGATATGTAGGAACTTGAATGTAATGGCACATTATGTTGGTCAGCTTTTCAGGTTAAAGAAAAGGAAGGCAGTTATTTGAAAGTTAAAAAATTTATTTAATTTACTGAAAGCTTTCAAACATTATATGTTCCATGTTAAAACAGTAAAAATAGCAATTATCGGCTAAATTAAAAAAATATACCAATGATCCGAAAGAAACTAATCATAGCAAAAAGTTATTTATTTAGTTATATGAAAAAATATCGTGCTTAGGAAATATATGGTGTGACGTCTTTTTACCTACCCTTTGGATTTTACCAACAGGGCACGCCACTTTTGACACCTTCGAAACCTTACACTTTCTCGGGCGCCAGATTTTTAACGTGGTTAACTCCACGGCCCCTTGACTTCAATCGTCAAGAGTTCCAGGTAGCCTCAGATGGAGGTACGGTAATGTCCAGGGGTCTAGTTATATCCAAACCGGCTGGGGTAGTGGTCCTCGTTGTTCCTGAAACAAACGTTCTCACTCCTGGCCCACAATGCGGTGAAGCTAAATTCGTGCAACTAAGCAACTACTCTACGATAGGGAAACTCTACACTCTACAGTACTTCAGAAAAACACACAGGTTCAGTTAAGTTTTATTACTACACTCACCCTCAATAGTAGGTACATATGTTACAATAATAAGTTACAAAATGAAACAATACCCTGGTATCCCAAAAAACACAAAAATATAATTACTATACGGTGATCTATGAGTTATATGTACATTATTCATGCGTTAATACCCAAAATAGAGACGAAGCGGGCAGGACATAAGCGAAAAAGGTTTATAAGCACACTCAAATGTTTTGTATGAAAAAGAAGCGGTAAAAACACAAAGCAAAATTAGGTTTCAGGTGTCTTTTCACTAATTCGGTTATTAAAAATGGAAACAAATCAAACATTAAAACTTTTAATCAATTCGGAAAAGAAGAGGTGAAAGGGTGTGGTCCCAGAACTAAAATATCCAAGAGCCCTAGCTTAGACGCCTGGCACTCCTCAATATTTTGATCGAGAACCGTTTTACAAATTAAATTATCAAAGAGCCCTGGCTAAGACGCCTGGCACTCCCCAATATTTCAATCGGGACGGGAAATCGGAATCGGGAATGAATATATAAAAACAAGGGTAGTCCCCGGATTAGAATGTCAAAGAGCCCTGGCTTAGACGCCTGGCACTCCTCAAGATTTTAATCTAGAGCGGCTTTACGAATTAAATTATCAAAGAGCCCTGGCTAAGACGCCTGGCACTCCTCAATATTTCAATCAGGACGGGAAATCGGAATCGGGAATGAATATATATAAAAAAAAGGGTAGTCCCCGGATTAGAATGTCAAAGAGCCCTGGCTTAGACGCCTGGCACTCCTCAAGATTTTAATCTAGAGCGGCTTTACGAAGTAAATTATCAAAGAGCCCTGGCTAAGACGCCTGGCACTCCTCAATATTTCAATCGGGACGGGAAATCGGAATCGGGAATGAATATATAAAAAAAAAAGGGTAGTCCCCGGATTAGAATGTCAAAGAGCCCTGGCTTAGACGCCTGGCACTCCTCAAGATTTTAATCTAGAGCGGCTTTACGAATTAAATTATCAAAGAGCCCTGGCTAAGACGCCTGGCACTCCTCAATATTTCAATCGGGACGGGAAATCGGAATCGGGAATAAATATTAAAGGATTTTCAAAAGGAAATTTTACTTGAATTCGGAAATATTTGCTATGAAACGGAAATACTTACTGTAAAATATAATTCTGATACAATGGAAATAAACTTTTATTTATTAATGATTTAAAAGACCACCTGTGTTAAATGTAAATAGTTTCCAATCAATTCTTACCTTCACAGCAACGGTTTATACTTTTATCTCATAAAAGTGAATTACTAAAACAAAACAAATTCAAAATACAAAAAAAAAACAGAGAAATGGTAAACAACAAAAGTAAATCGGCAGACGGAGCGTTCAATACTAGCGACTCATATCTTCGCCAGCCAGCCAGGAACTGTCGTTTCGACTCCCTGACTCTCAGGGCTTCGTCTCGCTATCCCCTTCCTTCGATCAGCTTGACCTGCGCGCTACCTACTCTATATTTAGTGGCAGTGGGGAAACATGAATTTTCGGACCGCAGCGCGGTGAACGTACAATTTTGATTACAATAAATCGGAGAAAATATTATTTCTACCCATAGTCAGAGGGTATAAGGGGTTATATACAATCTTGACTCAAAATATATTTTAAACAAAATAATTCCTAGTAACTAAAAAAAAACCTCGTTACATCCCCCCCTTACTTCGGTAAAAAAAAAATTAAAGGACGTAAACATCGTTTCCGTGCTTTACATTTTTTTTTATAACCTACTACCTAAGAAACAAATATAATACTACAAAATTTCTTAAAACTACAAACAGTCTATGTGCCGGAATAATCCGGACTTTATTTGATGTATTGGAGTTCAGAGTCGGTAGCCCCTGCTACGAACTCCGGAGCTTGGTCCAAATCCTCGGGCTCTGATATTTTGGTGCAGGCGGGAGTATCTTTCGTGTAGGCGGTTGGTTGCCGGTAGTGGTGACATGGAACATTCGCATAGGTCGCATTGTACACCCTTCTCCTGGGTTGCCCGTCGTGGACGGGAATTAGAACGGGATACTAAGTGAGCCTGAACGGCTACGGACTTCATCGGTTTCATAGTTCGGGAACGGTCGGTAGTCCGGTCACATGGACAGTCTCGGGACATTTTTCCCACTCTCCCACATCGGGAGCAAAACAGGACAGCTTGACGGGTACAAGCATGCCGGTTGTGGCCAGAGGTTCCACACCTCCAACAAAGGTCATCGGTGATGTGTATGAAACTCTCCGATTCCGGGTGGTTTCGCTTCCTTTTGGTTCGCGGAGAAAGAACATCGGACCGGGAATAGCAAGCTTTTTGCTGCTGCTGTATCCGGGGAGCTTCAATTGTTTCGTTAATTTCTTCTGAGACCCTTTTCACGGGCGCCAAATTTGTGATACGCGTGGATAAACCCTCCGCATCATCTGATAGACTATCGGCGGTGTCGTAAAAACTCAACACTTCATAGGATGACTCTGACTCGGGATCCATTTTCCTCTGTTGTGACGGTTTGTACTTCTGGCATTGTAAACACCGGCGAACGTGCTTGGTGATGTCTCGAAACATTCCAGGCCAATAGTACGACTTAGCAATACGGGTGATAGTCTTAGCAATTCCCAGATGCCCTGCATTAGGAGCATCATGATTCTCGTGGAGGACTCGGGTTCTGTCGGATTTTGCTATGCACAGTTTCCATGGATCACTCATCTCAGGTTCCCTTAAATCATTTATATCCCAAAAATGACGGTACAAACGGCCTTCTTTGATGCAGTAGTCAGGAAATTTGTCTGGTTCCTGCAGGACTTCTTCCTTTTTATTTCGGTACCATGAACATTCGGTAGGTACATCGGTCAGACAGAGTACAGATGGTGGGTCGGCCTCGGCGGTCATTGGAAGCGGATTTCTGGACAGGGCGTCGGCCACACGGTTTAGAGCACCTTTACGATACTGTATCTCGAAGTCATATTGTTGCAGAAAGATACTCCATCGCGCTAAGCGTCCGGACGGACTAGCTATGGAATGTAACCATCTAAGGGACTGATGATCGGTAACAACCGTGAAATTGTAGCCCTCTAAATAAGGACGCATCTTTTCAATCCCCCATACAATGGCAAGACATTCTTTTTCTGTGACGGAGTAATTCTTCTCGGCAGGACTCAAAGTGCGGCTTGCATAAGCTACGACGTGTTCATGTCCATCCTTCTGCTGGGTAAGGGCTATTCCTAACCCATACTCGGAGGCATCGGTCTGTAGAGTGAACGGTATACTGAAATCGGGACAGCTTAATACAGGAGCCTCTGATAGACAAGTTTTAATTTTAGTGAAAGCGGTTTCTTGATCTTCAGTCCATTTCCATCGCTGAGATTTGCGAAGCAACTTTGTTAACGGAGCAACATTCTGTGAAAAGGACGGAACAAATCTTCTATACCATGAGGCAACTCCCAAAAATCTCCTCAATTCCCGGACATTCTTTGGGGCAGCACACTTTACTATGCTTTCTACCTTTTCGGGATCGGTACGGATTCCATCTCCAGTAATGACATGGCCCAAATACTTCATAGATGGCAAACAGAAATGACATTTTTCCGGATTCAATTTTAGTTGTGCTCCTCGTAGTCGACGGAACACTTCAGATAAATTTTCCAAGTGTTGATCAAACGTTTCCCCCAGAACGATGATGTCTTCCAGATATGCAAATGCGTAAGGGTCCAAATCCGGACCTATTAACTGATCAACCAGTCTCTGGAATGTGGCTGGTGCGGAGTGTAAGCCAAATGGAAGAACCGTGAATTGAAACAATCCACGTCCCGGTGCGGTGAAGGCGGTGATGGGTTTGCTTTCAGGTGTTAACGGAACTTGCCAATACCCACTCTTCAGATCTAAACTGGAAATATATTTGGCTTTTCGCAGCTTATCCAGGATAGCATTGATAAATGGAAGCGGGTAGGCATCCTTCATGGTAACCTCATTAACTTTACGAAAATCAATGCAGAAGCGGTTTTTCCCATCTTTCTTCTTCACGATAACAATCGGAGAACTCCACGGACTTGTAGAGGGTTCTATTACTCCTTCTTTCAACATGGCGTCTATTTCAGCATTGCAAATTCCTTGCATTTTCGGATTCTGAGGTCGGTATCTCTGTTTGATCGGACGGGGCTGTAGCAGACGGATTTCATGCTCAACCAGTGTCGTTGGACCTTGAATCTTCTCAAATTGCGGTAACTCTTGGTTCAGAAAGGTATTCAGTCTGTCTGTCTGTTCTTTTGATAAATTTCTTTCAGTAAGTGGAATTATGGTTTCCAATGGACATCCTATATAACCAAAATTCTCGTCATCCCCTAAATCTTCCAGGGAGAACGCAGATAATTCAGAAACGGGTTGCTCCTCATCGACCCCTAACACCAGGGAGGACGCAGAGTCTTCAGAAACAATTTGCTCCTTGTCAACCCCTAACACCAGGGAAGACGCAGAGACTTCGAAAATAGAGTTTTCTTCATCAACCCCCAACAACACCGGGGAGGAATCAGAAGTTTTGACAACGGACTGCTCCTTGTCAACCCCTAACAACTCCGGGGAAGACGCAGAGACTTCAACAATAGATTTTACTTCATTAACCCCTAACAGCACCGGGGAAAACTTAGAAGTTTCAACAACAGATTGCTCCTTGTCCACCCCTAACAACTCCGGGAAAGACGCAGAGACTCCAGACATAGATTGCTCTTTCTCTTCCCCTAACACCAGGGAAGACGTAGAGACTTCAGAAACAGAGTTTTCTTCAACAACCCCTAACAGCACCGGGGAAGAATCAGAAGTTTTGACAACGGACTGCTCCTTGTCAACCCCTAACAACTCCGGGGTAGGCGCAGAGACTTCAACAATAGATTTTACTTCATTAACCCCTAACAGCACCGGGGAAAACTTAGAAGTTTCAACAACAGATTGCTCCTTGTCCACCCCTAACAACTCCGGGAAAGACGCAGAGACTCCAGAAACAAGTTGCTCCTTGTCAACCCCTAACACCAGGGAAGACGCGGAGACTTCAGAAACAGACAGGCTTCGAGAACAGTGGTCTTCAGCAAAACGATGGTTGGCTTCTTCCTTACATATTATCGGTACAGCGGCATCGATTTCTTTCATGGCTGTGTTCACTTTCTCCAATATTCCAACAGGACTTGCTAATGATGAACGTCTTACTAGTTCATTATTGATATATATATTTCCAGTTCCTAACTCCAAACGGAAATTATATCTTCGGAGAACATCGTGTCCTAAAACAATATCGGTTATCAGACCAGGGAAATGTTCGAACGGTCCTTCCATAATGACGTCATGGGTCTTCAATTTTAGCTCATAAGAGTCGGCGATAGAGATCAAATTTCCATTAGCTAAACGGGCCTTCGTAACTTGACGGGCGGTAGTTTGCTTTCTTTGGGAAAATGTCTTAGCTATCTGATCACCGACGTATGATTTCGCCGCTCCAGTATCTAACAGGGCTTTGTACTTATGATTCTCAATTTCGACGTCGATGTGCGGTCGGAAATCGGTCATTTCTTCTGGTATTTCAGCATGAGAGGCAAATATTTGCGGAAGCTGTGTCGGCCTCTCCTCGGGACAGCTTCGGATTAGTTTTCCTGCCTACTGCAGGAACAATCTCTGGAAAATACTCCTTCCTTATGGCAACGGGAACAGAATATCTTCTGAGGGTTCTGACAATTGTTTCGGTAGTGTCCAGATTCTCCGCAGCGGAAACAGATTGGTTGCCGGGAAGATGAGCCAGACGGTTGATTGGTAGTATTATGTGGCGGACGGCGAGGAGACTCGGTCTGAGACGGGCGGCTGGTACCGGGGACGGCCTCTCTAGATGGACCAGGCGTCGCGGTGTGAGGTGGTCCATATCTGGGTGCACTTATCGGCTGCGGGCGTGTTGGTCCACGATTCGAACCAGTGGTGGTGGGAACGTTCTGGAGCTCTTTCCTGAGAAGCTCATATTCTCTTACCACCTGGCAAAACGTAGAAAAATCCTCGAAGTCTCCTTTTCGGATCTGCAGCCGGTATTCAGGTAACAAGTTACGGTACAGCCATGCTAACTGTTGTTCGGGAGTTAGCTTTCCATGTCTTCGCATGAGGGTTTGAAGTTCGGTTATATACGTAGCGGCGGACTCGTTTCTTCTTTGTAGACGCTTACCTATCTCGGCTTCTAAGTCTACTTCATAGTTGACAGGATAAAAGAAAATTCGGAAATCGCTTTCAAAATCGTTCCAGCTGGTATATCTACTTCGGTTGTTTCGGTACCATAATGCGGGTTCGCCGGACAGTAATTCCGGCAAAACAGGAAGCAAATTGTCTTTCTGGACATTCCTTGCCGTACATATTTCTTCAATCCTTTCTATAAACGCGGCAGGATCTCCTCGATTTCCAAAGCACACCTTCCAATCGTGTACGTTTATCGGTGGAGTTGCCATCGCGGTCGGGTTTTCCACAGGTTCCTCTTGGTCTATAGCGGATCGGGGAGCAATATTTCTTCGTCTCAAAAAGTTAACGAGTCTTTTTCGTTTGTTGGGAACGGTTCCAGCAACCGATAAATTTCTCTCTTTTAATTGGATAGTAAGACCCTCGTTTTTCAGCAAATATACCCAACTTACTCGATGGTCTGTGACTTTTTCCACGGAACTTACGGTCGGTAGTTGGGACGGTACCAAAATATCAGATTCGGAGTTTTCCGCTCCTTCTTGATCAAACAGATGGGTCAAGGCAATATTTTCAGAGTTTTCTCCAGACATAAAAGGCTATTTCGGCTAGACAGTGGTAACTAGTCTGGTTCGTTTGCCTACCTCAACTCTCCTCTTCAATCTTCGACCTTCGCAAACCAGTCTTCACAGCACAAGAAAACAGTTTACAATAGTCCTTACTCTTAAAAAAAAACAAAAAAAAATACAAATAAACAAGCTATAAATATAACAATGAGGTCCCTGCTCGGGCGCCAAATTTGTGACGTCTTTTTACCTACCCTTTGGATTTTACCAACAGGGCACGCCACTTTTGACACCTTCGAAACCTTACACTTTCTCGGGCGCCAGATTTTTAACGTGGTTAACTCCACGGCCCCTTGACTTCAATCGTCAAGAGTTCCAGGTAGCCTCAGATGGAGGTACGGTAATGTCCAGGGGTCTAGTTATATCCAAACCGGCTGGGGTAGTGGTCCTCGTTGTTCCTGAAACAAACGTTCTCACTCCTGGCCCACAATGCGGTGAAGCTAAATTCGTGCAACTAAGCAACTACTCTACGATAGGGAAACTCTACACTCTACAGTACTTCAGAAAAACACACAGGTTCAGTTAAGTTTTATTACTACACTCACCCTCAATAGTAGGTACATATGTTACAATAATAAGTTACAAAATGAAACAATACCCTGGTATCCCAAAAAACACAAAAATATAATTACTATACGGTGATCTATGAGTTATATGTACATTATTCATGCGTTAATACCCAAAATAGAGACGAAGCGGGCAGGACATAAGCGAAAAAGGTTTATAAGCACACTCAAATGTTTTGTATGAAAAAGAAGCGGTAAAAACACAAAGCAAAATTAGGTTTCAGGTGTCTTTTCACTAATTCGGTTATTAAAAATGGAAACAAATCAAACATTAAAACTTTTAATCAATTCGGAAAAGAAGAGGTGAAAGGGTGTGGTCCCAGAACTAAAATATCCAAGAGCCCTAGCTTAGACGCCTGGCACTCCTCAATATTTTGATCGAGAACCGTTTTACAAATTAAATTATCAAAGAGCCCTGGCTAAGACGCCTGGCACTCCCCAATATTTCAATCGGGACGGGAAATCGGAATCGGGAATGAATATATAAAAACAAGGGTAGTCCCCGGATTAGAATGTCAAAGAGCCCTGGCTTAGACGCCTGGCACTCCTCAAGATTTTAATCTAGAGCGGCTTTACGAATTAAATTATCAAAGAGCCCTGGCTAAGACGCCTGGCACTCCTCAATATTTCAATCAGGACGGGAAATCGGAATCGGGAATGAATATATATAAAAAAAAGGGTAGTCCCCGGATTAGAATGTCAAAGAGCCCTGGCTTAGACGCCTGGCACTCCTCAAGATTTTAATCTAGAGCGGCTTTACGAAGTAAATTATCAAAGAGCCCTGGCTAAGACGCCTGGCACTCCTCAATATTTCAATCGGGACGGGAAATCGGAATCGGGAATGAATATATAAAAAAAAAAGGGTAGTCCCCGGATTAGAATGTCAAAGAGCCCTGGCTTAGACGCCTGGCACTCCTCAAGATTTTAATCTAGAGCGGCTTTACGAATTAAATTATCAAAGAGCCCTGGCTAAGACGCCTGGCACTCCTCAATATTTCAATCGGGACGGGAAATCGGAATCGGGAATAAATATTAAAGGATTTTCAAAAGGAAATTTTACTTGAATTCGGAAATATTTGCTATGAAACGGAAATACTTACTGTAAAATATAATTCTGATACAATGGAAATAAACTTTTATTTATTAATGATTTAAAAGACCACCTGTGTTAAATGTAAATAGTTTCCAATCAATTCTTACCTTCACAGCAACGGTTTATACTTTTATCTCATAAAAGTGAATTACTAAAACAAAACAAATTCAAAATACAAAAAAAAAACAGAGAAATGGTAAACAACAAAAGTAAATCGGCAGACGGAGCGTTCAATACTAGCGACTCATATCTTCGCCAGCCAGCCAGGAACTGTCGTTTCGACTCCCTGACTCTCAGGGCTTCGTCTCGCTATCCCCTTCCTTCGATCAGCTTGACCTGCGCGCTACCTACTCTATATTTAGTGGCAGTGGGGAAACATGAATTTTCGGACCGCAGCGCGGTGAACGTACAATTTTGATTACAATAAATCGGAGAAAATATTATTTCTACCCATAGTCAGAGGGTATAAGGGGTTATATACAATCTTGACTCAAAATATATTTTAAACAAAATAATTCCTAGTAACTAAAAAAAAACCTCGTTACAATGGAACCGGCACTGGCGTTGCGAAAGAATATTTTATAGGTTAGCGGTTTATAAAAGTGTTATTTTATAATTAAAAAAGTTATTTCGCAACTGAAAAAGCTTGAAAATGTTTGTATAAAAGTAAAACAGTGAATTATAAAAGAATATTTGGCTTAAAACTACCATATTAGTATAAAAGAACAGTTTATGACCACGTGTTGAATTTAATTTCATCTATCTCTGTAAAAAAATAAAGAATGCATACGAAAATTATATCAGGCAGTACTTTAGAAGAAGCTTATTAATTATGAATTATGATTTTGAACTTACCACAGCAAAATTCCTAAGATAGGTACTTAAGATATGAAAGATAGCGAAAGATGATGTGTCGCCTTCGGCGGTCGTTAACAAAAAGGGCGTTTCACGTGGCGGTGTGCAAAAAATGGAAGCGTCCGTTGGCAAACGTCAATTGTCTTACGGTCAGGGTAGAAGAGTTTGGGATCACAGAACTATAATTGGATGTGGCTAGTGACGACAAGCGCTAATTAAAAGGATTTATTCTGTAAAATCGAAACAGGTCGATAGACATGTTACACCCCCTCTCCTCCGGGAAAAAAATGATTCGAAGAATTATTTTTTTTGTGTGAAAAATGGGCTTAATAAGATAAAAGGAGGAGTGAAGTAGCATTGCAAAATCTATGTATCTTAGGTAAAGTAAGGCAATTGTCAAAGGTAAAGGTGAGGCAATTGTCAAAGGTAAGGTAAGGCAGTTGTCAAAGGTAACGGTAAGGCAGTTTTGTCATCTTGCGATTATCGTGTAGTTATGTCATCGTATAAGACAAAGCACACACTGAGATCGAAAGGTAACGATAGGGTGTGATAATTTCTCAGTGCAGGCGAAACGATAAGATAAGGTACGGTAGGGTGTGTTTTGATAAAACGCTGGGATCTCAGATACGCAGAGCGAAAAATTCCAGGAAATACCAAACCAATGTCTCCGGGAGAGACACGAAAATAAACACGGTGAGTGATGTCAGCCTAAAATTGATTTAGAATGCAATTCCCTCGGAATTCTAATTAATTCATAAATCAGCCTAATTTTCACCAAGCAAAGAGTAAAGATTTGTCATAATGACGTCACCAGGGGTGAAATACTACTTGTCTTAGCAAAGATTATTGGCTGGGCGACAACACTTATAGTGTTCCACAAGGAACGGTTCTAAAATATACGATAACGGTAGGTAGTTCACAAGTATCACAATACGGCAACGCAAAAGGTATGTTAAGGGAGAGAAAGCAATACATAGATACTTACTTTGAATGGTTTTCGGTAAAAGAGAATTGAAGATATATGGGGTGATTCTGAAAGCTAAATCGAGGTCGAAATAATGGTATGTGTGGTTAGGAATAGTTTGTGGCGACATTATAAAAAGAAAGACGATAGATACTTATCACGTGGTCAGACAAAAAGGTATTCTGGTTTATACGCCGAGAGCACAGGAAGAGGGCAGAAACAGCAGCGCCCGATCGACATTCGGTGAGGTTGCCAGTTAGCGTCCACAGTAGCCATTGGTCATCGATCCGAAAGTCAATCCAGCTACATGCATTCAGTCCGTTGATATGCTCTCTTTGTTAAATCGAACAAAGGTATTGTTACTATAGGAGGTGAAGAGAAACAGCGACTAAGCAGACATAAAGAAAACGGAAAGTAAAAGAAAAAACTCCAGTGTATCGTTTTTGTAGGAGAACGTTAGCGAAACTCCAAGAGAATGGCGCGGTTGCCTAAAGTAAGGAAGAAAACGAAAACGGAAATAATAAAAATAGTGGTCAACTAAAACTCAATTGTACCGTTTTTAAGGAGAACGATAGCGAAACTCCAAGAGAATGACGCGGTTGCCTAAAGTAAGGAAGAAAACGAAAACGATAATGAACTAAAAACACAATTGTACCGTTTTTTATGAGAACGATAGCGAAACTCCATGAGAATGGCACGGTTGCCTAAAGTGAGGAAGAAAACGAAAACGGAAATAACAATGATAAACTGAAAACTCGATTGTACCGTTTTTTTAGGAGAACGATAGCGAAACTCCAGAGAATGGAACGGCCTCTGAAGTAAG
This sequence comes from Lochmaea crataegi, assembly GCA_947563755.1. NCBI lineage: Eukaryota > Metazoa > Arthropoda > Insecta > Coleoptera > Chrysomelidae > Lochmaea > Lochmaea crataegi. The sequence goes on from OX387428.1 coordinate 51,095,610, forward strand.
TGACTTAAAGTGATTGGCCTGCATCTTGAAAATGTTCAAAATGAGAAAAAGAATAAAAGACGATATCTAAATTAACCGTACTAATCAAATAGCACTAGCGGAAGCAAAGAATCTAAAATCCGAGTGAACATAAATGTCTGGCAACGAGATATAGATATGGAAACTGTATGTACGTGAACGACTGTAGATATAAAAACAACAAATACTTATTGCCGATAGATGTCAATTAAAATAAACAAAACCGTACTATATTTTCAACAAGTCATACGTAGTAATAAAAATGTTGCATAATAACTCCATAAAAATTATCAGTATATAAATGTATAGCTAATCAAGATCAAAAATGTATCATAAATTGTCATTAAAATTTTTGTAGCACATCACAATCTCTCTGTCGTCAAAAAAAAACTGAACTGCAAAATATTTATAGTTAACGATAAATTGTTAATTTGGCAACACTGCACTTTATATTAACAATATTAGACAAGAAAAAGTAAGAGAGTTTAAAGATAAATTGTTACTTTGGCAACGCTGCACTTGATTATCAATAGGTAAGATAAGATATTTCAGTTTGTGTAACTCGACACAATTCAACTGAACAAGATACAAACGGTAAGATATTTCAGTTTGTGTAACCAGACACAATTCAACTGAAAAAGATAATTTTACTATGCAGCTACATAAAATATAACAACTTATCAGAAAACAGACACCTTAAGAATTTACTTAAAACGTGGCAACATTGCAAACAAATCAGATGTAATTCACCTTTCCTAAAAAAATCAATAACAAAATTCCGTTCTGGGGACAACAAAAGATTGTGCTATATTACGTTATCAGTAAATAGGCTGCACCGATTCGGCCTATTGGTGGAGGCGCTAACATGGGAATCTCCATAAGAAAATCGAAAAAAAAGCTAAGCTCAAAAATAGCAAAAATGGTTCCCTTCAAGGTCACGCGTCGGCTTCTTGGAATCCGAGCTGCGGTTAGATAACGCCGAATATTTTAGTATCATCCGAAGCGAAGAAGTATCGACAATGAGAAATATACAAATTATATACAGGGTATATTAAAACAACAACCTTCGTGTCCTATGTAAACTCTTGATAGCTGACAGATGACACGGGACCTAAGGCATACACTGCTGTGATCTCTTACGATAATGCCGTTATCGGACAAGCGCGCTTTTTGATATATACCGAGGTTAGTTGTCTAAAATAATTTTGTGATATACCAGGGGCAGCTTAAAAGTAGCATACGATGTATTATTGGTTGCCTATGAGATTACAAACGCCACGTGTTACGTCAAACGTCACGTGCCACATCATGGTTTACATAAAAACGTTTGCTAGATGGCGCTAGTGGCGGGAGGGAATGGATTCAGATATAGATTGAATATTTTGGCAGAACGTCATCCGTCACCTGTCTAGCGTTAAATTTAGGCTCCAGAGTGGTTTAGGACCCCCCAAATTTAGACTATACAAATGTAGACCTTGGCGTCATCATCGTAGAATTATTTATAAATTCAAAAACTTATGCGAACCATGGGCCTACGCGACTATATTAAGGTACTCACCAAATCTGTCCATTCGCTTAGATACGTATAAGCTGCGAAGAGAGGTATAAACAATTATCTGACTGGAGCATTCGGGGGGTATCGTTGTTTGAAGTAAAAAGGGCATTTCTTTGTTATTATTAGTCGGATTGGAGTGGGACAAACGGTAATGGTTATGTAGACTGCATAGTGGCGGGCGATCCCTCGTCTTAGTGTCTATAGTAAGGAAAATATAAACGTACTGTACTTGGCATCTGTCACCTTGTATAAAGAATGAGGTGATATTTGGATGGCATACAAGGTGTATCTCACACCTTCGGGTAGACAGGTTTCGATTATTTATATACAGGGAGAATAAAAATTTTCATTATTAAGTGTTAGATATTATACGTGAGAACCAAACATACTTTCATAAACTAGACACCCTATATATTATTTATCATTTAGATTTAACTCATATCCCATATTGAACTACATTACATATTCAAAATTTAGTAGAATCAGTGCTACCAACCTAAAAGTCACTAGGTTGGAATAATCCCGAACGCCACTAATGACCCAATGGATCTGTAGGTGTCGTTAAATCTCTTATCACAGTTTGATCTTGAGGAATTTAAGATGAGAGTGCGATAAGGAAAATTTCAGTGCATTTGTATTATATTATACGTATCTAACGCTATTCAGGTCTAATTCACTTAACCAAATGTCTTTTAGTGATCAATGAACCCATATCTCTGCTTCCAAAACACCTGCGTGATAACAAACTTTATATTATTGATTTGTGGAACGAACCGATCAATATGAGATGTCACTCTACACTCTAGCTCGTAAAATATTTCTAACATGCCGCTTTGACCTTATTTTCATTATAAGCATATCGTACACAGTCAAATTTTAGTAGAATCAGAGCTATCAACCTAAAAGTCACTTGGTTGGAATAATCCCAATTTCAAAACGTTACTAATGACCCAATGGATCTGATGGTGTCATTAATTCTCTTATCGCAGTTTGATCTTGAGGAATTTGAGATTAGAGTGCGATAAGGAAAATTTCAGTGCATTTGTATTCTATTAGACGTATCTAACACTATAAAGGTATAATTCACTTCACCAAATGTCTTTTCGTAATCAATAAAGCTATATCTCTGCTTCCAAATCACCTGCGTGAAAACAAAGTCCTAAGTACGTAGGAGGGGAAGCTTCGAACCATAGAGATAAAAAATTTTATGGAACGACTGGTCTGCTAGAGCTAATATTCTCAAAAAACTCCAAACATTTTATGCATTTAGATCATCAAATGTACGGGGGAATCTTAAAACTAACCAGAGTACAGCGTACATCTAGACGACACTTATGTACATAAGTATCGACAGATTATTAACCCTCTCTTTTTAAAACCAGCCCAACCCTAAACGGTGCATGAGAGTAGCTCCAAAAGTAGAAAACTGCTTTACGAAAGCTAAACATAGAGGGGAATACTTATACAATAAATATATTTATTCAATAAAATTTCGAATTGGTCAAACGTTACTGGTCACGTCACATGTCACGTCAAAAAGCCCAGTCATACGTCACGTACAACGTTGAACGTCACGTACCAAGTCAAAATTCACATGTCACGTCAAACGTCACATGTCACGTCAAACGTCACATGTCACGTCAAACGTCACATGTCACGTCAAACGTCTCATGTCACGTCAAACGTCACATGTCACGTCAAACGTTATGTGTCACGTCAAAAGTCATGACAAACGTCACGTGCTACGTTAAACGTTACGTACCACGTTAAACTTCACATGACATGACGTTCTGGTTTTATATTTGCTATCGGCATTTTGAACCAATAAATTTTAACAAAATTGGTGCAGCCAACTTGTGAAGTATTAATAAGAACGACAAGGTTTCGTTATTAAAACATGAATCAGAGCTACCAACCTACGTTAGGAGCTTTTAACTTTGTGATCATAGCCGATATAATTTACATGCAACGTTGAACGTCACGTACCAAGTCAAAATTCACATGTCACGTCAAACGTCACATGTCACGTCAAACGTCACATGTCACTGGCCGTGGAAAGAGGTGCGCAAAATATTTCATACGTCCTACACCAGCGATATTATCTCCAGGCAACGGGGAAATGGTCTTGAATTTTTACAAAATTTTTAAAAACAATTACACAAATAAAGATGCTTTCATCCTCTCATCGGTTGTGGTTAGATAACGTCGTCGAGTGATATCGGGGCGCTCATAAACAAATTTTTCTCAAGGTCGTTGATAAGATTGTTTAAGTTTGGTAATAAATTCTTTGTCGTTCCATAATAATTGTCCACCAGGGTTTAAAAGTAAAATTATCCAAACAGATCGTCATTCATCATTGATCACTTGAGCAGATGACTTTTACAGATCCCAAGCGTGAGTACGTTAAACTCAACCTCATTAAGTGTTGTATTGAGCAGGAGTTTATTCGAGCAAACTATTGCGGGGTGTGTCTAGCCGGAAGTTTAATTTTCCATGAAGTAGCTGCAAAATACGGAGTAACAACTGAATTATGCCTAGGTACAAAGGTCTATTCAAATGGCATAAAAATTACGCCACATTTCTGGATAGAACACAATGAGATAATTTATGATCCCTCTCTAGCAGTTATGCAACATCATATACCTCATAATCTAAAAGTAACTCTTAGAAAAGATGAATTTGAGTATAAAACCATCGAATACTTAATCATGGTGGGTATTTTTGAAAATTTTTCGGAAGAGTCTACACTTGAATACTTTACTAAAGCGCCAAAGCATCTATTGAAAGTGCGCGAAAATGTTCATGAAACTGTAGCTAAAATATTTAAATGAAAAAAAATGTCTTGTTAACTTGTGTTTTAGTCATGCATCCTAATTAACCTCATTCAGGTGAGTGACCCAACTTGTTTTCAAAATGATGAAAATGAGTAACGTTTGAAGCACATATACAGGGTGTCCAGAAACTCTCCTGCCAAACGGAAACTACAGTTACTAGAGGTGATGTTAAGTCGATTTAGCTCAAATTACCTCAATCCGAAAATGCTTCCTAAGGGAGCTACAGCCATTTGAAGAAGACGTCCTCATATGAGTTTTCTTCAAATTATTCAAAAATACCGTTACTTAAAATATTCAAACTTGGTATAATCAATAAACAGTTACAAACCAGTCGTTCGCTGTAAATAAATTTTTTTCAGATCCATCACAAGCGTGTCAGTCGGGGGGACCAACAGGTATTTTTATAAAAAAAATTCATTTTCAAGTATTTTTATGTATCCGACACCGAATTTGGAAAATTCAAGATAATATTCATAAAAAATGTTCTCTTCTTTCAAATCGATATCATGAACCGTTTTCGAGAAAAATAAATTTAAACTTTTTGTGTTTCTCACATAAAAGCATGTTGGATCATAAAATTGTATCTGTAATATCAAGTTGGCTTTGAAAAATCAACAAATTGTTCTGATACTAGTAACAAAAGTCGTAAGTATTGAGTTGCTTACATTGTTTTGGAAATTTCAAATTAATTTTATTTCGTGAGGATATAAAACAATAATCAACATTAAAAAAAAAACAAAGTTAGAGATAATTACCAACAGAAATAAGAGAATTAATTTTACAACAGATGCTCTACATGACGACCGTTTGTCTCAATACACAAATTTATTCTTTTCTCTAAAGATCGACTAATTTTTGCAAAAATTCCTGCATTATTTCTAATTTCGTTACAAGCGTTTTGAATTCTTTGCCAAAGCTGATTACGGGTTCCTATTGGAACAGCATAGACTAATGATTTTAAATAACCCCAAATACAAAAATCACAGGGTTTTAAATCTGGAGATCTTGGGGGCCAATTAACTGGACCACCTCTTCCAATCCATTTATCGTGATAGTTATTGTCGAGATATTGACGAACCTCTCTAATGCAATGAGCTGGGCAGCCGTCGTACATGAACCATAAATTATTTCGAATCATCAGGGGAACCTCATCTATTAAATCAGGTAAAACATTTTGTAGGAAATTAAGATATTCTTGTCCTGTTAAACGGCTAGGAAGCTCTACAGGTCCCAGAAGCTGATTACCGATTACACCTATCCAAACATTTATACTAAATCTTTGCTGGTGCTTTTTCTCTACTGTTGCATGAGGATTATCACCAATGTAGGCATAATGATGTGCATTATGTAAATTAAAAATTCCGTCTCTGGTAAACGTAGATTCATCGCAAAATAAAATATTGGAAAAGAAATTAGGATCCTGATTTTTTTTGATCCGCAACCAGTTTGAAAAATCTATGCGGGCAGGGAAATCATCATCTACCATGGCATGAACTTTTTGAAAATGGAAAGGATGAAGGTTTTCTTTATGAATAATATTCCATATGGAAGACTTGGAAATGCCAGGATATATAGCAGCGAGTCTTCAGGTGCTAACCTCAGGATTATTTTCGATTTCAATCAAAATATCGTCTTCGTATTCCATTGTCACATCAGGTCGTCTACCAGTTTCAGTACTTTTAGGTACTACTGACCCAGGCAACCAAGAAACGTTTTTTAAACGTCGACAAAACGTAACCAAATGACCTATATGACGTCAGCCAATGACGATGATATAACGTATGATTAACGTGAATTTGACCATTACATACACGTCATCTGACAGACGTAAACTCAACGTTTTTCAACTGATGTAAACTCAACGTATTTCAACTAACGTAAATTCAACGTTAATTAATTGACGTAAATGTTCGAGTTAAATTAATGCGATTAAAAAATCTTTTTGCCAATACAATTATTATTGAGTAGCCAATACAATATTAATCTTGTATATACATTTGAAAAAATACCTGTTCAAAATATGTACATAAATTAGATAACACAAAATATCAACTTAATAAAAACTAAAATTAAGAACTATTTTTTATTCCAAACTAAAATAAATAGGTACTATCCAAATAAAGACAAAAATTAGAATAAAAACGAGTTCAAATGCACTACAACAAAAGACATGTTCTAAAAGTATAAAATAATACAATATACAAAGTAATATCAGTCAACTAGTATGTAGCAATGGAAAAGAAACGAATTTAGTAGTTTTATTTCGTTCTGTCTGAATGGGCAAAACTAAACACTTTATAGGTTTTTCTATAAATCTATATTCTTTTAAATTTGCCAAATCTTGGACGACATAAATATCTAAATCCTTTGAATCAATTGGATAATTGTAAAGTGACTTATATTTAAGAAACTGCTTACCAATAAAAATATACTCATTATTTTGACCTATCTGCAATATATTGTGAATTTCAATAACAGCACTTTTACTTGCTAAACAGAAACAATCGGCATTTGAGTATGATTTAATAGCAAATACACGATCAGAAAAAATTACTTTCTTATACTGGGTATATTTATTTTCACCCATTATGGGTCCAGAATTATGTTCATATAAAAACTGAGGAAATTTTGTACACAATGGAGCTTCAATTACATGAGTTTTTTCAAGTATTCGATTATATAGCTGGTGCAATGGTAACGTTGGACTGTTGATTAATTGTTTAAGTTTACCAAGATAGTTTTCAAATACAAATGAAGAAAAGTTATCAAGGGGGCCAAAATTTTGAGCATCATCACTTAAATGACTTAAAATATGAATATTATAAACAAAATATTTCAACCCGTAAATATTTAAACAATGAGAAACAAAAGCAACAAGGATTTTCCTAGGTACCTCTATTCCAATATCTGCAATTAACTTAGGAGAACAAAGAATTGAAATTCCACAATGTAACAGAAGAAAATGGTCATATATAGCACTATCAATACTATATTTCAGGACCACTGGGCCTAGATACAATAAAAATGACCTGAACTCAGTAGCTTTCCATCGAGATAATTCACTCAAATCTCTTGGTTTTCTATTAATCTCTGCAGGTATACAATTTTTTAAATTGACTAAATTTTTAGATATATCTTTAACTAGTCTTGATTGAAGCCTAACATTCAAGTCCCCTCCAACCCAAGAATTCAAAAGTTTTCTCATAACTCCAAGGCACACCGCATGCATATAATCTATGGGAAAAAGAGAGACTAGGCCAATATTTAATTCAGCAAGTGGGGAAATGCCTGTATGATGTTCATCATCTATCAGATTTATAAAAGCTTCGTCAGTTCTCTTGACAGCATCAGTATTTGGCAAAACTACTCTTCCATCGACCCACTGACCATATTCAGTGCATTTGTCACAAGAAGAATACCCACCATGTTGTTTTATACATTTTATGTAAGCTTTAGCAGGCGCGTCTGCTAGGAAACTATGTATTTTTATTTGACAATGACTACCTTTAATTTTGATGCCACTTTCAAGTAAATCTGAGAGATCGGTAACTAAATCTTTAAGATATTCATTTAATGGTGCTGGCTTGGAGTTTCCACAAAAAATTCCCACAACAAATGGTTCCAAATTTAAATTCTTAATTATGCAAAGAATTGGCCATAATTGCAGATTGCAGCTTTTAAATAAAGGTAGACCATCTACATTGAAGCTTAAAAGTAACTGATTAATATTTACTGTTAAATAATTATCACATATATGACTTAAGTGTTTTCTTAGATCAAAATGAACGTACTCCCCAGTTTCTAATTTTTTAGTAATAATTCTTCTAGGAGTTTTTAAAAGAGTCCTACAGTCTAAAGGTAACTGAGGATGAAATTTATAAAGTCCATGCAATAGGTTTGTGACTGCTGAATGAGAAACGTTTTCTGTTACTGCCCAAGTTTTTATTACGTGAAATATGCTATTAGATTCTGAATCATCAAAGTTTTTATTAACAATATCATTAGCCGAATTAGATGTTGATGACATACACATGATCTCAGACACATTAGACTGACAAGTATTCAATGTTTCATCATTAGTAGATATACTAGGAGGGTTCTGGACCACAGGTTTGTGCATTACCCCCACATAATTCGTAATCTGCATGGCGATTAACCTAACGTAATTCGAATGTTGCATGGCGCTAGTGGTGGGGGGTTTGCGTGTTAACCTCTCGAAAAGTGGGCTAACCCCACGAAGATTGGCTGCTCGAAAAACGTATGCTAGATGGCAGGTGTGACCGCTCGAAAATCGTTCAACAGTAACGTATGATAGATGGCGCTAGTAGTGATTTTGACCGCTCGAAAATCGTTCTGAAAAAAAAAACTTACGTGCGACGCGAACCATCGTCGCCACAACTGCCATGTACCATACCCTGACACTCTTAGCGCTAGGCCAGCAAGCCTTACGGAGAATGGATTCAGATATGGTATAGTTGCTACAGATTTGCTTAAAAGACGATTTGTACAGTAGGATCGTTGGCATGTGACGATTTGCGGATGTACGAGGTTATGTCACAAAGGTGTCAAAAGGACCGTTGACATGTGACGATTTGCAGATGTACGAGGTTATGTCACAAATATGTCAAAAGGGCCGTCGACATGTGACGATTTGTGGATGTACGAGGTTATGTCACAAAGGTGTCAAAAGGACCGTTGACATGTGACACACGATTTGAAGATGTACGAGGTTACGTCACAAAGTAGGACCGTAGACATGTGACACACGATTTGCGGATATACAGAGATATGTCACAAAGTAGAATGTCAAAAGGGCCGTTGTACATCACACGATTTGTGGATGGGTATCTCACAAAAATGTCAAAAGAACCGTGACGTTTTGCGGATGTACAGGGGTATGTCACAAATTAGGATGTTAAAAGGACCGTGACGATTTGTTGTACAGGGATATGTCACAAAGTCAAGAGAACATGTGACACATGATTTGCGGATGTACGAGGCTATGTCACAAAGGTGTCAAAAGGACCGTCGACATGTGACACATCAAACGATTTGCGGATGTACGAGGTTATGACACAAAGGTGTCAAAAGGACCGTTGACATGTGACGATTTGCGGATGCACGAGGTTATGTCACAAAGTAGGGCGTCAAAAGATCCGTTGTCATGTGACGATTTGCGGATGTACGAGGTTATGTCACAAAGGTGTCAAAAGATCCGTTGACATATGACACACGATTTGTGTATGTACAGGGGTCACAAAGTAAAGAGGCCTGACACTCTTAGCATCAGTTTAAAAAAAACAAAATCATGTTTGATATATTTATTCTGAAAGAAAAATGTTCTCTAATTTAAACTTTTAACAATCTCCGTCAGAGGGTAATATTCCATTATACAATCGTGAATTAAGATGCAATATACTTTTGTATTTTTCGGAAATCCTCGGTTTGCTTCAATATCGAGTTTAACGTCGACTGTTGATGCTTTCATGCCTTCCTCCTGCTTACTACAATCAACAATAAACAAGGCATGATTCTTGAATGCGTCATAGTCCAGCAAAGGTTGCTTTTGCGAGCAATGCATGTAACTCGGATAAAATTCAGCATAATTGAAGTGAGCTTCATTGTAATCTGTTTTCCCGAAATTCAACTGCATGCGTTCATTTGGCCAATATTCACCATTTAAGGATAGTCTGATACTTTGAATATCGACATCATCAAATTGTGTAGGATCTGCATTGGTATTATTGCGTTTCCCAGTTTGAAAGCAAACAATAACATATCTAGGACGTTCGACTGATGTACTCGTTTTAACTGCCCACACTTCTCGCGTTGCACCCGTTGTAATTGCGGGCAATTCATGCATTTCCCACTTCCTGAAAGCCATTACGATCGGCTGATCTTTTTGAATTGATTTCATCAATTCCAATTTAATGTCATCATTGGGATAGATGTGTTTTATTTTCAACTCTATGCTCGTAATTCCAATGGTGGCAGTTGTAACAGTCGATGATCCATCGGCAAGTACATTTTCTCGAATAATTACACAATCATTATCGTTTCTGGCTCGTACAAGACGAATTGTTTGTCGACCGCAAGTTATCAAGGGATAGTCATTAAATATATTAAATGTGCTTAAGCGGTATTTGCAAATTGAAAGATTTATCAGCAGCATTCATAATTGGACTGTTGGGATAATTCCAGCCTGCAATCGCCATATGGTTTGAATCTTGCACATTGTAACATGTCAATGCACGAACGGCACTAACAATACCAGGGTCTCGAACGGTTTCTATCTCTCTTGCACTTTCGCTGTAACTACATGAATCGAAAAGAAATGCTCCAACATTATTAACTAATTTAACATCTCCAGCTCCTTGTACGGTGATATTTCCTTTAATGCATAGCAATGTTTCATTCATAGCAAAAAATGAATCCACTTGATTTATGCTAAATTCTACAACGTCATTACAATTGAAAGACTTAATGAACGGTGCATAGGTACGATATTCTGCTCTTCGAATTGATTCGTCTATTACTGGTTTACGGTAAATATCAAACATTGGCAGCATGCTTGTTGCCGATTGCAAACGCTGTTTTTTCGCATAAGTAGTAGTCATTTTAGTGGTTGACAATACGAAATCCCAACGATCGTAGAAACAATTTGTTTGCAGGTGTAAGATGTTTTTGTCGCTGTTGACGTCTGGATGATAGATTGAATAATGATGACGAATGTATTGTTTGTATGTTTTTATTATCTATTACTAGTCCCATTTGCTTCTCGATCTCAATTCCAATACCAATGTACTGAGTTCTCCACGAAAATTGATTGCTCTTCCGTTTTGATCTAATGCCAATACTGATATGCAGCTGATTTCACGTTGCGGCGTAACTGGTAGATATAGTAAATTGTGTGGTATTTCGTCAATAGCGTACCCTGGATCAACTTGAATAACAAATTCATAAAAAGTATGTGAAGGTGTATCACCATCGAAGGCTCCTGTGGTAATGTTACATTCAAATCGAATACTAGATACTTTTATAATTTTTACAGGCAAATTTGAAGAATGTTTCTCATTAGCATCCAATATTTGCGGTGAAAATCCCAATATCTCACCCAAACTGTCTGATTCCATAAAAGAGATTCGATATTTGCTTAATATCTCACACTGTATAGTATTATTGTTTGATTTTAATGAAAATTCCGCTTCTGTGTTATGTCCCAATTTGCTGCGTATGAAACATTCAATGTCGGCTATTTCATAACATCCAGTAGGGATATCAAACGTGTGCAATTCATCATTAATGTAGTAGTAGAATTTTTTATTTTCAACATTGGGTATTGTGTGATAAGAGTGGAAAGATCTCAATGCCAATTCGTAATCCAAATTCGGATCCAATGCGATAGGCATAGCAGGTTGAAATGTAAACATATGATTTGTGCTGTTGACGCGTAACAACATCTTGTTATAAACTGATAGAATTTGTGGAATATGGATGCTTAAATAACACAAACTAATCCAAAAAAAAATTTATTACTAAAACATTATTTGCTTACATTTTTATTACAAATATAACAGTCAGCTTGAGAAGTGGGAGGACCATCCCAATGCGTGTCCCATTCGGGACGATTATAATGCACAAAACAAGGCATACGTATTTGTAAATCAAAATTTGTTTTGTAATTATAGGAAAGCTTATTCCAAATTTCAACAAGTTCTAATGGTTTTACAAATTTTATTAAATATTGAATAGGAACTTGCTCAAGTTCATCCTCTGTATAACTACACAGAGATTTCTTTTGATAAATATTTGACAATTGATCATTCATTGTTGCTGCTGTTGATAGAGAAACTTTAAACACAAATGGCCACAATTAACTTGATCATATGTTTGAAATTGTTTGTTATTGTAAAAAATTTTGATATTCTTTCCTCCACGTCTCCAATATTGAACAAGTTCGCGGCAAGGCCTCAGATTACCGAATGAATCGAAATATTCAACATTGTCATTGTTCTTACAATAAGCCACCCAGTGTGTACCGCTATTATTTCTAAATTTACGACTGCACATTCTTTTTGCCGAGGAGAACTGTCTTTAGGTATTTCATCACGCATAAAAACATCTCGAAAATTTTTTAATTTTAGTAATTTCGCATACCGCTTAATTTCTATGTCATACAGTGCACGGTTCGGTCATTTTATCGGTAATTCTAGTCATTTTTGTTGACGCTGTTTTTTTAAAAACAAACCGAATCCCCCTCGCGCATTTTTTCTCATATACAAGCCCGATCCAATTTGTTGTTCCATTGCTTTATTGTGACGAACTTCTTCTTCAAATTTTTTTTGTGCAGTACGTGCGTCAACCACTGTTTTTGCTACGCCAGCCGCTCCACCCGCAAGCGCACCAACAGCCGACAATCCTGCGAACAGTGGTAAAAGTGGTAGGAAACCACCACTCTTTGGCATTGGAATTATTCGTGGTACATCAATTTTTTTTGCACCTCCAAGCTGTTTAACTATTGTTTTAGCTGTTCGCAAAGCAAATAGAGCCGTTTCAGGTAGTGAACTACCACCCTGCTTGTTGACAGTTTTGTTTAATTTTTGAATGACTGCACGATTAAAGGAATGTTTCTTTGCTTTTTTCTTTATTCTCCCAACTACACGACATCCCATTCCGAGTTTTCTTTTCATCTTCATGCCTCCAGTAACGAGTAAAGCCGCAGTTTTTTCTCCGAGAGATGAATCCTTTGACCTAACACGTGCCCAGGCTTTATTTTCCAAATCTTTGTCAGCTAAATGTCTCTGATCTAGTGAATTGGTCTTTGAATACGCGATATCGTGTTGTTTGCAGGCGCTGTCCAACGGATTAATGCCCCTATCACCGCGTGCAAGTCGTTTTTCTAGTTTTGTTCCAGCTAAAAACAAATTATTAGTAACACCAAAAAAATTTTTTTTTCCAACTCACGTCCACAAAATTGGTATGTCGGGATATGAAATTCAAACGGCAGTTTATTTATTAGAGTGTTTAGTAGACCAGCTCCTTCAAACACCAACATTAAGACTGATGACAAGTGATATAGTGACTGATATATTTATAGAATGTTTGTCTGTAATTGACACAAGATGAATATCGTTCAACAGAAGAACATGCTACCCATTGAGAACTTGGACTTTGCAGTGAAGTCGACAATTTGTAAACATGGCATACTACTTCCAAACTCTTTTCGTGCCATAATATGTGGTCCTAGTGGCTGTGGCAAGACAAACGTGATGCTCTCACTGCTATTCAATTCAAATGGCGTAAAATTTGAAAATGTCTATGTCTATTCGAAATCGTTATTTCAGGAAAAGTACCAACTACTTGCCGAGGTATTGTCGAATGTCAAAGGTGTGAAATATTTTCCGTTTCGTGATAATGAGGAAATTATAAGTCCAGAAGAGGCGAGAACAAATTCCATTTTTGTATTTGATGACGTTGCATGTGATGGACAGCAGAAAATACGTGAATACTATTCAATGTGCCGACACAAGAATATTGATGCTCTCTATCTCTGTCAAACTTACTCTAAAATACCCAAACAATTGATTAGAGATAATTGTAATATCATTATACTTTTCAAACAGGATGAAATCAATCTCAAACACATATTCGATGAACACGTCTCGCCAGACATGACATTTGATATGTTTAAGCAAATGTGTGGGATGTGCTGGTCGGACAAGTACGGTGCTTTAGTTATTGTTAAAGATTTTCCTCTCATCAACGGACGTTATCGTAAAGGATTCGATCAATATATAAAAATATAAGTGGTCAACACCATGCAATCATTCATTGACAAAATGCCAGACAACAATCACATTCTTGCTACGGCTCTGCGTAAGAAAAAAGTAAATGAATTAGCTCGTACAATTCGCAAAAAATATCTCACATTAAAGTTGGGAAAAACAGAATACGATGAGTCTCTAAATAAATTATTTAAACCGATTTCAAAACCACTCAAAAAAATTGTTGAATCGTCTTCTAAAGCAATGGAAGCTTCCATTAAGAATGATGAGCCGAAAACAGAACCAAAAGACGAACCTTTGATCGATGATGACGTCGCCCACGATTCGGAAAAAACTGAGAACAGCAGCACATCAGAGGATGAATTATATGATAGTGCAGAAGAAGCAACAGTCTCAGACACGCTATGTGAAGAAGATTTATCGGATTATCCCCAAATTAGTCGAAAATATATTGAAGAATATATTCGCAAAGATAGTAAGATTGATCATAACTATGGACCTATTCACGTGGATGGCATCGGGTGGATGTTGGGTCGAAGGAGAATAGATTTTGACAACGAAAGTGGTGGAGATATTCACATACTTGCCGAAGCCAATCATGAAGAAAATCAAATAAAACGTAGTCTAGGTCTATATCAGCTGATTTTTTACGCCAACCCTTTTCGTTATACTGCAAAAGATTTGAAAAATTACAAAACTCTATTGACTTATACTGGCGTTCATCTCAACTCTCGAAATCGTTTAAAGTCTTCTTCTACCAACAAATATCATGCAATAATCAAACCACTTTTTAAAGATCTACGCACTCCTCTAGAAAAGACAATAACCACAAGATCGCAAGCATTCACAGGTAAAGGGCTCAACGTAGACCGTTTAACTTACACCGATAAACCAATGGAATATATTTATTGGGATGATGCTAATGAATTGATTGCCCGCTTAAAATTACTAATCGCATCAAAAGATGCTGGCAACACCTCAGCATTTATCAACAATGAAATTATAGCAATCATTAATGAGCTTAGAGAGGCTAATATAATTGAATAACAATTGTTTTATCGCATTAGTCGTACAATGACAATCGATAAATTCGGTCATAGACAGTCTTATAGAAATGCATACTATTCCTCTAACCCATATGTTAGAGCAGATTTTCCACACACTGATGAAGGAGACATTGATGCTAAAAATGTAAAAATTTCAAATTTGGATCCTCCCGTTAAAGATAAAGATGCCGTCAACAAAAAGTACTTGCACTCAACACTAGTTCAAACTGAAACCAACATATTACGTATTGTTCTTGACACTGTGAATGACTGTAAGAAATATGTGGATAATACATTACTTCAAATTGAGGAGGAAACAGTTAAAAAATTCCAAAACCATCTAATTGAAAACAAAAAACTCACAGATGCAGCATTATTGAAAGCAAAGGAGGATCTAGAAGCGATCATTGGAAACAATGTAACTGCACTTTATGAAGAAATGAATAAAAGGTTCATGTCATATAATCATATATCTATTCCTCCGCACGGAAATATACTTGGTAGAAAAGGTAATTAAAAGAAACAAGGAAAATAAATTCCTTCAGTTTATACGTTAGTATGGTACGCATATCGCTCAAATAAACTTTCACTTGCATACTGAGTACAACAATGTCCAAGGAAAAAATACAGCTCGTTAATGAACTTCATAAACCTCTGAGAAAAAAATTTCCTCGAAGGAGAACAATAATTAAGGGTCTTAATGAATCCTGGCAAGCAGATCTCGGAGAGTTCAGATTATTTTCCGACTCTAATCAAAGCTATAAATTAATTTTGGTGGTAATCGACACATTTTCAAAGTTTATGTGGACTCGACCGTTGAAAACAAAAACCGCTCTTGAAGTTACGGAAGCGTTCGCTGATATAATTGCTCACAGTAAACATGGAAGTCCGAAAAATTTACAAACCGATCAGGGCACTGAATTTTTTAACAAGAAATTTCAAAGTTTAATGAAACAACATGGAATAAACCACTATAATACGTTTAGCATAATGAAGGCAAGCATTGCAGAACGCGCAATTCGTACACTGAAAATGAAATTGTACAAATACTTCAGCTTACATGGTACATATAAATGGATAGACATTTTACCTGAAATTACTCGAGAGTACAATAATTCATTTCATCGTACGATCTCCATGAAACCCATACAAGTTAATAAGAAAAACGAGCTGGCAATTTTACAACAAGTTTATTCGATACCATCGGCAAAGAGACGTGCAGCGAAATTTCAAGTTGGAGATCACGTTCGTATCAGCAAGTTGAAACATGTATTTGAAAAAAGTTACCATCCTAATTACACAACAGAAAATTTTATCGTTTCCAAGGTTAAATTAACAACTCCTACTACATATTTACTTCACGATTTATCGGGTACACCAATCAGCGGTGCTTTTTACGAAGCAGAAATTCAAAAAGTAAGAAATCCAAACATTTACTTGGTAGAAAAGGTTATTAAAAGAAGAGGTAGCAAGATTTTTGTGAAATGGTTGGGATTTCCTGAAAAAGACAATAGCTGGATTGAAAATACAGATATTGTATGAGAAACGTCGTATTTTCTAGAAATTTTATCAACATGTGGCAACATTAATTTGCACAAATTGTATATAAAACTTTGTGAATTGACGTCGCAGTCAGTCTTTGTATTTTGTTGAAGTGAAAAAATGTCTTTTAGTAGTACAGACAGCTGTTTTGAATCAGATTTTTCGAGTGAGCCGAATTACTCTAGTGAATTGGATAGAATTTTGGAAAATTATGAGATGGCTGCCACATCTGAAACACAATACTTGTTATATACACAGTATTCTACACAAGTTTTCAATATAGGATGCGGAATAAGTGTAGCGAGAACATTCACACCTGCCATTATTTTATCATGTTGTGAGAAACCCAACACTGCCATATCATTCAGTGCATATGAGTGGTCGGTATTAATAGACTTGATTAGAAGTAACAAGTATATCCATCCAGAACTAAACAGTGGTGAAGAGCAAGAACTACCTCAACAAATTCAGTGTGGTGACTATTGTATTATAAACTCAGTTGTTTGGGATTCTGAGAGATTTCTAGATTTACGCAAACATGGAACTAATTTTTTACTGTCACAGCAAGATGTTGAAAACATTATTCATATTGACCGTTGTTTAATTTCGCATCGTATTCTGCAGCTGGAATACCTAAATTTTCATGCGTATTATAAAAATGTAATGGATATTATTAAAACATTTTCGCAAAATTACAAGACAATAAGTGATCTTTGTAAATTGGAACTTTTGTACGCCTTCTGTGAGAGTTCACCGCCTGAAAGTCTTTTTTCTTATGCACTTCGTGAATTTATTTATTTTTTCAAACATAAAGTTATAAATGATTTAGAGGATCTTTAGTGAAAATTTCTGTTATATGTATTTTAGCTTAATAAAAAAAATGTTAAAAAATTGCAGTTTCATTTTCCAATCGCCTTTAACAATAACTAAAGCACCGTACTTGTCCGACCAGCACATCCCACACATTTGCTTAAACATATCAAATGTCATGTCTGGCGAGACGTGTTCATCGAATATGTGTTTGAGATTGATTTCATCCTGTTTGAAAAGTATAATGATATTACAATTATCTCTAATCAATTGTTTGGGTATTTTAGAGTAAGTTTGACAGAGATAGAGAGCATCAATATTCTTGTGTCGGCACATTGAATAGTATTCACGTATTTTCTGCTGTCCATCACATGCAACGTCATCAAATACAAAAATGGAATTTGTTCTCGCCTCTTCTGGACTTATAATTTCCTCATTATCACGAAACGGAAAATATTTCACACCTTTGACATTCGACAATACCTCGGCAAGTAGTTGGTACTTTTCCTGAAATAACGATTTCGAATAGACATAGACATTTTCAAATTTTACGCCATTTGAATTGAATAGCAGTGAGAGCATCACGTTTGTCTTGCCACAGCCACTAGGACCACATATTATGGCACGAAAAGAGTTTGGAAGTAGTATGCCATGTTTACAAATTGTCGACTTCACTGCAAAGTCCAAGTTCTCAATGGGTAGCATGTTCTTCTGTTGAACGATATTCATCTTGTGTCAATTACAGACAAACATTCTATAAATATATCAGTCACTATATCACTTGTCATCAGTCTTAATGTTGGTGTTTGAAGGAGCTGGTCTACTAAACACTCTAATAAATAAACTGCCGTTTGAATTTCATATCCCGACATACCAATTTTGTGGACGTGAGTTGGAAAAAAAAATTTTTTTGGTGTTACTAATAATTTGTTTTTAGCTGGAACAAAACTAGAAAAACGACTTGCACGCGGTGATAGGGGCATTAATCCGTTGGACAGCGCCTGCAAACAACACGATATCGCGTATTCAAAGACCAATTCACTAGATCAGAGACATTTAGCTGACAAAGATTTGGAAAATAAAGCCTGGGCACGTGTTAGGTCAAAGGATTCATCTCTCGGAGAAAAAACTGCGGCTTTACTCGTTACTGGAGGCATGAAGATGAAAAGAAAACTCGGAATGGGATGTCGTGTAGTTGGGAGAATAAAGAAAAAAGCAAAGAAACATTCCTTTAATCGTGCAGTCATTCAAAAATTAAACAAAACTGTCAACAAGCAGGGTGGTAGTTCACTACCTGAAACGGCTCTATTTGCTTTGCGAACAGCTAAAACAATAGTTAAACAGCTTGGAGGTGCAAAAAAAATTGATGTACCACGAATAATTCCAATGCCAAAGAGTGGTGGTTTCCTACCACTTTTACCACTGTTCGCAGGATTGTCGGCTGTTGGTGCGCTTGCGGGTGGAGCGGCTGGCGTAGCAAAAACAGTGGTTGACGCACGTACTGCACAAAAAAAATTTGAAGAAGAAGTTCGTCACAATAAAGCAATGGAACAACAAATTGGATCGGGCTTGTATATGAGAAAAAATGCGCGAGGGGGATTCGGTTTGTTTCTAAAAAAACAGCGTCAACAAAAATGACTAGAATTACCGATAAAATTACCGAACCGTGCACTGTATGACATAGAAATTAAGCGGTATGCGAAATTACTAAAATTAAAAAATTTTCGAGATGTTTTTATGCGTGATGAAATACCTAAAGACAGTTCTCCTCGACAAAAAGAATGTGCAGTCGTAAATTTAGATGTTTCAAATAATAGCGGTACACACTGGGTGGCTTATTGTAAGAACAATGACAATGTTGAATATTTCGATTCATTCGGTAATCTGAGGCCTTGCCGCGAACTTGTTCAATATTGGAGACGTGGAGGAAAGAATATCAAAATTTTTTACAATAACAAACAATTTCAAACATATGATCAAGTTAATTGTGGCCATTTGTGTTTAAAGTTTCTCTATCAACAGCAGCAACAATGAATGATCAATTGTCCAATATTTATCAAAAGAAATCACTGTGTAGTTATACAGAGGATGAACTTGAGCAAGTTCCTATTCAACATTTAATAAAATTTGTAAAACCATTAGAACTTGTTGAAATTTGGAATAAGCTTTCCTATAATTACAAAACAAATTTTGATTTACAAATACGTATGCCTTGTTTTGTGCATTATAATCGTCCCGAATGGGACACGCATTGGGATGGTCCTCCCACTTCGCAAGCTGACTGTTATATTTGTAATAAAAATGTAAGCAAATAATGTTTTAGTAATAAATTTTTTTTTTGAATTAGTTTGTGTTATTTAAGCATCCATATTCCACAAATTCTATCAGTTTATAACAAGATGTTGTTACGCGTCAACAGCACAAATCATATGTTTACATTTCAACCTGCTATGCCTATCGCATTGGATCCGAATTTGGATTACGAATTGGCATTGAGATCTTTCCACTCTTATCACACAATACCCAATGTTGAAAATAAAAAATTCTACTACTACATTAATGATGAATTGCACACGTTTGATATCCCTACTGGATGTTATGAAATAGCCGACATTGAATGTTTCATACGCAGCAAATTGGGACATAACACAGAAGCGGAATTTTCATTAAAATCAAACAATAATACTATACAGTGTGAGATATTAAGCAAATATCGAATCTCTTTTATGGAATCAGACAGTTTGGGTGAGATATTGGGATTTTCACCGCAAATATTGGATGCTAATGAGAAACATTCTTCAAATTTGCCTGTAAAAATTATAAAAGTATCTAGTATTCGATTTGAATGTAACATTACCACAGGAGCCTTCGATGGTGATACACCTTCACATACTTTTTATGAATTTGTTATTCAAGTTGATCCAGGGTACGCTATTGACGAAATACCACACAATTTACTATATCTACCAGTTACGTCGCAACGTGAAATCAGCTGCATATCAGTATTGGCATTAGATCAAAACGGAAGAGCAATCAATTTTCGTGGAGAACTCAGTACATTGGTATTGGAATTGAGATCGAGAAGCAAATGGGACTAGTAATAGATAATAAAAACATACAAACAATACATTCGTCATCATTATTCAATCTATCATCCAGACGTCAACAGCGACAAAAACATCTTACACCTGCAAACAAATTGTTTCTACGATCGTTGGGATTTCGTATTGTCAACCACTAAAATGACTACTACTTATGCGAAAAAACAGCGTTTGCAATCGGCAACAAGCATGTTGCCAATGTTTGATATTTACCGTAAACCAGTAATAGACGAATCAATTCGAAGAGCAGAATATCGTACCTATGCACCGTTCATTAAGTCTTTCAATTGTAATGATGTTGTAGAATTTAGCATAAATCAAGTGGATTCATTTTTTGCTATGAATGAAACATTGCTATGCATTAAAGGAAATATCACCGTACAAGGAGCTGGAGATGTTAAATTAGTTAATAATGTTGGAGCATTTCTTTTCGATTCATGTAGTTACAGCGAAAGTGCAAGAGAGATAGAAACCGTTCGAGACCCTGGTATTGTTAGTGCCGTTCGTGCATTGACATGTTACAATGTGCAAGATTCAAACCATATGGCGATTGCAGGCTGGAATTATCCCAACAGTCCAATTATGAATGCTGCTGATAAATCTTTCAATTTGCAAATACCGCTTAAGCACATATTTAATATATTTAATGACTATCCCTTGATAACTTGCGGTCGACAGACAATTCGTCTTGTACGAGCCAGAAACGATAATGATTGTGTAATTATTCGAGAAAATGTACTTGCCGATGGATCATCGACTGTTACAACTGCCACCATTGGAATTACGAGCATAGAGTTGAAAATAAAACACATCTATCCCAATGATGACATTAAATTGGAATTGATGAAATCAATTCAAAAAGATCAGCCGATCGTAATGGCTTTCAGGAAGTGGGAAATGCATGAATTGCCCGCAATTACAACGGGTGCAACGCGAGAAGTGTGGGCAGTTAAAACGAGTACATCAGTCGAACGTCCTAGATATGTTATTGTTTGCTTTCAAACTGGGAAACGCAATAATACCAATGCAGATCCTACACAATTTGATGATGTCGATATTCAAAGTATCAGACTATCCTTAAATGGTGAATATTGGCCAAATGAACGCATGCAGTTGAATTTCGGGAAAACAGATTACAATGAAGCTCACTTCAATTATGCTGAATTTTATCCGAGTTACATGCATTGCTCGCAAAAGCAACCTTTGCTGGACTATGACGCATTCAAGAATCATGCCTTGTTTATTGTTGATTGTAGTAAGCAGGAGGAAGGCATGAAAGCATCAACAGTCGACGTTAAACTCGATATTGAAGCAAACCGAGGATTTCCGAAAAATACAAAAGTATATTGCATCTTAATTCACGATTGTATAATGGAATATTACCCTCTGACGGAGATTGTTAAAAGTTTAAATTAGAGAACATTTTTCTTTCAGAATAAATATATCAAACATGATTTTGTTTTTTTTAAACTGGTGCTAAGAGTGTCAGACCTCTTTACTTTGTGATCCCTGTACATACACAAATCGTGTGTCATATGTCAACGGATCTTTTGACACCTTTGTGACATAACCCCGTACATCCGCAAATCGTCACATGTCAACGGTCCTTTTGACACCTTTGTGTCATAACCTCGTACATCCGCAAATCGTTTGATGTGTCACATGTCGACGGTCCTTTTGACACCTTTGTGACATAGCCTCGTACATCCGCAAATCATGTGTCACATGTTCTCTTGACTTTGTGACATATCCCTGTACAACAAATCGTCACGGTCCTTTTAACATCCTAATTTGTGACATACCCCTGTACATCCGCAAAACGTCACGGTTCTTTTGACATTTTTGTGAGATACCCATCCACAAATCGTGTGATGTACAACGACCCTTTTGACATTCTACTTTGTGACATATCTCTGTATATCCGCAAATCGTGTGTCACATGTCTACGGTCCTACTTTGTGACGTAACCTCGTACATCTTCAAATCGTGTGTCACATGTCAACGGTCCTTTTGACACCTTTGTGACATAACCTCGTACATCCACAAATCATCACATGTCGACGGCCCTTTTGACATATTTGTGACATAACCTCGTACATCTGCAAATCGTCACATGTCAACGGTCCTTTTGACACCTTTGTGACATAACCTCGTACATCCGCAAATCGTCACATGCCAACGATCCTACTGTACAAATCGTCTTTTAAGCAAATCTGTAGCAACTATACCATATCTGAATCCATTCTCCGTAAGGCTTGCTGGCCTAGCGCTAAGAGTGTCAGGGTATGGTACATGGCAGTTGTGGCGACGATGGTTCGCGTCGCACGTAAGTTTTTTTTTTCAGAACGATTTTCGAGCGGTCAAAATCACTACTAGCGCCATCTATCATACGTTACTGTTGAACGATTTTCGAGCGGTCACACCTGCCATCTAGCATACGTTTTTCGAGCAGCCAATCTTCGTGGGGTTAGCCCACTTTTCGAGAGGTTAACATGCAAACCCCCCACCACTAGCGCCATGCAACATTCGAATTACGTTAGGTTAATCGCCATGCAGATTACGAATTATGTGGGGGTAATGCACAAACCTGTGGTCCAGAACCCTCCTAGTATATCTACTATCATTAGACACATCAATATTATTAGAAAATTCAAAATTACCTTCATTTTTATAAATGTCAGTTTCAGGAATATGGCTGTTTGAAATAGTATTCTTATTAGGCCTCAAGGTGGCAATGTCAATATTTTTATTTATTCTTCTTTGAAGTTGGCGTTTACCAACAACTGGTTTTAATCTATGCTTTTGGAACATGTCTTTTTTGGGGAGATGAACTGAAAATTCACACAACTAACAATAAATAAACTTATTTTCTTTCAACTTGTAAAGTTCACTTGTTTTTTAATGCAGACAGTTTCAGGCGTTGAGGAGCATGCTTGAGCCAATTTTTATAGCATTTTCTACATCTAAGTCAGTAGATTTCATTTTGCTTTTGACAACATCTAAAATAAAATGGATAATTACAACCTTATATGCATAACAAAAGGTGTGGTGTTAGCCTTATAGAGTAGTGTTTATCCAAATCCAGCATAAATGTAATAATTTATAAAAAATAACTAGGATTGAAAAGTACAAATTTTAGTAGTTCATAGTGTGAAGTTACATTCATATTTGTAAAAACTTGTAAAAATGTGAACTTACCTATAACCAGTTTATTCAACTGTAAGTTTCTGAAGGCCCTCTTATTGTTTTTTCCAATGTAATTGAATTTTGATGTCAAAGTATCTGTAAATACTTCTTTTAATATTCTGTTAGTTACGGTAACAGTATTCTCCCCTCCCAAACTTGATAATAAGATACCTGAAAATTAAAAAAATGTTAAAGATCGCATTACATTAAGGTTTAGTAACATTACCAAACTTTTATAGCTCTGCTCATTCAATTCTCCTTCGAATGAGTCTACTGCAGTAAAATCGTTCAAGGGTAATTTAGTGTTAATTAAAACAGTAGAAATATCTTTTTCCTGAATAACCCTGTTTTTCAGTGCTCCTAATATTTGGCTGTTCTGCTCTTTCAGGGTAACAAGATGTGGTAATAACAGATTATAAACTAAAAATAACAAAATGTGATTTTGTATACATGTAATAAACAAAAACTACTTGATACAAGTGTACTAAATACTTTACGCCAAAGATTTAGAGTGACAGGTAATCTCAAGTACAGATATTCCATTCATTCAAAGAGTAATTTTATTTGAATATAAGTACTTACTTTCAGTGACAACTGAACTGCCAGAACTCTCAGTTAGAATGCAATCTTTCGATACAACTTCTGTTACCTCTTTTGTTTTGTCTTTCTTTTGTGTAAGCTCTTCTATAACACTTGAATCTTATAAGAAAATCATATTGTATAGAATTTACTGTTTGGACCCTTACTTTGTGGAATCTACTCATATTAATATTATAAACGAAACTAACTGTTTCTAATTAATTCCACTATTTAATTACAAAATTTATGAAAATTATTAAAGGATATTGATAATTATTTCGATATTGACTTCTGTCATTCTGACGATGATATGTCAATATCGAAATAATTATCAATATCCTTTAATAATTTTCATAAATTTTGTAATTAAATAGTGGAATTAATTAGAAACAGTTAGTTTCGTTTATAATATTCATATTGTATAGGTTTAAAAACTAGTTCACATAAACTTACCAGCAAATGATAACTTTCTTTTAGTATTAAAAATTATTGCTGGACGCTTGCAATCAAATTTACTAGACTGTACCTCTTCATTTTCATCACTGCTCCCCGCTGAAGTATCTATGTATCTTTTTGTTGGATTTTCTTTTCTTTTCTTTAGAATCTCTTCATCAGACTCAAGATTTGACGTGTATTCACCTTCTTTTTGTTTTTTAAGGGCTTTGGTGAGATCATCTGAAATTTTAACAAAAATAGGTATATTATAAGTACATAAAAATGAATGGAATTAATCAAGCAATAAATTGTGATAACTGCACAAACTGAAAAATGATTTACTGTGCCGGATTTGCAAAAAATATATACACACCTGTCTCGTAAAAAACTCTATTTATAGGATATAAAGCCCAAGTAGCCACATTGGATTCTTCTCGTCTTTCAAGCGACTTTTTGTAGGTATAATTATCTTTATAAGGGGGCCAATATACTTCTCGCTTATCTGGAGTTATCCATTTGGTCAAAACAACTCCCAGTTCTCCACCTTCAAGTTCAACAACTACATAAGCCATGTTGAAATACACAATAGTTGTTATATGGATACCTGATGCTCCTAAATAAACAGCGGATGGAACATCAATGTCGATGAACACCAAGAACAAACGGAGAATCAACAAGATGGATGCATTAAGCATCTGAATTATAAAAATAAAAGTAATAAAACTGTAACAACTTCACTATTCACTCATCATTCAACCATCATTCAACACAGCATGAGCATGATTCTCCGATTCAGTTGAATATTGGAGGTTAGAATCATCTTCTTCTTTCTCCTTCCATTTGAAAATGACAGTATACAGACGTAGCAGCTCCGCAGCCACCAAGAATAAACTCTATATACAACGTTAGGACCTAAATGGTACGTTTCATAAACGTCATGTGGTATAACGTAAGTAATTGACCTAAATGGGACGTTTATAAAACGTCACCTGACGTCATGTGGTTGCCTGGGGAGCCACTTTCTCTTAATCTTTGGTGTACGGCTACCAATGTTGCGCGAGCAGGATGCCTTCTGTTTGGAAATTTTTCCGCATATCTTCACTCTGCTGCACGAGCGTTACATTGTACTTCCCCATAAACTAGATGCATATCAGCATATTCTTCATTCGAAAAATAAACCATTTTGATCAAATTAACTATTATTTTTTACCTTTCACACATACAATTTTATAATCCAACATGATTTTATGTAAGAAACACAAAAAGTTTAAATTTATTTTTCTCGAAAATCGATTTGAAAGAAGAGAACATTTTTTATGAAAATTATCTTGAATTTTCCAAATTCGGTGTCGGATACATAAAAAACTTGAAAATGAATTTTTTTTTATAAAAATACCTGTTGGTACCCCCGACTGACACGCTTGTGATGGATCTGAAAAAAAATTATTTTCAGCGAACGACTGGTTTGTAACTGTTTATTTATTATACCAAGTTTGAATATTTTAAGTAACGGTATTTTTGAATAATTTGAAGAAAATTCATATGAGGACGTCTTCTTCAAAGGGCTGTAGCTCCCTTAGGAAGCATTTTCGGATTAAGGTAATTTGAGCTAAATCGACTTAACATCACCTCTAGTAACTGTAGTTTCCGTTTGGCAGGGGAGTTTCTGGACACCCTGTAGACGCTTCAGAGCTTAAATTAGTGCCTCGTCAACTTCACCTAGTTTCGCTCATAACTTGAGGAAATTTCGAACCAATCTCAACATTGCTATAGTATTATGCAAAGGTAAAGTTATGTGCGCTTGTTTTTTTCAACGATATGTCACTTGTCATAACTGGACGTTTTCAACGATCAGTTGATTAACTTTTGCGAGCACACTCTGTTAAAAGAATGTTTCACTAGAGGCCTGTCAACATTAGGTCCCCAAAATATCTCACTACTATCACAGGGTGTACTGATTAGAGATTTTCAACGTACACCCTGAGACGGTCACTTGATTTAGGTACAAACAGAGGGTCAGCATTAGCTCCTCTCTGTACTCGATTTTTACTTTTAATGTATACCCTCAGTTTTATTCTCATAAAAACAATTTACCAATGTTCTTAATAAACTCTTCGACGTCTGTACTGAAGACATATTACAAAAAGAGGGAGGTGTCGTGTTTACGACGATTTTCTTTGGTAACGTTTAACACGTGACGTTTGACACGTAACGTGTCACGTTAAACACGTGACGTTTGACATTTGACAGGTTACGTTTGACATTTGACGTTTGACATGTGCCGTTTGACAGACACATGACGTTTGACATGTAACGTTCAACACGTAACGTTTGACGTACGGTTAACACATGACGTTTGACAGGTGACGTTTGACAGACACATGATGTTTGACATGTATCGTGTAACGTTCAACACGTAATGTTTGACATTTGACACGTGACGTTTGACATGTGACAGAGTACAGCGTACATCTAGACGACACTTATGTACATAAGTATCGACAGATTATTAACCCTCTCTTTTAAAAACCAGCCCTACCCTAAACGGTGCATGAGAATAGCTCCAAAAGTAGAAAACTGCTTTACGAAAGCTAAACGTAGAGGGGAATACTTATACAATAAATATATTTATACATTAAAATTTCAAATTGGTCAAACGTTACTGGTCACGTCACATGTCACATCAAAAAGCCTAGT
Source organism: Lochmaea crataegi (assembly GCA_947563755.1). Lineage (NCBI taxonomy): Eukaryota > Metazoa > Arthropoda > Insecta > Coleoptera > Chrysomelidae > Lochmaea > Lochmaea crataegi. The sequence continues at coordinate 51,123,198 of OX387428.1, forward strand.
CATACGTCACGTCTCACGTCAAACGTTATGTAAAACATAACATCATACGTCACTTGCCATGTCATACGTCACGTTCCAAGTCTAAATTCACATGTCACGTCAAACGTCACATGTCACGTCAAACGTCACATGTCACGTCATACGTCACATGCCACATCAAACGTTATGTTTCACGTCAAAAGTCACAACTCTTTTCTCTGACGTCACACAACATTTTGTTTCACACTATATGTATATGTGCTATAAAAAATTTTATGCTAGATATCCTGAAGGTATACCTACATAATATATCCACATCCCTCGAAGAGAGTCTCTTTTACTTATCGATTTATAAAATCATGTGTTTACCAATCATTTTATTAAAAACCGGAACATATTGAAAATCAATCAATTTAATTGATTGTATCAGGCTCTTAATATGTTGCTATTTTTTCTATATGCTCGAAAAAATGCTCGTTTTTGCTATTCAATAAAGATAATTTCTTTTCATTAAAAAACAACATAGTAAATAAATTAATGACTTATTAAATTTAACACTTCCACTTGAAAAGGTGACATATTCAAAATGTCTCAGAAAGTCTCAAAACGACCTATGATCTTCGCGTTAACACAGTAAGTACTTAGTATGAAATATGAGGTCAACAATGTTTTTGCAATGACATGTGTAATATTAGCATCTAAACAGAAATCTGGATGCAATATAAAAGTTGATAAATATACATAGCGTTTTAATAAAAATCCATTTTTACTTGAAAGCATAATTTATTCAATCCTAATGATATTATAGTACTGAAAACCAGTGGCTGAGACCTAGCAGAGACAGCAGAGACGTATCACAGATGATGAGAGCCTATCAGAGGATCTACAACAAAATATTAAACTTCATTATCTTAATAATAATAAAATTAAGGTTCATTTCCACACCATCTTATACATATTACAATATAGGTAGATAGAACCGTGGCGCGTTGACTTTTTTAATGGAAGTCTCGCCTGTAGCCCTAGCATAACCATTTTGATTAACTGATTAAGTATTTCATTCATTTCTATATCGATAAAGAATCTATTTTAACTGTTCGGCTCCTGCGGGAGCGCCGCAGGTTACCGATGGTGAATGGTTCTTTAGTATCTCATTGACTCCAGTGGGAGCACCACTGGCTATCAATGGACGTTGACTCTTTTAGTGACAATATAAATACTTTCATTGATAAAGATCGTCTGGATCAATAAAGATAGATTCATTCACCCTTTCAACTCATCGGCTTCTGTGGTAGCGCCATAGGGGGTCAATGGATTTTAAATACCTTATTGACTCCATTTTTAGAGGGTAATTTGAATACCTTAATTGATAAGGTTACTTGAACTACGTACATGATCAGTATATCAAAAATTATTCATGTAATTATAGAAATTAGTGATTGCTGATATTATTAAAAAGCGACATTGGAAGCATCTGATATGCAATTTACATTCAAAGCTTCAGCTAGTGAAACTTGAGTCGGGATGGTATAGTGCCCCCAAAGTAGCGTTTCATCTGTTCCTTGAACCAAGTACCGTTTATCATCAGCAGGAGAAAGAGCAATCTTCTGTTGTGTAGTGGAGTGTACTTGATGATTTTCAGATCGTATTAGATTTTGAAGCACAGTCTTGTGTTTAAAACTATCTAAGCATTCGATGTAATCTTCAAAAGTAATATCCATCTTTACCACAGTAGAAGGCACTATGAGAGTTTCAACTCAGTAAAGGAGTGGGGGTACCTACATAGGTAGACGCAAAGTTTTAAAAATGCGCATGCGCCGGGTTATATGGTAATATTTGAAAAAATTTTTGGGAGGATTCGAACCTGCCTCGCCGACGTTGACTTCGAGCTGTTTTCAAGCTGCTTACACACTAGGCTACCAAATAACTTAGTTATCGTGTACTAAAATGAGGTAGTGTTGATTGAATTTTGTGGGAACTCCTTATCTACCCGGGCCGCGGTGTGTTTTGATAATTGATTTCGGCGAGTGGTCAGATAAGGAGATCGCATGCCGGAGTGGTCTCCGTCTCCAGATATTTTTGTACGAGGTATGTCACATATTAAGATGTCAAAAAGACCTTAACGAATGTTGACATGTGACCCATCAAACGATTCAGCGTTACGCAGCGAGTGGTCAGATAAGGAGATGTTTTTTGCGCGTGCCGGAGTGGTCTCCGTCTCCAGATATCTATGTACGAGGTATGTCACATATTAAGATGTCAAAAGGACCTTAACGAATGTTGACATGTGACCCATCAAACGATTCAGCGTTACGCATTGTACGTCACGTTAAACGTCGCATGTCACGTTAAACGTCACATGTCACGTTAAACGTCGAATGTCACGTTAAACGTCACGTGTCACGTGACGTGTCACGTGACGTGTCACGTGACGTGTCACGTCAAACGTTATATGTCACAATAAAAATAGTGTCCGGTTCCTATATAGCCTCTATTGTAATATGTCCTCAGAAGAGTACAGACGTCGAATTGAAGAGTTTATTGAGAACATTGGTAAATTAAATCAAGACATTGCTTTTTATGAAGACAAAAGTAGGGTTATGGATCAATTAGAAAATCTTTGTTTGTCTGATAAGAAAAAGGAAGAAGAAGTAAAGCATACGCGGGCGAGCAGTGTTCGTATTAACTGGATACCTGAAGAGGTAGATCAAACACTAGCTTTGGATGACGTCTTTAGACAATTACCGCAAGTAACATATCCATTGAGACGTATTCAAGCCACACAGCTATCGCCATGTCCAACAGAACAGAAGAGAGCATGAAAAATGAAGTCGATAATGTTTTTGCAATGACATGTATAATATTGGCATCTATTTTTGTTTTAATTTTAAAAATTATCTTAAAAATTGTAAAACGGAAATTTAAATCTATATACATGCAATATAAAAGTCGATGAATATACAGAGTGTTTTAATTAAAAAAATACCATTTTCCTTAAACATTTATTTAAAATAATTATAATGGTAATACAACATTAGAAAACCAGTGACGGAGACGTTGCACATTCCGTTCGGTGCACAAATATGGTCCAGAGGCGTGGCAGGGGTTTGGATCTTGAACAAAGTTTCCTGTTGCACACGGCGTACCATCAAATTTGCAAACATCAATAATGTGTGGAAAAACACCAAAGATGTGACATTTCTTTAGCAGAAATTCAGCTTTTTGTTGTCCGCGAACGTAAATGTAGTCTGCAGCATACAACAGCTTGCTTTCTAATATTTCATTTACTTTGGAATATTCTACATCTCCCGAAGAGTATCTAATGCCATGCCCATTCCTTTCCAAGTAGGATGTTGTCTTTTTGTCCTCGTTACTCAATGTAGAAAACGGTTGCGGCGGTAAAAATATGTAATGTGAACTTTTGAAACCAATTTCTATGGTGAGTTCTTTGGCAACGAAAAGCCCATCTACGACAAAGCCTTGAATGTCTACAAATGCAACTCTCATGGTGACGTCTGCTCGAATACTAACTCTGATCATCAACTAGTTTAGGCTTTTAACAATTTCGGTGAGGGGGAAGTATTCCATTACGCAGTCGTGAATTATGATGCAATAGACTTTGGTATTTTCGGGGAAGCCTATGTTTGCTTCAATGTCAAGTTTCACATCGACTGTGGACGCCTTCATGCTTTCCTCCTGTTTCGAACAATCGATAACAAACAATGCACGACGTTTGAAAGAAGAATAATCCAGCAGGGGGCGCTTCTGTGTGGAGTTCGCGTAGTTGGGATAGAATTCAGTATAGTTAAAGTATGCCTCATTGTAGTCGGTTTTACCAAAATGCAATTGCATTCTTTCATTAGGCCAATAATCACCATTAAGTGACAGTCTTATACTTTGTACGTCGGCATTGTCAAATAAAGTCGGGTCAGATGTACTGACGTTACGTTTGCCAGTTTGAAAGAAAACAATAACAAAACGAGGTCTTTCAACTGAAGTGGATGTTTTAACAGCCCAAACTTCGCGTCTTGCGCCTTTTGTTATGGCAGGTAATTCGTGTAACTCCCACTTCCTAAATGGAATAACTATAGGCTGATCTTTTTGAATGGATTTCATGAGATTCAATTTTATATCGTCATTAGGAAAGATATGTTTCACTTTCAGTTCAACGCTTGTAATGTTAATTTTAGCAGTTGTACTAGAGGGCGTACCAGAGACATTCTTTTCAGTAATATATATGCAATCATTATCATTTCGTGCTCGAACTAGCCGTATTGTTTGTCGCCCACATGTAATCATGGGATAATCGTTGAAAATGCTGAAAATATGTTTGAGAGGTATTTGAATGTTGAAAGACTTGTCGCTGACATTCAGAATGGGATCTTTCGGGTAATTCCAACCGGCTATAGCCATATGATTGGAATCTTCTTGACAGTAGCAAGTCATGGCACGTACGGCACTTACGATTCCAGGATCCCGAACTGTTTCCATTTCCCTGGCACTTTCACTGTACGTACATGAATCGAATAGAAAGGCTCCAATATTATTTGCTAATTTTACGTCACCAGCTCCATGTGTTTCAAGCGAACCTTTAATGCACAGCAAAGTTTTGCTCATTGCAAAGAACGAATCAACTTGATTAATGCTAAACTCCACAATGTCACTGCAATTGAATGACTTTATAAAAGGAGCATAGGTTCTGTATTCAGCCTTTCGAATTGAATCATCAAACATCGGCTTACGATAAATATCAAACATTGAAGGCATGTTGTCATTTTGACGAAGCCGTTTTCCATACATGGTTGTCATTTTTCAATTTAAAACCCAGTGATTGCAGGACCAATTTGCTTGCGAACGTGAGTTGTTTCAGCTTTGATGGTTGCGTAGCTAATGAAGTTGAAAGCTCTGCAGACTGTCTTTTATGATTGATTATTAGCCCCATCTGCTTCTCACTCTAAGCTCCAATATCAAAGTACTCGATTCACCTCTAAAGTTTACAGGCTGGCCGTCTTGGTCAAAGGCAACAACAGTGATATTGGTTATTTTCTCTTGCGGTATAACAGGTAAGTAGAGCAAATTATGAGGAATTTCGTCAATGGATTATCCAGGATCTACTTGTATGACGAATTCGTAGATAGTATGAGCAGGTCTGTTTGCATCGAATGCCCCAGTAGTAATGTTGCAATCGAAGCGGATACTGGATACTTTAATGATTTTGACGGGGAGATCTGAAGAGTGCATTTTGTTAGCGTCGAGTATTTTCGACGAAAATCCTAATATTCTTCCAAGACTATTATCTTCCATGAATGAAATTTTGTATTTGCTAAAAATTTCACATTTCAACGTATTGTGATTGGGTTTTAGTGAAAATATATCCTCCGGTCTAGTTGAATTGCTCGCACCCAACTTATCACTGATAAACGCTTCCAAATCAGCAATTTCATAGCATCCAGTGTGAAAATCAAAACTTTGCAGCTTACTATTGGTATCGTAGTAGTAAAAAATACAATTTTCAATGTTTGGTATACTGTGATAAGAATGAAAAGATCTTAGAGCTATTTCGTAATCATTCTTCGGATCGAGCACAATAGGCGTAGGAGGTTGAAAGGTAAATTCATGATTGGTGCTGTTTACTCTCAGCAACTGCGACATGATGACTAATGAAATTGGATAGATGTTTGAATTTAAATAACACACACAAAATGTTCAATTATTTATTGTTACAAAGAAAACAAGTGGCTTGAGAACTCGGAGGACCGTCACAATGCGTCGTCCAATCAGGCCGGTTGTAATGGATGAAACAAGGCAGGCGTATTTGTAGTTTAAAATTTCCTCGATATTCATCAGGAAGTTTATGCCATATATCCAACAACTCTGAAGGTCTTACACTCTTTATTAGATATTCGATGGGAAAGTGTTCCAACTCTTCTGCAGTAAAACTTCTTAACGATTTTTCATGGTACATATGTGCTAATAATAGCTGCGTCATTGTTGTAAAAATTTCAAGCACAAATGTCCGCAATTTATTTGATTGTAGTTTTGATATTGGGTATTGTTGTAGAAAATTCTCGCACTCTTTTCGAGATATTCGACAACTTCTTTCGGCGGCTTCAAGTTACCAAATGAATCAAAATACTCTACATTGTTGTTTATCTTTCTGTAAGCCACCCAATGACTTCCACTATTCTTAGAGACATCTAAATTAACCACTGCACATTCTTGTCTTCGAGGACCGTCTTTGGGCAGAGTGTCTCGCATGAAAACTCCTCTAAAATGTGGTATTTTGAGTAATTTTGCGTGATGCGTTATGTCAAGGTCAGATAGTGCACGATTGGGTAGCTTTATTAGTTTTTTTGTTTTTTTAAATACAATCCAAATCCGCCTTTTGAATACTTTTTCAAGTATAGGCCAGATCCTACACGTTCCATAGCCTTATTATGACGTACATCTTCTTCCAATTTCTTTTGCGCATGCTTAGCATCAATGACGGTTTTTGCAATCCCAGCAGCACCACCTGACAAAGCTCCAAGTGCCGATAGACCAGCAAACAAAGGAATAAGTGGTAGGAAACCTCCAGATTTCGCTACAGGTATTACTCGAGGAACCTCAACTTCTTTTTTGCCACCAAATTCTTTAATAAGTGCTTTGGCTGCTCGTAAGGCAAACGTTGCAGTGTCTTTTAAAGATGTTCCTCTCTTCATGGACTTTCCCACTTTCAGAACAACATCTCGATGAAAAGAACGACGTTTGCGACGACAACCCATTCCCAGCTTTCTTTTCACCTTCATTCCGCCTGTCACAAGTAATGCAGCAGTTTTCTCCCCCAAAGAAGCGTCTTTTGATTTGACGCGTGCCCAAGCTTTATCTTCAAGTATTCGATCGGCTTTGTGTAGTTCCTCGAGAGACTTATTCTTCCTGTAAGAAATATCTTGTTGTTTACAAGCAGCGTCCAAGGGGTTAATGCCCGGATCTCCTCGATCAAGACGTTTTTCCAATTTTGTAACAGCTAACAAAAAAAAAACAATTATTTTTTCGCAGAAAAAGGGCTGGGGGTTTACTTACGTCCACAGTACTGATAGCTAGGTAAGTGAAGTTCAATAGGTAGTTTATTGATGAGAGAATTCAAAATACCTTCTCCTTCAAACACCAACATTAAGACTGATACGCGTAAGTGGCGACACCTATATTTATAGAGTAGCACTTGGAAAAATCGACGCACACGATGAAGATAATTCAACAAGAGCAGACCATACCTATTGAAAATCTAGATTTTACCTCAACGTCAACTGTTGGAAAACATGGCAAATTGTTACCAAATTCTTTCCGTGCTATTATATGCGGTCCCAGCGGGTGTGGAAAGACGAATGCCGTGCTGGCGCTCCTATTCAATCCGAATGGCGCGAAATTCAAAAATATTTATGTTTATTCAAAATCGTTATTCCAACCGAAGTATCAATTGCTGCAAGAAGTGATAGCACAAGTGAAGGGTGTCGGGTATTTCCCATTTAAAGACAATGAGGAAATAATTAGTCCAGATAAGGCTCGACCAAATTCCATCTTTTTATTCGATGACGTAGCCTGTGACGGTCAACAAAAAATTCGTGAATACTACTCCATGTGTAGACATAAAGATATCGATGCTGCATATCTTTGTCAAACATACTCAAAAATACCGAAACAGCTCATACGTGACAATTGTAATGTAATTGTGTTATTTAAGCAGGATGAGGTAAACTTGAAACATATATTTGACGAACACGTATCTCCAGACATGACATTTGACACATTTAAAAATATGTGTTCAAAGTGCTGGTCTGACCGCTTTGGTACTTTAGTAATTGTGAAGGATTTCACCTTCAACGATGGTAGGTATCGCAAAGGATTCGATAAATATATAAAATTGTAAGCTGCATCTTTAGTCTACACCAATATGTCTGACGATAAGGTTGCTAATGCATTGCGTAAGAAAAAAGTGTCTGAACTTGCTAGATCAATTCGCAAAAAATACTTGGCGTTGAAATTAGGCAAATCGGAGCAAGATGAGTCTCTTAATAAACTATTCGAACCAATATCTAAACCACTGCAATCCTCAAAAACATTACAAAAAACGATTACAAATTTAAATCCAATTAAAAAAGAGGAAATAAAGAAGGAAGAAGAAGAACCTGATGATGATGTGTTTACACCTTTTCTCGAAACGGAACCGGTGGCCGAAACCGATGAATCCGGCAATATTACACGTTCTGAATCTCCAGAAGAGATGCGTCCCGAAATTTCTCAGGAAGCTTTCGCAGACTATTTGGATCAATATCCTGCCATCAGTCATCAGTTCATTGAAGATTACTTTCAAAAAGATGATAAAATTGATAAAAATTATGGTCCGATATACAATGATGAAATCGGTTGGTCATTAGGCAAACGTCGAATTGCGTTTGATGGAAAAATCGGTAATATAAACATACTACCTGAGAAAAACAAAGAAGGAATATATGTAATTGGAACACCAGGCTTGTATGAACTTCTATTTTACCGAGACCCCAGTTACAATGATCAAGATTTACAGAACTATAAAAATCTTTTGGCAAAAACTGAAGTTCATTTAGACACGCTAGATCGTCTTAAGGGCTCAAGTACTGAAAAATATCACTACATCATAAAACCTTTATTCAAAACGAAATCTCTAACGACCACGAATAGATCGTCCAAGGTATTGAATCGTCTAAAATCGATTCCTTCGGCAAAAGGAAAAGGTATCGATCGTTTAACATATAATGATAAACCTATGGAGTATATTTATTGGGACGATGCCAATGAATTGGTGGATCGTTTGAAATTGTTGATTGCTTCAAAAGATGCAGGTATTACGTCACACGACAACGAAATAGTAGCAATTATCAATGAGCTCTAGGAGGCTGATATAATAGAATAATACAATCAGAAACTTGTTCATTTCAATTATGCCTGTCGATAAATTCGGACATAGACATCAAACGCCTTATGCGCGTTTACCAGCGAAAATTACGTTTCCTCATACACCGGACGGTAATATTGATATTGAAAATGTGAAAATTTGTAATGTTAAGGAACCGACAACAAATAGTGACGCTGCAACAAAAAAATATGTTGATGTGCAATTGAATGACCTACGTACTATCAACTCGCCATTAATTCAAACACATGGTGTGGTGCTGCAGCAACAAGACCATGATATAAAGAATTTAGCAGTAGGATTGAACGAAATAAGAAATGAGCTTCATAAGACGAAAATCCCCATATTAGAGGCGCACATTACCAACTTACAAAATAAAACTAACGAAATTGATGCATTTATTTCGCGAAATCCCCCTGTAGCAGGTAGGGAAATGGCTACGAAGAAATACGTTGACGATTCAATTGTCACAGCCAAAGTATTTGTTCGAAAAGAATTCACTGCTTCTATTAAAAAGTGTGTTGAAAGCATACGTGAGTTACAAAAAGAAATTACAGAAAATATCAGAGCCGTCTCTGATATGAAAACTAACGTTTCGGGCATTGTAGACAATATTAAGGTTATGAATACGAATACCGTTAACCGCATTAACAGTCTGGAGCTGAAGCTAGCTGGTAGTAAGTCATAATATGCATTCTAAAGAAAAAATTCAGCTTGTACATGAGCTCCACAAACCGATACGGAAAAAATTCCCTCGAAGACGTACTATAGTTAAGGGGTTGTTTGATATATGGCAATTAGACTTGCTAGATGTACGTGCTCATGCAGCTCAAAATCGGAATCATAAAATGATTCTAGTCGTTATTGATTGTTTTTCAAAGTTTGTGTGGACACGCCCACTAAAGACGAAGACCGGAGAGGAAATCACTCGAGCCTTCTCGGACATTCTCGCTCATACTAAACAAATACCGAAAAATCTGCAATCTGATCAGGGGACGGAATTTTACAACAGCAAATTTCAAAATTTAATGAAAAAATATGGCATAAATCATTATAGCGTATTTAGTACAATGAAAGCTTCTATGGCTGAGCGTGTTATAAGAACGCTAAAATCAAAAATCTACAAGTATTTCAGTTTAAATGGCACCCACAAATGGCTGGACATTCTACCTAAAATTACTCAAGACTACAACAATACAAAACATTCCACAACAAAATATAAGCCTTCTCAAGTCAACAAATCCAACGAAAAATCTATATTGAATAACACCTATACTCGTTTAAAGATAGCTGGCCCACGAAAATTCAAAGTTGGTGACATTGTGCGCATATCCAAGGCAAAACATGTCTTTGAAAAAGGTTATACACCCAATTGGACTACAGAACTATTCAAAATCACCAAAGTTAAAATTACCTATCCCGTTACGTATTTACTTGAAGACATGCAAGGTACACCAATCAGCGGCTGCTTCTATGATGAAGAACTACAGAAAACATCAAATCCCGACATTTACCTGGTTGAAAAAGTGCTCAGAAGAAAAGGAGACAAAATGTACGTGAAATGGCTGGGCTTAGACAAAAAACATAACAGTTGGATTGAAAACATGATTGTAACTACTTTTTGCTTCGCCGCGTATGAATACATTTTTGAAGCAAGAGCTGGCGTTAACCACAAGCAGTTAGGACTATAAATTGAAGTGAGCTTTAGCACTTGAGCGTAGTTAGCAACATGACTTCTCAAGATAGTGATCACAGTAATGTCGAATCAAGTGGCGTGTCTGACTGTAGTACAGAGTTGGAAAGAATTTTGGAAAATTATGAGACTGCTGCAAAGTCTGAAAATGTATACCTACTTCCGACACAATATACAATTTCTGGTTATGAAGTAAAATGTGGAATAAGTCCTGCAAGATCGTTCACACCTGCTGTTATTTTATCTCAACAGCTTGAGTTCAGTAAAATATCTTTCAGCACTTATGAATGGGATACCTTTATTTCAAAGATGAAGCAACAAATGAATGAATGATTTCTTTCATACTGCAGACGAGTTCCAACCTGATTCGTTGCAATGTGGAGAGTACTGCACAATTACTCCATTAAAGTATGATGAATGCAAGTTGATTTTTGTTAATAAACATAGTGTTGAGTATTACATGGATGAAGAAGAAGTGTCGCAAATTTTAGAATTGAATAATTTAATTTTACAACGTATATCTATGCTAGAAAATTTGAATTTTTGTCAATATTATTATAATGTTTTGAATTTCTGTAAAAATACCTCCGAAAATTTAAGTCCTCTACAAATTTTTTATGCATTTTGTTCTATAGCCCCAAACAATATGTTAAATTATGCCCTCAGAGAATTTGTATTCTTTTGTAAACTTAAAGTTATTAATGATTTAAATAAATAGTTGTTAAGCATTATAGGTGTTTTTTATTGAAACAAAAAAAAGTAGTAAAATTAACATTTATTGATAATAGTATATGATACAGAAGGGGGGTAGGTACATACGCGAGTTACAGTTTTAAATATTACAAATACAGCATTTTATGAATAATAATCGGAATCCTCATCTTCACTATGATGCTCGATAAATCTATTTGGACCCCGATGATGAAGAGGTATGTCTGGTTGTTTAGGATGCAAATCATTGTGGCAATCGGAGCTAATTTTTAATTGAAATATTACTTTATTATAGCCATTTTGGCACCAATAATACTTTTGACGATATAAAGTAAAGATATCTTCTCTAGCGTATACTACGTGTGAATGTTTTCGAACGACATGTATAGAAATATTCAGATTACTTTCTTCTAAAAGGGACGCTAGCTTCCTATAGCAAAACTGACATAATGATAATCTTAGGTTTACTATATAATATAAATGAATCCAAGCGCAATATTTTTTTTTCAAATGTTTAAAAAAATTCATTCTCCAGATAGGACAAGTTAGTAAATAGTCACGGTTTTGTGAATTTATGTATCGTTCTTGTATGACCGATAATAAATCACGCTTGTATGTGATGCGTTTAGCATTTTTGACGATTGCATCCCACCTATATTGAGCATAATTTTGAAATATTTTAAGCATTAAATTTTGTGGTAAATGTACATCAGTTACAAATTGGTTTATTGCTGTTGTATTTTCGCATATTATCTTAACACATAAATCTTCAAGTTTTGCTACCATTATATCTAAAATGGAAAAAAAAAAATTTTAATAAACTGTAGTGACCCCACGGTAACGTATCGAACGATTCGGGAAGTAAGTGTCTTTTATCGTCGTAGGGACTTAGACCTATTTTTGTTTGTTCAATTGAAAATACATCGTGCACATAGGAACGGATCGTGTTTTGGGTTACAGACATCGTTTTCCATTCTTTTAAACATCTAACGTAATCTTCAAATAATAATTTATTTTTGACATTTTTCTTAACTCCCTTTGATTTTTTCGTGATTTGCCCATCCTGAACTTTATATGCATACATTTTAGACCGTAACCCAACAAAATGCGTTATTATTTTCCCATTGGCTTCATCCTTCATTAGTCCTAAAACTTTTTTATTTACACGAGGAATTCGGTACACGTTATTTGGAGCATAGTCTGAAGTGTCGAATTTTTCAATGTATGTATCGATTACTTCTTTATATACATCTTCACAGATTATTTCATATATAAAGCTGTCAGTATCTGTATACATTAATTTACATCTCTCTACCCCCAGAATACAGCGTTATTTGCAAGCTTTCTTAGGTCTTTTTCAAAGATGTTAGTGGCCGATGTCCTCAATCGAGTGTTCAAATCAATGTACGGCTTCAGCCACTTTGACTGTTTAAATTTTAATTCTTTGTGAGTTTTCGGACTGCAATTTCTGAATCGTCCGATTGTTTGATAAAATCACCACAGAAAGTTACGTTAACTTTTAACATGTACATTTGCTTCAAAATTTCAGAAATTTTTTCATTGAAAAGTTTAAATGCATCTATAAAAAATTTTTTAATTTCTTTATGCTCCAAGTTTATAATTAATCCCGTTCTTACTCTGCTCTTGAATACTGAATTTATGTTAATCCACTTAACTTTTTGTTTTAAGCCTCCACCTATATGTCCCCGCTTCATTGCTTTAATAAAATGACGCATTCTTTTCAGTTCCCCCATTTTTGATTGAATTTTTCTAACTTGACCCACGGAAAAATGTATTTTATTTAACGCTAAATTGCATTTCCTCAGATGCGAATTTATGGCTTTTAATGCAAAAGTTTTTACATGTGTCGAAAAATTGTTTTTAATTTCCAACAAAGTTGCATCGATTTTACTCATTGTATTTGGATAATTAAACATTATTGCTGTATTTGTAAAAAAACTGTAACTCACCTAAATTTCCTTAATTTCAAATGATGCAGCTAAATGGGGGCGACCGCAATCGTAAGATCCTTGGTATGTCAAGCTGTATTTCCCTTTCTCGAAATGGCTGATATACGGCTCATATGTATCAGTCACTCTGTTCGGCAGGAACACGACTTTATCGCCCAAGTCAAGTAGAACGCTCGTTCCAAATGTTGTTATAGCTATTTTTGCAGCATAAATTGCTTGAGGAACTCCTATTTCCAGATCCTGCAGCTTCACTATAGGCTAATGGAGGAAACTTTGTTTATTTTCTCTAAATCCATCTAAAAAGATTTTAAAAATTTAATTTCCAAATATTTTGTGAGACAAACACACACACACACACACACATACACGTATTACATTAACTGTGGCAGACAAACCTGTAGACCAAATTGTGGCGGACTCGACAGAATCGGCTTCGAAATAATCAGAAAAATTTCCTTATTGGCGTCATGTTTAACATTCTCTGATACACTCCTTGGTTTTTACAAACACGTCACGTTTTTAGAACCGCCACAGGTAATGCAGATTGTACCATGTGTTAAAAAGTCGCCACAGTTAAGGCAATTTCAGAAATCTGTGTTTCCGCTGCCACAGTTAATATAGACTGTACACCAGTGTATAAAATTTGGTTGTTATGTTTATACATAAAATCAAATATTAGATATTAATTAAATTAGATTTTGAAGTTCACGATATTGATAACAAATCTTGTTATCTATTTAAGAATATCATATTCAAATTTATGAATTTTTATAGGAAATTCGACACTCATAGGGTTTATTTCAATATACTTGGGTACGCTTGCGTTTACTAAAATTGCAACGGACAATTTTATTAGTCCGTATTTTAGGAGAGAACTGGGTCTAAATTACATTTAAATCATAACAAATGTTGGAAAACTCAAGTGATGACTACTTATTTATTTTTTTTAAATAGTTGTATACAAAGAATTTTATGTCTTTCCATGTCCTTCTATCTAAACTTGGGTTTTTATCTTTACATTCTTCACATAACTTTTTTCCTGGTGCAGATTTGTTATGTTTGACATAGGTTCTGAAAAATTGTAAAACCGATGTTGATTCTTCCTCAGTCCACATTCTCTTTCCCACATGCTTTTCTTTTACGCCTTTTTTAATTCTTGGTTTATTTTTTCCTGCAGATTTCGTTTCTGTTTCGCTGCCAATGTCGTCTATAGGCAAACTCTCTGTTAATAACTTTGATGTTTTTCGACAATCCTCAACTACATTACTGATAGGAGTTTGCTCTTCGTGATCATTTGTATTATGCTGCTCGTCTTCAAAAGGTAAATCAGGGAGCTCAACTTCATTACTGTTAGGAATTTGCTCTTCTTGAACATTTATATTATGCTGCTCGTCTTCCAAAGGTAAATCAGGGAGCTCTAAAATAAAATTGTATTGGTGTTATACAAATATATTAACAATGTATTTATATGTCAAAGGTAATAGTTTAATACTATTATTATTATTATCCTTTCGAATTCCAAACTCAAATGGTAGGTTATGATCCCTTGCAGATACACCAACCCCGTTCAACTGTGAAGTGTAATTCAATGTCTGTCGAGGCATATAGCCAGGGAAGTAATTGTTGATTCTTAGCTTGTTCTGTGTTCATTGATTGTCAAAGACTCTGTTAGGAGTTATGATAGTATTAAACTATTACCTTTCACATCTATTGATATCACGCTTTACTAAAATGACAATTTCTTTGCAGGAAACTGTAATTAAAGCAGTTAATGTATTTATATAGTAATGTCAACTATTATTATTATTATTAGTATCATTAATGTTTGTACATACCACAGATATTTATCTCATTTAGAGTTTTTCCTTTAAATTTGTTGACTTCGCCTTGTTCTACAGCCAATAGTATTCTTGAAATTTTGGTTAATTCTACAGATGAATCATGTAGCCTATAAAAGTCCCTGTGAATTCTGATGTCATGGCCGAGATGACGTGCCAACCAGTCAGTCTCGTTTTCTGTTAAGTCAAAAATTTGACAGACTGTTGCGATATACTTGCGTAATTTAGTACCATTGATAAGATCAGGTCTAACTAAATTGGCATTTTGTGAAGAGACTCTCAGACAATCATGTCCCCTAATAAACTCTAACGAAGGATTGTTTCTGGCAAATAGGTAAGGATTGTCGGAAGAGACAAAGCGTGCATGATATAAAAGAAGCAAATCAATAGCTAATTTGACCTCGGGTGTTAACAGAACACTTACAGTACGATTTCGTTTACCCGTTATTTGAACAATGGTTAGTCGAGAAGCCAGTTTTAACTCGAGCGAGGAAAATGTTTTTTTAAACTCTTCCGCACATGTATCTGACCAATTAGGCCTGCTAGAATACTGGTGAACGGTCATTCTAGCAGCCTCTCCCGATCTTCTTTTATTAAAGACTACCACTTTTGATAAAATGATAGTTGCCAGTTTAGCCCAGTTCTTATAATTTTGAGATTCGTTTAAGTCCACCGTAGCTTCTTTTAATTTATTGTTTAAATATATATTCAGTTTAATTAAATCGTCTGTCAAGGGCAACAGCTCGGTTGCATTCATTTTTCTGGCAATCATGGTGGCTACGGCACTGGAACTAATTTTAGCTGACCATTCTAGTTCTATTAAACTGATGAAAGCATTCAGCGTTTCAACACTTTGGACATCCTCTTTTCTTAAAAATATGCCTTTTTGAATTGCTACACATTTTTTCAAGCTGTAGCCTAGCTTCAGCGCCAAAGAGGGTGTGGAAAAATCAGGTCTTCCTCTAGCTGAGTACTGCACTTTACAGATATTTTTTACAGCTCCGATAATGTTATCGAAAAAAGATGGTTTTAGCCAGCAATCCAAATTATTTTTTATCGGATCTATCTTACGAAGCTCTATCAATAATCTTCCTAGCTGTCTCATTGATTGCCTGATTAGTTCGTTTTGTGTAGTATGATACTTTTCAAACTGTAGTAGACCAAATTTCCTAATCAAATTATCTTGCCGACAAACTAAGGTAATAAGATCATTCTGTAACTTAGATAATATATTTTCATTAAATGAAGCCGAAGTTGGTTCGTCTACAACACTATGTATTAACAAAGCGCTACTCTCTGATACCACTTGTCTACGTAATCTTATTTCTGATCGTCGGGTTTCTGAGCAAGAGAATTTAATATGATGCCAAAGGTGTTTTTTAATACTAAATCCAAGACAATCAGGACAGGGACCATAATCATTAAAATCGTAAATTTCCCTTTCTTGTGCTGTTGGCATTCTCATTAAAATTAATTCTCCCTGTTTGGTTTTAAGAACCTCACAATTATGATAGTAGTCCCCAATTCTAGAAAGACGCACAAATCCTTTTCTCCTTTTTTCAGAATTCACAGGAAAGGCCAAAATCTGAGCTACTTCTAATTCATTTTCATGTTTGCGTATCAAATGTTTTCTAAGTTCCTTGAATGTTTTGTGGCAATAGTAGCAACTATGCACTTTATTTCGTATTCTTTTTCCCGATTCAGCCCTTTCCGAATTTCTTATGAGAATGTGTTCTCCTTTGGTTGATTTTGGCTTTTTTTTTTGTTTTATTTTTTTTATTTTTTACATAATTTGTCTCAAGTTCGTCTTCAGATGGAACATATTCACTTCCTGCATCATTACTTTTGTCACTGGCATCAGATTTATTATTTATATCACAAGCATCTTCATCTAAAAACATTTAATACATGAATGTAGTTTGGCTTAAAACAATTTCAACATTTTCTGAGTAAAGGGACTTTTAAAAACATTAAAAAGTAAAATTCAAAAAACAAGTGTGATATCTCAGCTCTTGAATCTAATCAGTGCAATACTGTGCTGCACGTTATCATAAAAAAACCAAGAATTTCTCATTTTTCACACCATTAAACGTTATCTATCTTAAAATTACATAAAAACGTATAGCCCCTGCCAGGTAATAATGAAGTAAGAACTGTGCTAGTAAAAAAATTTTTTTGAAGGAATTGGCGTAAATAATGTGTTTGTTGTTTTTTTTATTTTCATTTAAACCGCTCTGTACCTTCATTCGATCTATTGTATTAATTTACCTTTTTTTAGCTGATTTAGAGACCTATCAATTTTTTCATTATGTTCTCCATCAGACTCGACATCAGATATAAACCATTCAGAACTTGTTGGTGGCACTTCTTCCAAGGCAACGTCAACAGTAACAAAATTTTGAGTTGTTATATACGCTAAAAAATCATACATAAGCTTACAGTTAAATTAACGAAGAATTGAATTGAATTGAATTAAACACTCAAACAAACCATAAACAATATAGCATTTCTTTTAAAATTGACTAAAATTATATTATAAAATTCGTTTTATGAAGAACAACTAACCGTAGAAATGTTAATTAAGAAACTAGTTCAGATATACCTTGCAATCCTGAGAATGCAAACTTCGTTTGAGATTTGTGGATTTTATTATCAATAGTTATTGCATATAAAGTATATATAATTTTTTTTTGAGCAGAAAACTTATCAGATCAAAATATTAGATATAATCCATCCGGAAATATAAGATACTAACTTTATAATCTCCAATTAAGATAAATACCTAATTGGTAACACCCTATTGTCAAAATATTATTTATGATCTCAGAATTCAGGTATAAAGCAGGTCCGTTTCTATTAAAATCAATATACCAATAATTATAACAAAGAATTGAATATGTTATAATTATTGGTATATCGATTTTAATAGGAACGGTACTTCTTTATACCTGAATCATAAATAATCTCTTAACAATAGAGTGTTTACAAGTGGTTTTTTATCTTAATTGGAGATTATGAAGTTGGGATCTTATATTTCCGGACGGACTTTACTTATTAATTAGGATAATGTTACACTTAATTTTGTTTTATTATTCTACATCAATAACAAACTCACATCCTAAGATTTGCTGTTGATCCAATGTTTTTTTGTCTTCCGCTACATTTTCAAGTACATTTAGCGTATTTTCATTTGTGTTGATTTCGGTTCCACTTATGATAATACTAGCCTCATTAATTAATCGGTCCCAATCAGATGTGGAATATTCGTTATATGTTAGTACTCCACCTACGAATACATATTATATAATATATATATTTTGTAAGATAAATGTCGCAATAAAATTCCAAATAAATCCAATAACAACTTACGAGTTATATCTTGCATTTCCAGAAAACGTTCATCCACATTTTTTAAATCTTGAAAATTATTTTGATTTTGCGTTTGGTTTTCGTGATTTCCCGATACGAGCTCTACAAAAATGAGGCATGCAGTTAGTTAATATACAGGCTATACACTTCTCATGAAATTCATTATAAACATTCATGCTAAAGAATTACCAAGTCGTTTTGTATGATTTTCGTTTAACCATGTATTTATTCTTTCTTCGGTGTTAAATACAGGAACAATTATTTGTTTTCCATCGGAACACGAAGAGTTTTGTTGACTGCTAATACATTTTTTACTTTTTTTCAAACTGTTTACTGTATCATTACTTTGGAACAAGTTTGCATCAACTCTTTGATTGTTTTCAAAGCCATTTAAATCAGCTTCTAAAATATTAATAAAATAAAAAAGTATTGTTTTTATTTTCTAATATCTGGTTTTTGATAAATTTTATAGAAGTTATGTACCTCTATCAACTTGTTTTCCATTTAAGATAACCATAGACAAGATTCTAGCAGCTCTCTTGTTATTCTCCGCCATTTTGCTGAAGATATGATTAAAAGGAGTTGCATATATTGGACAGTATAAAAATGGGCGCTTAGATCGGCTCTTGAAAGTAAAAGAAAAGTTACTTGAAGGTATAATTTTGGTATTAAGAAATAAAATAGATAATATCAATCCTGGCTTCAATTCAATTTTCGAAGTAAAAAATCTTCACGAAAAATTTGACATTTCCTGAGGAATATTAGATTCAGCATATATATATATATATATATATCCTATTGCTAAACATTGTTTTACATGATCTCAACTTTCGATTTGGTTACATTTTTTTCTCTGCCATGGAAATCAATGGCCTGTTGCCTTCTCTTATATTGAAGACAAATCAAGCAGAACTGAAAAAAATGGCTAATAATTTGGGCTATTATTTAGTGTTTCCTAATAGATAGTAGGGAGTATATATTTTCAATTAATTGCAGCTAGAAACTGAGCTCTGGGTCGAAAATCTCAGAATAACCGAAAAGCGTATTCAAGAGAGTGCAATTAATGTTTTACCACTTTTTAGATAAATTAATTTATCTTTACATTTGATAACCGTCGTGCCCGTAACTGTAGCATCTGCTGAACGTTCAGTTTCTTCATTGAAACGCCTAATAACTTACTTAAGATCGACTTATATTGGTGATTTTAACAACTATAAAACTGAAATTTTCTTCCAAAAAAGGCTACAAATTTATGCATTAAAAATCGATTCAAGTTACAAACACGGCCAATTCCAGTGTCAGTTATTTCAAATATGTCAAACTCCATTTTAATCAATCAAAACGGTTTTAACGGAATTAGTATATTAGCGGTAGCAAAAACAGAAGCACGTTGTTGATGAACAATAATCTAAGTTTTAAAATGTTTATAATTGAAAAAGAATTAATTTTTATATACCAAATAGCTAAGAATGGAGTGTTTCCACAAGAAGTTTTAATAAATGAAAATCAATAAACATTTTCGATCCTTATCCTTTCTTTCTCAGGACAAATTAAAATAAGTTAACAACAGCCAATGATGAAGATCAGTATTATAAACAATTGTTTGTAGATAAAAAACCGCGAAAATACGGCTTTCCTCTTTGGTACATCTGTAAGTATAAAACGTTTATATACCTAGATTTGAATATTTTGTCACATAATGGGTAACAAAAAATAAACATTACACCTAATAAAACAGTATAAATTAGGAAACTATATTCAAAAATATTCTAATAAACTCAATTCCTTACCTTTTAGAAGCGAAAGTAGTCTGCCACAGTTCACGATGATTCCTAAACACACACTACCACGGGGGTAAACGGCAATACCAAAACCGATCAAATTTTATTTAATTTAATACTTGCACTTCACAGTTAATGTAAAACGTGCCTTATACACACCTCCTAGAGGGCGCTCGAATCAGTGAATTAGGAGTCTGCCACAATAATAGTAAATTATATAAAATTCACACATCTGATATCGTACTGAGACAGTTACGGACTTTTATTTTTTGAGTTGTTTTAACGAACTAGCCCATTTTGAACAGAATGAGACGAAAAAAAATTGTGGCGGCCAAAAAAATCCTCCACAATTTGGTAATCCTCCACAATTGAGTCCTATGCTTGCGTACGTCCGCCACAGTTAATGTAACACACACACACACACACACACATACGCATACGCATAACAATAATATTGAAACTTACTTTTAATTTCTTCTTGTAGCACTCACGTACGCACTCTCAGCAAAATCTTGTTTATATGTGGATAGTCAAATGATACTAAACCGTATGACTTCTCCTTTTTTATACCTTCAAGGCGGAATGTTTACAAAATTATAAGTTTCCAAAAATATAGATATTTTCACAGTGCACACTACCACAAACCAATAGACAAAAAATATTAGTCGAAGGAAATCGAAAAAAAAACATTTTTTCATTTAATTGGGAATTTACAATTTTTGCGGTTACCTGTGTGTGTGTTGTGAACCTATTGTTTACCGATATTGATTAAGACTTGTTATTGAATATTTCAGAAAGATAAAATCTTTCTATTTTCCAAATTGAAATTTAGCTAATAATTTCATATAAAAAATACGATTCACTTATTGTATCTCAGTCTCGATCAAGATGTTGGTCTATGCGCCAGTACTACTGTTTTTTTTTGCCGTGTCGTCGGAAAACACAACTGAATATGCGAAAGCGTTTTTGCTACGTTTCGGCTATGTGAATTCGTCAATAAGTGCGATTACCGATTTGACTGAGACCCCCACGAATTCCACGTTCAATGAAAAGAAACATGTCAAGGTCTGTCAAAAGCTCCAACTCTATACCAGTATGTTTAAGCATAGCATCCCAAGTGTAGCCAGGTAATGTGAAATAGTGTGCAGGATCGATACCATGCGATTTGAGACAACTATTCCTAAACATCTCAAAAACATCCGCTAGAAGGAGAATATCAGTCTTCATGTAGAGGTCGACGTAGTCGCCCAAGTTTACACAATTAAAGCTGCTCCATACTTGCTGGGCACGCCTATAGAAACGACGAGGGCAGGGCTTGTTTTCCAATTTATTGAAAAAGTAATCTCGAGTAGGTAGAGAAGCTTCATTAAATCGCTCAAACGAGTCGATATAGTCATAAGGCATGACATCTTTCTTCGTTAACAGCTGAAATATGTCTTCAGGTAACTCTGTGAATTGTGATTTAAGGTTAGGGAACTCTGTAAGATATGAAGCCAGCTTATCCAATGAAGACGTCATAAATCTGAATGAATCGATGAATCTAAATTGTATTGGAAAGTTGACAACATGCTTAGTGAAAGATATATATTTTTCCTTGGTAATCGGCAACAATTCAGTAAGACCCTTCATTCGTGTAGCAATATCTGTCACAATGAAGTGTGCATCGTAATTACTCAGATTGTGGAACACCACAGGAACCACGTGACTATCCTTATAGTTGGTATTACACGACTCATGGGCAGCTCCACGATAGTTGTTAGTGGGGATCAAATGGTTATGGTCACGCACTTTTTTATCTTCCGGAGTGAAAACATCCTCGCAGATGTGACAGGGTATAGCTCTTCTATGCTCAGCTTCCTGCAACCAAGTCATATTAATATCATAAGAGCACCAAAACACTGTAGCCATATCTTCTGCTAAACTGTTCATCTCATCAGCAAACCACGTCATACAGTCCTGCCCACGATAGCTTTTGTAAAAAGAAAGACTATCATCGTAACTACATTTCATGTAATATCCTACGGCAGCTGGAACGTGATGCTGCTTTCTCTGCGGTTTCTTAGGATCCATAACTGGCATTAAGACAGATTCCAAGTCTGCGTATACTATAAAGGGAGCTCTTTCTTTATTCTTATGATTTTTGAATCTTAAAATGTTTTTGCCAGGCTCGGGCATTTTGATTGCGGTCTCATTAATTTTCACACAGTCCTCGATATGTTTATCAAGCTTCTCCTGTGTCCTGCAATAGTGGAGACATCTATCGCAGAAGTATTTTGTGTGACCCTCATTGCTAAGTTGTTTAGATAGCAGACGAGACAAACTTTTAATCCAGACAAAGTGATACTTGACGGGGGTCTCAGTATTATCATATCTGTCTTGAACAAGGAGCAAATTGACGTGGTGGTTTTTCTTATCATTCGTGAGATAAGTGGGGAGCGTTTCAAATGTCTTCTGGGTCTTTTGAAGAATATAAACGTTAATCGATACGTCATTCTGCTTCTCAAAGCTGGGGATCTGCCTGATGGTCATAGGAAAATGTATGCCTTTAAGTTTCAACACCGATGAGTAGTGGGGGTATGACGTCATCAAATCCGAGTTCTTATTGCCGCAGGGGAAAAGAGCTGAAACAACCGCCCACGCAAAACATGCATTATCATTGTTCTTGATGTTGATGCAGGCTTGCTTGCGCTTGATATGCTCCGGGAACTCAATATAGGAGGATCCTAGTTGAGGTACATATTTATTGATGTTTACGCCGAGATTAATAATTTTTTTCAACGCCCATCCTGAGTCACGCTCTCGAAACTCTTCAAGTTCCTTGAGGATGGGAGCTGTAATCTTGGAGTCAAACCATTCGGCTACGTCAGTGTTGCGGTATATGGGAGAATTGGAAGTAGTAAAGTACTTGTACTCTGTCTGCACACTATCTCCATTTACTACTTCAAACTCCCCACAAAAGGCGGCGTTAACTTTCACTGCAGAATTATTCTTCAAGGCATTTTGAATTTGAATCCTGAACAGCGCTTCACAATCTGTAAGGAAAGAGCAGGGGTCTTTATGTTTAAGATTGGAGATAACTCCTGTCTTAATGCGACTGTCGAATGCTGACTCTGAATCATCCCATCTGATACGGTCCCTCGCAGTTTCGGCTCGCGATGTTAATCCAGATCCTTTCTTTTGCGCAGCCTTAATTTGGTTCAGCATAGTTCGGATATTTCTCAAACAGGCTTCTAAATGTTGCTTCTCTCCAATCGACTTAGCATTCTTCAAAGCCTTCCGGATCCTCCGCATCGCCTTCAAACATTCGACCCGCCCTTCTCGAAATTTCATATCGTCATTGGGTGTTATTAACCCCAGTATGGTAGCTATATGCTTAACCAAATCGGCAAAGATGGACATACTAAAAATGAATAGAATCAGACATTATTATCAGCGTAAAACTTACATGTGAATTATAATAACACTTCAATAAAATCTGTAGCAATATATATGTCTGAACAGTTCAACCAATCTAAAGCAAATAAAAGAAATGAACGATCGGGGTATAAGGTAGACTTTTGGTCGGACGGAAAACTGAACAATCATAGATGCGAACTTAATATCGTTGCAACCAACTTTAAAAAACTATATTTCCAGCTTTAGCATTTAAAATTGGTTGCGGAAGGTAAACTGTGCACGGTACTAATAAACAATGTTGCCAATATAAAAGCAGCTACTCTTATTATAAGCAGTAATCCCTTACGATGATAATGGTCTCAGTCAAGAGCGTATGAAATTATTGTAGCGCGCGCACGGCTCTCTGGCTTAACTACTGTAAGGTGTGACATAATCGAGATAGATCCCTTTATCATGGGTAAAAGTAACTGATATATATGTTAATTTTCTATCGAGACAGATCCCTCGCGATTATACGTTGTGGGAGACGTCTGGAAGCTTGCAGACAAAAACATTGAATTTAACAGGAGAAACATTAGCATTGGAGAATGGAAATATCAAGGTACGCCTGTAGGAGCTTATATTCTCGAAAAACTTTAACAGGAAAAACATTAGCCTTGGAGATTGAAAATATTGAGATACGTCTGGCCTGTTGGAACTTACATTCTCGAAAAGACCCTAAAAATGTCATACCCTTTCATAATCAAATATATATGTAGATTAAAGTAGCGTACATCGAACATCTACAGGACATCTACGACGTTTAAGTATCTTGAGATTATTAAATCTCTCTTTAAGAAAAAATTCATTGAGGTGAAGAATCTCAAAACAAGTGATAAGAAATTAAAACTCTCGGAAGAAAATCGTCCCCCGTATAATTAACCCCCTTAGATAAATTTGTTGTAGCAGAGAAACCTTTAAGACGAAGCATGACATATATTGATGAGAATAAGCTAAAATTCGCACCGGGAAAATCTCCTATTAAAAGATCTTACAACAAGTCTTAACAAGAAAGCTCAACCAATGATTGGGACCCCAACATCCGTTTAGATTGCTGATTGAAACCTATAGTAATAAAAATTATCAATACTGTTGATATATTTAATTGTGGGGGATATATTGAATGACTATTAAAAATGAAGAATAAATATGGAAACTAATACAATTCAATGTCTTTTTCATAAACCCCTATTGAAAAGATTGTACTTAGCATACATTTGTATAAGACGTTCTAAATACATTGGAATTGTGCAGTTAAATGGATGTATTTTACCACTATTAAGAATTATTGTGTGAAAGAAGCCCTTTCCTCGAGAAAACAAAAATCCGTTTCATTGATACTAAACCAACTTGAAGAATCTGAGCTATCTTGTGTAAATGATTTACTAAACTTGAAAAGAAATAACTCATCAGAATGGTGTATAAGCACTTATCCATTTGATACCCCGTTTGATACCCCTTCACTGAAAAAAATCTTCCAAAAATTACCATATCTTCATGCTTTGTAAAATATTTTTAAAATGTATAGTGTCTTAAAGATTTATGTAGCACTTTGAATAATGAAAATGATGGAAACGTGATATAGGTTTTCAGTGGACCCTCGTAAACTCGAAAATAATTTTAAGAAATTGCACTGTAAATGTAGGATAATCAGTATGAAGGTGTTATTTTTTTGTGCTGGAATCACATTATTGAAATAATATCGTGCATAAATGCAGCTATTTGAAAAATTTTATACTAAAAAATAATGAAAAAATACTTACATGATTATGAGCACTAAAAACACTACTTGGTAAAACAATAAACTTCCTCGCTACTAGTAGAAAAATAGCTAAAAGAAAAAAAGAAACTTGCTAAATATATATGTTTTAGCCCCCTCGTGAGCCCGAAAATGAAATTTGAAAAGAAAATAGTGTAAATGTATGAAAATTAGTATGAGGGTTTTATTTTTTGTCCTGGAATCATATTATTGAACTGATAAAATAATACTGTTTTCTCAGTTGAAAGAAATATTAAGAATAAGAGCGTTGAGAAAGTCGCCAGAAAAATTTTGATAGATATCATTTGTAGATGTATATAATAGAACATATAAAATGATAATTTAAATATCTACAGTTATTGAAAAAATATATACTGAAAATACAGAAAAATTACTTACATGATTACAAGCAATAAAAAACACTATTTGATACTTTCCCGCTGCTTCTCAGTCACTGCTGGTAAACAAATAGCTAAAAGAAATGAAATAAACATGTGATAAATATATATGTTTTAGACCAAGTTTATGTAGCCCCCTCGTAAACCCGAAAATGAATTTAGCAAATATAAAACCAGAACGTCATGTCATGGTCCGAAAATGAAATTTGAAAAGAAAATAGTGTGAATATATGAAAATTAGTATGAGGGTTTTATTTTTTGTCCTGGAATCATATTATTGAACTGTTCAAATAATACTGTTTGCCCAGTTGAAAGAAATATTAAGAAGAAGAGCGTTGAGAAAGTCGCCAGAAAAATTTTGATAGATATCATTTGTAGATTTATATAATAGAACATATAAAATGATAATTTAAATATCCACAGTTATTGAAAAAATATATACTAAAAATACTGAAAAATTACTTACATGATTACAAGCACTAAAAAACACTATTTGATACTTCCCCGCTGCTTCTCAGTCACTGCTGGTAAACAAATAGCTTAAAGAAATGAAATAAACATGTGATAAATATATGTTTTAGACCAAGTTTATGTAGCCCCCTCGTAAACCCGAAAATGAATTTTAACGTGAAAATTTTGAACATGTATTTTTTTAATTGGAATTAGTTGGTTAAAATGTTGAAATAATACCAAGTATTCATAGAATTTCTAAAAATTAAGAAATACTATTTTTGTAATAGTATTGAACATATAAAATGATCACAGCTGTTGATTAGATACTAAAAATATTGAAAAATTACTTACAATTGAACACAAGCACTAAAAACACCATTTGTTTCTTCAGATATAGAACATGGAATGAAGCTGATATATTGTCATATATGAGAAAAGTACTTATCATTTACATTTTGGTTTTACATTTGATAAGCGTTTCCGGCATTTTTGGTTATCGCGGGTTAGATAAATTGAAATCAATTTTATTATTTTCTGCAAATGTGATTGATTTATCTATGTTTCAACAGTTTCAATGATAAATATAATATTTTTTGATATTATTAAATTTTACCGGTAGACTCATAAGTTACTACATGGTTAACGATTACATAATTGGATGGATACCTAAAAAATTAGCCTCTGAGTATACACATAGGAAGCAAATGTATAGTTATGATTTGAGGTTGATGTAAATTATATCGGCTATGATCACAAAGTTAAAAGCTCCTAACGTAGGTTGGTAGCTCTGATTTATGTTTTAATAATGAAACCTTGTCGTTCTTATTAATACTTCACAAGCTGGCTGCACCAATTTTGTTAAAATTTATTGGTTCAAAATGCCAATAACAAATATAAAACCAGAACGTCATGTCATGTGAAGTTTAACGTGGTACGTAACGTTTAACGTAGCACGTGACGTTTGTCATGACTTTTGACGTGACACATAACGTTTGACGTGACATGTGACGTTTGACGTGACATGTGACGTTTGACGTGACATGTGACGTTTGACGTGACATGTGAATTTAGACTTGGTACGTGACGTTCAACGTTGTACGTGACGTGTGACATGGCAAGTGACGTATGATGTTATGTTTCATATAACGTTTGACGTGAGACGTGACGTATGACTGGGCTTTTTAACGTGACATGTGACGTGACCAGTAACGTTTGACCAATTTGAAATTTTATTGTATAAATATATTTATTGTATAAGTATTCCCCTCTACGTTTAGCTTTCGTAAAGCAGTTTTCTACTTTTGGAGCTATTCTCATGCACCGTTTAGGGTTGGGCTGGTTTCTAAAAGAGAGGGTTAATAATCTGTCGATACTTATGTACATAAGTGTCGTCTAGATGTACGCTGTACTCTGGTTAGTTTTAAGATTCCCCCGTACATTTGATGATCTAAATGCATAAAGTGTTTGGAGTTTTTTGATAATATTAGCTCTAGCAGACCAGTCGTTCCATAAAATTTTTATCTCTATGGTTCGAAGCTTCCCCTCCTACGTACTTAGGACTTTGTTTTCACGCAGGTGATTTGGAAGCAGAGATATAGCTTTATTGATTACGAAAAGACATTTGGTGAAGTGAATTATACCTTTATATATAAGATATGAAAGATAGCGAAAGATGATGTGTCGCCTTCGGCGGTCGTTAACAAAAAGGGCGTTTCACGTGGCGGTGTGCAAAAAATGGAAGCGTCCGTTGGCAAACGTCAATTGTCTTACGGTCAGGGTAGAAGAGTTTGGGATCACAGAACTATAATTGGATGTGGCTAGTGACGACGAGCGCTAATTAAAAGGATTTATTCTGTAAAATCGAAACAGGTCGATAGACATGTTACAATGTCAAGCTAGAGTGATCTTTAACATGTTTAAGGTAACAATTGAACTTTGAATGCTCAAAACTACAAAATTGACAGTAAAACATTTTGTTCACGATTTTATATTCAAAAATTTACATCAGAATACAAATCAAAATATTGGCTAAATGACCATTTTCATAGCAAAAATATTAATGAAGCACAATTATATAGAATTGAAAACTGATTGACGCATTAAAAATCTGGAACATATTTTTATATTATTTATTAAAAAAAATATTTTCAAGTATTTATGAATATATATTTGGATATCTTTAAGTGCATACAAATTTGCATGTATGTAGATAATTACTGCTCCTTTTCCGAAATAATTACAAACAAAACTTCATAAACACCTGTTTCATGTAACGACACCTGATTACTGCATTTCATTCCACACCGGCAGTGGTAGCATTAGAAACCACTTCTTTTATATTTGGCGCCTAAACTAACAAGTGTTCGAACGGCTGCTCGTTTACTACGCTATTTGTGTACTGAAGGTCGAATTTCATATTCAATAACATGCAACAGTAAGCTGTACATTAGGTGGTTTCTCTATGTGCCACTACCCTATAAAGGGTAGTGAATAATTCGTTAAAGAATTGTCATTTAGAAATTTTTTCTCGTTCAACTATATTTACATTAAATTATTTGTTTTTTGTTTTGGGTTTATCAGAGTTGAAAAGATTTTTAATTAGATATTCATTTCTTAAAATTAATAAAACTGAAAGGAACCCTAGTTTTTAATTATTTATTCATTACTGAATTATTGCTTTTCGTTATGATGAAAAACTGTATATGATATAATAATAATGAATTCTATTCTTTTGCCTCAATTGGTCATTTTATTCATATCATAGAAATCTAAACGCACAGTGGAAATACTGATATCGACATGAAAAAATTATTTTTCGATTATGAATTAATAAATAATTCATGAGAAAATGTTGATGAAAAAAAGTGGATTGACATTTTTTTCAAGTTTACATTTCAAATCATTCATTTTTCTGTTTCTAACCAATAACGTAAAATCACAAAAGTGGATTTATCACCAACTAAAGATTGTTGTTAGATAAGAAGTCAATAAACAAAACTATTTTTTATGTAAGAGACGTATAGAAAAACATTAATATAAATATCATTAACAATATTTTACTTACCGAAAATTTATCAACCTCGATATCCGTAGCACACAATTATGTACCATTTCAGATGCGTAATATCAAATTTATTTTGTATACACACTTAATTAATAATAATAAATAAATATTAGGTAATTGATATTATTGATTAGCAATAACTAAAAGTATCACAAATAGTCCACACGAATAAATAACCTTATAACTTTTTATACGTCGTTACAACCTCTCTCTGTGCAGTCTGTGCACCACACACGACTGGCTAAACAAGCATTGTTGCCGCATGCCTATTTTTTTCGAGCCAGATGAAGTAGCGGAAACGAGCCAAATTCATACTAGAACGAGCTTTTTCCAAAATGTTATTTACTAGTGAATATTTCTTGGAAATATATATTTCTAAGTATTAGTCATGTATTCGAAATACATATTAACATCATTAGGTACCTAATAGTTGTTTTTTGGGGTAGGGGGTAGGTAAGGATTCAGAACATAAGTATTAAAAAACAACACAACATTTTTTCTCTATATTTATATATTTCTGTAAATAAAAAAAACACGCCCGCCCCGTCTAATTCAAATAATCCAATCCAATCCAAGTAATCCAACACTCAACACCGTTCAATTCAATTCACGAAAGTTCAGAAATACTCAACTTTAACAAAAATTTAGCAGAATTTAAAAACGAGCCCGACTGAATATTAAATTTTCCCTAAACATAGGTACAAGTGCGTCTGGGAAACATCTAGCACTGTAGGCCGGCGAACTCAGCCGAGTTACCACCAAAACAAAAGATCGTGCTGATACATATGGACTTACACTATAGTAAAGTACTAATACAATGATGTACATGTGTATACATTTACACATGCTTAGTTTTTAATGTTGCTTAGGTACTTTTTTATATAGGGAACACTCTTTCTTTACACAACTTATTGTTCATATGATTATTATTAAATCCATAAAGTTTAATACTAAAGACGCTGGTATCATTAAAGAATGATCAACTATCTGGTGTGACTTTCGTATACTTATAAACACTTACATTTATTTTCTTTTCGAGGAACACGGTGTAGTGTCAAGTATCTATATACTAACAATAACGACACTCAAATCAAGAGCATTTTTCAAGACCGATTGAACGAGTTTATGTTTCTTAAGATGATGTTGTTTCCAAGACTTTGTGCAAGACGTGACAACCTCGCACGTTCTGCCGCTAGGACGAGAGTGACCTTGGCCAGGGTGGCGACGGCACCCCGTATGTGGAAAGGGAAATTACAGACAGACAGAGTGAAAAAAGACTTCATGTGAACAACTGGTATATATTATAACTAGGGTGACCATATTTATTTTCAGAAAAATAAGTACAAAAATAAAAAGTAACAAAAAGTTGTATTAGGAATAGGTAAAAACGGACAAATCAAAGAACTAAATGTAGAGTGACATAGCCAAGCATCAAAATGAGAATAATAAAAAATAAAATAATTTTCAATGACACATGCATATACATAATATATATGTACCTATGTATATTAAAAATACAAACACATAAAATACTCTGGCAGAAATGTGTAATGTTATTAATTATTTTGACGTGCCTGCAACGCCATCAGTGGGGTCACCTTTGTGCCAATCGTATTTTTGAGAACTTAGGATAGATTCCAAAATTTGCTTTCTGGTCTGCAAATACTGGAACATTTCACTGCAAGTCTCATCGAAGTTTGTGTACACTTGCATCACAGCTTCTAGTGTCGATATTTTCATTTGCGATTTTTCTGCACTCCAGTAGTTATTAATATTAGAGAATAGTCGCTCAATTGACGCACTTGTTCCAGGGAGACAAAAAATGAACTGACATAAAATCTCACAATTTTTGAAATCCTCACTTGATCCAGACCCTTGATTCCATTTAAATACTTCAACCCATCGATCTTCGGTAGCTATATTTTTCGAGTTCCACTCGGCAATTTTATCTTCTGACAGTTTAGCTTGTAATAGACTAACTTCATCGAATAGTTCGTCCTCATTCAGTGTCGAACCCAAGTAGTCTTTAAAAGCAGCACATGAACACAAAATTTGATTCCATGAAACTTGGTTTCTCAAATTTATCCATCCAAAGAGCCTTAATTCATTTAAATTTGTACTCCAATTCTTCAAGTAACTCACACAATTTGAATAAAATAATCTAACATGTGAGATGAAGTCATCTCGATAGTTTAAACTACCATCCCAATTGTCAAGTTGTAAAAGGGATTCTCTTACTTTAAGCGGCAAAAATAATTCATTCAAACGATTTTCAAGCTTATTTTTAAGATCGAAATACTCTAGAGCGGCCTCTGTTGCGCATATTTTGTCACCCTCTACCTTTAATATGACTTTGTGAAACATAGAAGCAATGTTGTGTACAAACCACATCCAAATTTCGCTCGTGCGACACTCAAAAAATTGCTTCAAAATCATTGGACAATTTTCAATAGACAAAAAGTATGCTTTCAACGGTTCGTACATTTGTAGAATTCGTTCAATTGCGGGCATCAGACTTAAAAATCTTGTTTTAGAAAATGATAACATCTTTTTGTATTCAACATTAACAAAGTCGCAGAATTGTTTTAGTTCATTTACTCTCACTGTATAAATATAGAAATGCTTAAATAACTTAACAACAATAACCTCAACGTCAATTGGTAAGACGTCCGTAGCATTTTGTACGCAATTGTTCAAAATGTGTGCAACACAACCAATGCCAACCAGAGGTTTGCCACGAGAAGCATTCAATTTTTTAAATAGGTTGTTCACTCCCTTTCTTTTCATTCCGCCAAAATTTGTATTGGTATTATCAGCAGCTAATCCAATACACTTGTCCACTAAATTGTGGGTTTTCAAAGTATTAAACACATAACTATTTAAGTGTTCTGATGTTTCACCAGGTAAGTCTTGCAACTGAAGTAATTTCACTTGAATACCTTTTTCACAATTAAAGTATCTCACCAACAAAGGTACCATTTTAATTTCTTGGTGGTTGGACGAATCGATCATGATGCTAACAAAATGTGCTTTGTGTAGATCAAGTTCCAATCGCAACTGTGATTCTTTAGCAAAAACATTTTTTACAATGGCTTCAGTTTTGGTTCGAGCTGCCATAAATTTGGGCTCAAACATGTTCGCTATTAGCTTTGATGTGCAATCCAAAGATCTAAAACTCTGCTGATGCTTGATCGTATGATACGCGAAAGTACCTTCCTTGGCTGCAATTAACATATTTTCAGAGCTGAAGTTTTCATTTTTGAAAAAAGTATTTAGTTTAACGCTTTTAGACTTCGTATTTGCAGCTAATGTATGCTTTTTCTTGGTTAGATGAGCCTTAATATTGCTGCGACCACTGTTGGAAATATCAACATCACTTCTACAAATTTCACAGTACACAATATGCGGACTCAATTTATTTTTTATTTTCATAAACGGGTATTCTTTCTGTAACTCCAAATTAAAATGACACTTTCTTCGAGGCGGTGCCATGTTTACGCAAATAATGCACAAGTAGGTAACTGAAATCAAACGACGTTGCTTTTTAGTAAGCGAAACCAGCACAGAAATCCAGACTGCATTCAACAAAAACAATTAACAAATAATATGTTCTCTTGCTGTCGAACGGTAGAACTCGTGAGTAGAATTGAACTTGTTTAGTCTTAGTCCGAGCGCTGTCGCTATTTATATGCGGCTCGCCAACTTCGCTTCGATTCTCGCACGTTCCAGTCGCGGAGCATTCTGGGCTGTGCGCTGTGCGTCTAGGATAATCGAGGGCGGACTGGAACGTTCGGGAAACAAACCACGCGAACATTCTCAACAACTTTTTAACGTCGTTATTGCATCATGATCAGTGAATCACCGATGAGCATTCTTTTTAAATAAAAAATAAATATTTTGGTATACCGATTTGCGATATTTGCATCTTCAAGAAAAAGAAAGTACATTTTAGTGTACTTCATGCTTCTATTAAGGACCTTAGGACACTGGCAGAAAAGAAAGTACTGTCCTACTAAAATAAGTACGTATGGTCACCCTAATTATAACCTATGCTTGTACTTATGTGACTATTGTTACCGCTTTAATAATATAATATGTTATACCTTAAAAAATAAATCATTCAAATAAAGTAGATTAAATGATTATTTACTTTAGTAGGTAAGTATATACCTACATACAAAATTTTTTAGTTTAAAACATAATAGTAGTTTGTGCAACTAGTGTGGATATGATGGCCATATCGCACGAGGACGAAGTGCGATATGGACAATCCACACGAGTCGAACAATATATATAGGTATATACCTACATACAAAATTTTTTAGTTTAAAACATAATAGTAGTTTGTGCAACTAGTGTGGATATGATGGCCATATCGCACGAGGACGAAGTGCGATATGGACAATCCACACGAGTCGAACAATATATTTTTTCTACGACCCACCTAAGAAAATATCTAGAAAATGAACATTTTATTAAACTATAATATAACTTCAAATTAAAATTTTTTAACAATTTCATTATTATTATTTCATTATTATTTATAAATAAAATTAAAATTAAAAAAAAATTCCCACGAGGAATCGAACTTTGGTCTACCGCGTGAGAGGCTGGGATACTGACCACTGGACTACCGATAGTAATCACCTATCTATAACGTCAAATGTATTACATAATTTTATAAAAACTGACGTGTGTCAGGAGTCCCCTTAAACATTCATTTTATTCTGTTTTTATACGTTATACGTCTCCTTTGCGACTAAGCGAATATTTGGTGGAGTATTATTCATTGATTCATCACTGGAATCGCTCATTTTTACTAATATTTTTCTTAAAAACTATAGAAATATTTTGACAAGTTATTTTGACGTTTCTATGAAATTGAAAAACACATGAGTTGACGGGTACTAAACGCAAATGCTGATTGGTGGATTTCATATACGTTCTAGGTTGTATATGAAATCATATCCGTTCAGTTAACCGGAATGGCCTACATTTACATTCTGTAAATTGTGCAGAAAATGGATAATATACATGTGGGTGTAGAAAAAATAATGTATAAACAAAATAAAAATTTACAGAAAATTAAAATCATCAATTTTAAAAAAAATTTAAGTAATAATTCGAAATAAAATAGAAATAAAAAAAAATCTTTACTTTTGTATAGGATTCGAACCTGGCATTCCCTGACGCTAGGCAAAAAAGATAAATTCATGCTACCGACTCCTATTAAAAATAAATGATCACGGTTTCAATTAAAACCTTGCTCGAGACTGAATTTCTACAAAAAAATAATAATACTTCCACGAACATGTTGAGTTTAATAATTAAACTGATTTATTCAAAATAATTAAAACTATTTGTAAACATAAAAAAATCATGGATTATATATTTTTTTAGTTAAATGAAAAAAGTGAGTGTTTAACCCGGCATTAGTCGCTATGCATAAAATCCCATCATTAGTCGCGCGTGAGAGTTTCTCTCATGTACAAAATTTTAGGAAATAAAATGGATTTCTTTTGAAAAATATAAGTTATATTTGTAAATTGCACAGTCAATATTATTATAAGTTACAGAAGAATAATGTTTATAAACCTTCATCAGATTCCATGCCCATAGCACAGGTCCGACATGAAAAAATTGTATGTTCTGGGCAAATCGGTCGCTGGCAAGTTCTGCATACTTTCTTGACTTTTCTGTTCTTTCGACGAGGACAGAAGGTACAAAAGCTTTCATTGGTATTTTCTGGTTGTCTTACTTCTGGTGTTGGTAATTTTGCTGTTTTTCTAATAGACATTCGTAGGCTGCAAGGTAAGCTTGGAATCTGGGACCGATTTATAAGGTGAGGTTTTATTAAAGAAAGAGCAAGTTCTTTCAGATATGCACGTCTAGGTGGTATAAGATCGTTAATGTTATTCGCCTTATGTATTATATAACTATTGACGCCGCCAATGTTTAGCATTGAAAAATATATCGTAAGTGGCCATCTACAACTTACTCTAGCAACCGAGTACAATGTTTTCATTTCGTCAACTACGTCAACTGCACCTTTAGTTAAATTATAAAAGGTTATAATTTCTGGTTTAACTTGGTCACCTGTATCTTCATCTATGGCATCGTCATCGTGCATGGTGAACAAAAGAAGTACATTCTTTTTCTTCTTCTTCTGAGGAACATATGAAACCAATACACTTTCTTTTGAAAAGGCAAACATACTACTCAAATAGGGCCGTTCCTTAATATTTGAGAATTGAAGGGGTATTTCACGCTTATTTTTTCTCAACGTGCCAACAATAGTAATATTGTGGTTGATTTTAAGCTCTTTAGCCAGTGGAACGGAAGTGAAATAGTTGTCCATGGTAACATTTCTACCGGTATTAAGAATTGGCTCTATAATCCTCTTTACTACCCCAGAGGCTG
This sequence comes from Lochmaea crataegi, assembly GCA_947563755.1. Classification (NCBI taxonomy): domain Eukaryota; kingdom Metazoa; phylum Arthropoda; class Insecta; order Coleoptera; family Chrysomelidae; genus Lochmaea; species Lochmaea crataegi. Next base: position 51,158,997 of record OX387428.1, read on the forward strand.
TATTTTCTACTTTATATTGACCTTCAGGCTGTTTTCCTGCATAAATTTCCAAATTGGAGGTGTAAAACGATCTAGAGTCAACTAAAGCATAAATTTTAATTCCGTATTTTGCCGGCTTGTTAGCAATATATTGCCGGAATTTACAACGACCTCGAAACGCCTCAAGCATCTCATCCACAGTTCCGTATTCACCAATTGTGTAATGTGATTTACAAAACTGAACGAAACCATCAAACTGTTTCCTAATGGGGGCCAAATTGTCCGAAGCTTTGCGAACATCCCTGTCGTCAATGCTGTCGAATCGTAGAGCACTCAGTAGAGTATAAAATCTTCTTTGAGACATTGTTGCTCGAAAACATTCAGGAGCTGTTCCGTCATCTGTCCAGAGTTCACAAATATTTACATGGCTATTTTTCTTGACACCGGCTAGATACAAAAGACCCAAAAGAGCCCTTAGTTCATCAAAGTTACTATCACTACAATCCCTTTCACGGCTATATTTTGTACGCTTTATTCGAAGATATTCATTAGTGCAATCGACCACTTCTTGAATTGATTCGTCAGGAAAAAAAAGTTTCCAACATTCTAGCGGTAGTTTTGCATTTCGTGCTTGACCTTTTACACCTGGCAAATGTGTTACCAAATTGTGTCTCCTTGTACGACCCCTAATAACAGGAGCGTGCTTCAACCATTTAGTTACTTTGTCTTTGCCAACATAAATTGGAGCGTTCTGAAAAAAGATTTCATCTAAGACATCAATTATTATTTCCTAATTTTCAGCCACACTTCCTTGATCGGCAATTCTTTCATTTTCGTAATCGGATTGTTCTGTGTCTGTGTTGTGAAGACTGTGATCACTTTCTGCGTCACTTTCTGAACCATCTAATCTCCCATTATCATCTCCGAGGGGTTGAATATGTTCATTTTGATCTGAAAAAAAATTATCACCTAATATAATACTATAATGACAAAAAAAACAAGAATTGCTATATATATTTACGGTGAAAAACAAACAGACAGATAAACTCAAACTAAAAAACACATCGTATAGCTTCGACAAAATTTCGATTTTTACCAATATTCGTACGGATAACTAAAAGAAATTAAATGCTTACCTTTATTTTTTTCTTGATCAAACTTCAAAAGTGCAAGGTCTACAATTCTTTTTCCACGACTCATCGCACCACACTAGTTTAAAACAACAAATACAAATTTATAGATATGGTGCTAAATTCATTACACGGTTCGTCGCCTAATGAGGGAAAATCTCACACGAAGAGCGTCCTTCTGATAAACACTCTGCACTACACTAATATGAGGTGATGAGCTTACACTTATCATGCTAGGAATATAAGTGGGAGTAGCCAGTAAAGTAGCCGATATGACAACCCTCAGTAATGTGTCTAAAGGCAAATATACCAGACTTTAAAAAAAGTGTGAGAGAAAATCTCATTTGGCGACTAATGCCGGGTTAAGAAAGAAGTACCAAATCAAATGAATTTTACAAAGAAAAAAGAATTCAAACAATTTAAGATTTGAACCGATGATTTTTTTATGCATACTAAGAACTTTTAGCCCATAAAACCATGCACCATGGAATATTTAATATTTTAAATGATAGTTTATACATAGTAATTCTCCTTATATTAGAACTTTAACTGAAAAAAAAATCATTACTTTTAACTGCAAGAAAAAAATTAAATAATGTCAAGTATTCGATAATTCATTTTCTAACCAGCTATTTCACCAACATTTTCTAACTTTATAGCTTTTAAAAAAAATGCTTTATTAATCATAAGTTTACTATATATAATTTTCAAATCAAAATTTTACATATAAATATGATAAAAAAATATTGATAAATTTTTAATGATTTCAATGATATGTAAATAAACATTTTTTTTGTAATCTTTTAAGAAACTGTGGTAAACCGAAATACAAATAATTTTGGTTCATCTAAAAAAGTAGTTACCCTGTTATACTGTTAATTATACAAAACACTGTATAATTTTACTGTCAAAATATTGAAATTAATGAGAAGATTATTGAATTTCCAATGAATTCATTAGAATTCGAATTTAAACATTTTTTCATAATTTTACGAGACGAGATTAAATTAAAATACGTACAATGTTTGTAAATTTACGAAGCTTGGAATCGAAAGTCGTCAACGTGTTTAGTAAAATTACCCAAGGCTAAAGAGAAATAGTATTTTTTAGTGATTTTACAATACACTGTGTAATGTTACAATAAGAATAGTAAAAATACCAAAAAAATGTTTTCAATACTTTGATTGTAGTTTAAATTACAATATTTTTTTGTAAATTCACAACAAAATTAGTAATTCAAAACACAAACAATATGAGTAAGTTTAAGGAGCTTGGTATCGAAAATTGATCACCTGTTTAGTAAAATTACATATGGCTTCAGACAAATAGTATTTTTTAGTAATTTTACAATACATTGTATAATTTTACAATTAGAATAGTAAAAATACCAAAATTTTTTTTGAATTTTTAATACTTTGATTGTAGTTTAAATTACAATATTTTTTTGTAAATTTACAACAAAATTAGTAATTCAAAACACAAACAATGTGAGTAAATTTAAGGAGCTTGGTATCGAAAATTGATAACCTGTTTAGTAAAATTACATATGGCTACAGACAAATAGTATTTTTTACTAATTTTATAATGTATTTTGTAATTTTACAGTTCAAATTGTAAAAATAATAAAAAAATTTGCAAATTTCTAAACACTTCACAGTAATTCGAATTATAAAATATTTGGTAATTTTACAAAAAAATATAGTAACTCAAATTACTAAAAATTTTGGTAAATCTTCAAAGTTTGTTATTAAAATTTAATAAACAGTTCCGTAAAATTACAATACAAGTAAGATTTATACTCTAAGATTGTAAAATTACACCGCATCTTAGCAAATTTTCTCATATGTCTTGGAAAATTACTCAAAATGTGTTGTATTTGTTGTAATTTCAATTCATACACACTGAGTAGTAAATTTAGCCATATCACGTTGAGTAAAAAAATGGTAATTTTACAAAAAAATTTTACAGTGTAGGTTATTTCAATTCGAGGAGGGGTAGCTAGATCGAATCTGATCTGCCTGTGGTCGGAGCATGAGGGCTCCTCGGACACGTGCCAATTTGTTATGTTGTCACCTGCTTTTTCTGTCGAAAGTGTTATATCTAACACCTCTCTCCTAGTTGCAGTGACGAAAGTTGACTCACCTCTTGCGTTGATGTCTGTGCTTCCCCATATAGTGTGGTGTGCATTTGCATCGCATCCAAGAATCAGTTGGAGGTTTTCCTTGGCCGCGTATGCGATTACTTCGCCTATTTGCGGTGGTGGGCAAACCTCCTCGCCTGGAAAATACGCTCAGCATACTAGCCAGCTCTTGGCTCCTTCCTCCGTTAGCGTGGTCAAAATAGCTGTAACAATATCAGCGGTGCAAAGCACCGGAATTAGTACACAGTTAACTCTATTGCTATATACTATACATGCTCGAGGTCTTTTCATGCCTTCTTTGTATAGTACCTTACCTTGATTGATTTGAAGGCCTGCAATCCTGCCTCCGTGTAGCCAGGGTTCCTGCAGGAGAGCTAAATCTAATTCCTCCTTGTCGAACCTCCTACAAACAAAAGCGCTGGCCGCCTTAGCATGATGGAGGTTCACCTGCAGAACCCTGATCCCTGTGTTCAGTTCTGTGAACTGAACGACTCTTTTGCCTTCTCTGAGGCTTCTTCCATATCCATGGGTGTGCCGCTCTCCTGTGCTACTTGCCTTTTGAGAGGGCTCTCTCCTTGAGGATGGTCTGCTTCTTCCTCTTGGACCTCTGCGATCTTCGGATTAGAAGCTACACCCTTTTCAGAGCTCTTTTCCTGCTTTGGGCTATGTCTCCCCTTGACCCTGAATTTTATTCTCCCTAGGTTGTAGTAGGGGGACATGTCTATTTTTTGAAGTTCCTCCAGGGACTCGCTGTCCATCGAGAAAGCCCATGTTTGGCCTTTTTCCGATGGAGGCATGGTAAGGCATGCCTTTGCCTTTTATGTCCCTGATTGCTATCTGGTATCCCTGTCCCCATATGTCTGTCTCGAGTTCCTCGCAAAGCTTAACCCACCACCTTTTTTTCTCCGCTCTAATCTCCCCCCGGAAAATGTTTCTTGTTCTTTTATATTCCTCCCATAGAACGTCTCTAATGCTCCTATCCTTTGCTCTAGTATATTTTCTCCTAGCCCTCAAGCAGTCTGCTCTTAATGTCTCCAGAGCCTCGTTCCACCAGTATCGCTTCTGTTCCCTTCTCCGAACCCTAACCATCCCTTTTCTGTGTGCTTGGCTAATTATCCTCTCAAAAGTTCCGAAGTCAATCGCTTTTCCTTCATTTCTCTCCCATTGGACTTTTAGTGCCTTCCTAAACTTTACTAGGCTTACCGTGGTCCCCCCATCGATGTCGCAATTTTTCCTTCCATCCCCGATCGTAAACCTAATGTGCATGTGACAAACTTGGGTGATTTCTCACCCATCCTTCCAGGTATTTATCCTCCCCTTCCGCTCCTCCAGCAAGTACTACCACATCCCTATTATCAGGACGTCCAAAATCCTCCTTAGATACCACCTTAGTAGCCATGTATATTCCATTCCATTCCCATCCCACCATTTCCTCGAAATTGTTTTCGGTCATACCCTCTTTTATTCTGTCTTCCAGCTTATTTATGCGATCCTTCTTCCATGCTTCTACTTCCTTTTCCAGTTGCTTCGGATCTACCTGTGTGCCCATGTCACACTTGGTTGGTCCAACACTTTCCGCCTGTGTTACTAAGTGCAGCACCTCTGTATGCTCTCTATAAGCTTCCAACTTCCTATAGGCCCTTGCCACAACGCCGTGCAATGTCGTTGCCCCCTTCTTGATCTCAACCTTGGTATTTGTGATTATCCTGGTCCTGTCTACCTAATGTGCATGTGCAGCGAAAGGGATTCGGAATCCAAAACCTCCCACTCGCGCATACTTGTCCCTCTCATCGTTAGTGGGCGAGCCCCATTCCCTGGATTTTGCGTTTAAATCGCCGCCTATTACAGTCTCTCGTCCTGACCTTCGCACCATATCCATCACCCCATCGATATATTTCTCAAAAACCTCTTTTTCCACGTTTGGTGATATATAACATCCGACAATATCGATATTTTCCATGACAATCCTTAAGTAACCCTTTCCCTTATCTATGTTCGCAACCCTTATTGTCTTGTCTCTCACATAAGTAGCTACGTCTCCTACCTCGTCGATCAGCCATCCCGTCGCTCTTGCTCCCTTCTTGTTCGGCTCACTAACAATAATCAATCCGCACTCCTCTTCTTCAACCGTTCTGAAAGCAACGTCATGGGCTCTCACCGACCTCCCCGCATTTACTTGTAGGACTTTTAGGAATATCCAGTAGGTCCCTTTCCTGCTGCGCCTTCTCTACCTCTTTCATTTTTCACGAAATCCCTAAATATTAGGCACCTCGTGGAATATTCCCTATGTTCCTCCTCGCATATTCTGCAAAAAGCTGGGTTTTTGCATTCTACAACCCTGTGTCCCCCTTGCCAGCATTTCAGGCATCCGCCGACTGCACTAGCCGCCTTGCAGTCTTTTTTCATATGCCCTATTCCCAGGCAGTTGTGACATCTGGCTATCTGAACCCGCTTTTTCACCCGCCAATTTACGCCATTCTTACCCTTACCAGCTTATCCAATCTCTCAGACACATGTCTCCCCGCATATATGGTTACCAGGTCGTTGCCATATCCAGCGTTCTTCCTAGAACGCACCTCTATACTTTCCCTGATCTCGCTGCCCAGAGCTTTACTGACCCCACTTGCTATCTCTCCATTGCTCGTAGTGCAATCCACGTCGTATAAAAAATAAAAATTCCCCCGTTCTCTAATTTGCGACGTAGCTCCTGTCTTGTCATGTATCTGATTTGACAGCCGCTGGATATTCTCTTTTCCTCCGTCGAGGTCCAGTAGTATATCCCCCTTTCCGGTCTTCCTCATTCGCCTTACTTTGACTCCCGATGCGTCGATGTTAACGTTTCCCTTAACATCCCGTAATAGTTCCGCGTATGATCTCTCCCCTCTTTTTATCATAATACTCCCCTTGCTGTCCGTCGTCTTTGTTGTCGGCACCACGAGCGTCATTTTTGTGCCCGTTCCAGTTAATGCGCACTCTAATCCTTTCCGGTATGCTTCCCAGCTTACCCCATCCTTGACTACGCATACCAGTTCCGGTTGGGGTTTGGTATTTTTCTCTACCTCCTCTATTGCCTCAGCCAGCTCCCTCGTTCCACTATATATCTGCCCCACTCCTTTCTGCTCCTTTATAGCATATGCCACATTTGTATCCCGCAAGTTTTAGCCACTTCTGGTTTCCGAATTTATATGGTTTGTTACATAGTCAATTCCCTCCCCGTCCCCTCCTACTAATTGTGACAAACTTGGGTGATTTCTCACCCATCCTTCCAGGTATTTATCCTCCCCTTCCGCACCTCCAGCAAGTATTACCACATCCCTGTTATCAGGACGTCCAAAATCCTCCCTAGATACCACCTTAGTAGCCGTGTATATTCCATTCCATTCCCATCCCACCATTTCCTCGAAATTGTTTTCGGTCATACCCTCTTTTATTCTGTCTTCCAGCTTATTTATGCGATTCTTCTTCCATGCTTCTACTCCCTTTTCCAGTTGCTCCGGATCTACCTGTGTGCCCATGTCACACTTGGTTGGTCCAACACTTTCCGCTTGTGTTACCTTGTGCAGCACCTCTGTATGCTCTCTATAAGCTTCCAACTTCCTATAGGCCCTTGCCACAACGCCGTGCAATGTCGTTGCCCCCTTCTTGATCTCAACCTTGGTATTTGTGATTATCCTGGTCCTGTCTACCAGTGCCTTCGATCTCTCATATACCTCCTTGAACAGTTTCTTTATCTCCTCCAGTTCCCCTTTGGCTGAACCTACCTGACTTTGTTCTTCGTCCCTTTTCCTTTTCTTTTTCATCTTTTTTTTCTTCGCTTCTCTTTCGTCCTTTTCCTCACTAAAATCCGTATTTCCCCCCGTAAACTTTGTAGCCATGAGTTGGAAGCTACTCTCTGCATCCTCTCTTTCCCAGCTGAGCATCCTCTCCATTCTGGTCGGTGTCCCTTCCTGAACCGGAGAAAAGAATTCTTCAATGCAACTGGCTCTCCTCTCTTCGGTCGGTGACCTGATTATACTGTCTCTCCTAGCGAATATCCTTCTCTCTTCTTCGTCCCTAATCATATCCTGTTTCATTCCATCCGTCGTCTTCTCTTCATCCGTCCCTTTTCTCTTGATATTTTCCGCCATTCATGGTCCCACTAGTAGCTAGGGAATTGGGTGTCCACCACCACAGAGCCCCGCTTGTGATGGTAAGGCTGGGTACTCCGGGAGGTCACCAGGTATCCCGGAGGCACCGTTTCCGACTGACTTTCGCGCAGCCATTCATCCATTGTCACGCTTGCTAACAACGTAGATTGCGGGTTGTTTTATCGAGGTTTACTCCTCTAGGCTTTTTCTCACGGTTGCCTCCGGACGCAGTAGCTTCCACAGCCTACACTACACCACGAATATAGCTGCTTACCACTATGTTATTGGTTTTTTATCGGGGTTTACTCCTCTATTCCTTTGATCCGCGGGCAATTCTTCAGGTTCCTATGCTGGATACTTATCCATCACCTATCCCGAGGGTTGGTCGGTCATGAGTCCCTTACAGCGCTCAAAAGCGCCGGGCCCTTACAACGTTGAGAAACGCACGGGACCCCAGCGCTGAAAAGCACGAGACCCATGACTGACCACGCCCCCTGGAGACACCCTATCAGCCATCGGGACACGCCGTGTCGGGTGGGAAACCCCCTCCTCCGAAAACTTGTATGGGAGATTAGAGGTGAATCACTTCCAGCCTCTCTCATCCAACCCTCCGGAGCACGTTCTTGAGCTGTTTTTTGGCTTCACTCCTCCCTTCCCGTCCTCATGGCGCGAGAGGGGAGCAAGTTACTGAGCCACTCTACCTACGACAAGGTCTTACAGCTCCTAGGAGTGGAACCTAACCTAACCTAACCTTTTTTTTTTTGGTGGTTCAAAAATGCTTTTACGCACGACACTGGGCTCTGTTGTTAAATCCAGTGGTTCAATTTGTAGTGTCTCTGATGTTTTGAGCCAGTAGTGTGGGGCTCGATCGGGAAGGTACTGCGCAGCCCCCCGATAATACCCACTAAAAACACTCCACCGTTACTCCTGTCCTCATTGGTCCAGCAGCCTTCCCCGGAATCCGCCGTTAGGCATTTCTTCGGAGGTACTTAGTTTCTGGTAAATATCTTTCATTTTTTTATTATTAATATTTTTTTTTCTCAGGTTGCTCTTCTTTTTTCATAATTTCCCTTAACATTTCAGTTACCGCATTCCATTTTTCTTCACTTTCCAGCAGAAGCCTGCTCACATTTTCCACTGTAATAACTTTTCCACAAATTTCATTTGCTTTTATTCTTATTTCGTCAAATTTCTTGCACTCGAAGCAGGTGTGTCTTGGCGTATCGATTTCTGGACAAAACCAGCAAGTGTCATTCTGTTGCTTGCGGATATTCTTCAGGTAAGTATTGTATATACCATGACCGGTCATAGCTTGCGTCAGATGAAAATCTACATGTCCCCACTTGCGCGTATTCCATGCTTTGACATCTCTGACAAATGTTGCGGCCCATCCATGATATTCGTCCCATGCTATTTGCCATTTACGATAGAGCTCTGTTCTAATTTATGTTCGAGCTTCCTTGCCTCTTTTGTGCAGCTCCATCCTTTCTTCAATTGCTAGTCCTATAGGTGGCGTTCCTGCTATTGCCAGGACCGCGGCCGTGCTGACAGTTCTGTATGCCGAGGTAACCAGGATTGCCAATCTTCTATTAACTGACTCCAGCATCTTTTCGTATTTTTTCGTTTTAATAACAGCATTTCCCCACACTGGTGCTGCATATAGTAATGCAGATATAACTGTTGTTCTGAGGAGCAGTCTTTTAGAGCTCCTAGGGCCTCCTGTCTTGGGCATAATTCCTATAAGTAAGTTAGTCATGTAGTTTGCCTTTTCGGATATTTTGCTCATATGAGTTTTCATTTTTATGTCCTTATCTAGAAAGACACCTAGATATTTTGCCCATAATGCACTGTTTACTAAAGCTCCTCCTATATTTAGTGCTATTTCCGGTGCTTTTCTTCTTCCCTCAATGATTACAATTTCAGTCTTGCTAGGTTCCACCAATAGGTCCATGCCCTTTAAATGCATTATCACCTCATTGACAGCATATTGACATTTTTCTTCTAGTAAGATTTTATTTTTGGCTTTTACTATAATAGATAAATCATCGGCGTAGGCAATTAGCTTAACCCCTTCTTCAACGTTCGTCCTTAATATTGAATCGTAAAATACACACATCAAAAATGTCTAAGGAACACGACTATTATTTTACTTTTTTCAACAAAAACTTTAACAAGTTTTTGTAAATACATACCAATCGATTCGTAAATTTGTTATCTACAAATCAAGATAGGCGGTGACAATTATTCTGTCAATTGTATTGTTTTATTAAGCCAGAAGTGACAGCGCTTCATCTAACTAGGTTTATTGTTTCTAGTTGTGTAGACAAATTTCTTCCAATTTGAAAGATAGGCTCTAGTAAACTTCAAATTTATACTTAAACAAGATTGCTAAGAGCAACGGTGGTCGTGGAGCGTAGGCATTCATCACGTGTTCAAATGGTAAGTGCTGTGAATATGATTGAGGTTGGTGTTGTATATTCGGCTTACAATTGCCATTTTTATCTCAGATTTTTTAATATTATTATTTTTATCCAAGACAGCTGGCGCCAGACTTTTTTTGACATTCGGTGGTTTTTTTGAGTTGTTGTCATTAAAAAAGAAAATCTTTCGAAGTGCGTTGAATAACCTCGAAGCAGTGCAGATGCACACGTGTTCCATTACGTTTTGTACACACGTTGATTTTTGATTAAAAGATATTTCTTTCTCTGAACTTGTACTATTTTATTTACGAACCGTGATCTCAACGTAAAGTAATTCGTTTGACATCCTCACGTAACATTGTGGCGACCGTGACAGGACTAGTTTGGAGAAGAAGTCTTTTTCTTGTGGTAAATAACGTGGTTGTATAGTGATTTCGTAGTTTTTCGATACAAACTCATTCTCGACGCGATAAGTGGTATTCACCGGGTGGACATTAATCGTGTAGTCGGTACCTAGAGTTTTGTGAAAATGTCTACGGATAAAAAACGTCGAATGGTGCTTCGCGGACTTTTTACAAAAAAGGCTAACCTTTTAGACGATTTGTTGGCTGTGCCGGGCGACGATCGCGACATGCAACAAATTGACATTGAATGGGAATTAATACAAGAAAAGTTTTCCGATCTGTCTGTTGTGGAAGGTAACATTTTTGAAGCGCTGGTTGAGGAGGCTACGGAGGCCGAGTTGACCAAAGAAATGGAGGACTTCGATTGCTATCGCAAGCGTCTTGCAGAATTAAAGCGTAAGTGTTTGGTGACGGGTCCAGGGTCAGTTACATCGGCTTCTATGTCTGCTAGTCCTAGAGGTAAGCGAAAATTCAAATTACCTGTTGTACAATTGAAAAAGTTTAATGGCGACTTGAAACAGTGGTTACCGTTTTGGTCACAATTTAGAAAAATACACGATGATCCAGATATTGATTTAGATGACAAGATCGGGTATTTAACACAAGCCACTGTTCCAGGTAGTAAAGCCCGTCAAATAGTTGAAAGTTTCCCCGCGGTAGCAGACAATTACAGTAAAATTATAAAAAGTTTGCAATCGAGATTTGGCAGGGAAGACTTACAAATCGAAGTTTATGTGAGAGAGTTGTTGAGACTCGTTTTAAATAAGACCTCAAACTCTCAGTCGAATATTTCAGTACTGTATGATAACATCGAAAGTCAATTACGTTCTTTGGAGACTTTCGGTATTACGTCTGAAAAATATGCCGCTATTTTATACCCTCTTATAGAATCTTGTTTGCCAGAAGATATAATTAGACTTTGGCATAGATCTTCGGAATTTTTGCGACCTTTACACGAAGATTCACATGAAGCTTCTGAAGATTTTTCGTTAGAAATACGTTTACGAAGTTTGATGAAGTTTTTACAAAACGAGGTTGAACACGAACAGAAGGTGAGCTTAGCAACCGAGGGATTCGGCCTAAATGTTTCTAGCACTAGCGTGGTAAGCAATGAGCGGCGGGAAGAGAAAAATAAATATAACAATGTTCGCAAAATCGCGATCAGTCAGCTGATCCGAAATCAGCAACAGCGGCGGGTCTGATTAATTGCGAGGTTGCCAAGTGTATTTTTTCTAATGGGCAGCATGACAATGCTAATTGTTTTAAGGCACAAAACTTGAGTTTAGAACGGAAAAGAAATTTGTTATCAGAGAAAAATGCCTGCTTTAAATGTTTAAGAACAGGACATAACGCGCGAAGGTGTAAACTTCGTTTAAGATGCGTCATTTGTGGTAAATCTCACGTCATCCTAGTTTGTCCAGAGTTGCCATCTCATAGAAGCAGCTCTGATCGTGAGGAAAAGGTTAAAGAGACTGATAGTGCTCTCGCGAATCTGACTAATACGCACGTGTTCTTACAAACTCTACGCATACCTGTTAAAGGTGTGATCGGTATCAGGAAAGTTAGGGCGCTCATGGATACGGGATCGCAACGGAGTTATATTTTACAAAATACGGCTCGGACGATGGGTTTGGACGCGAAACGGACAGAAAAAATAGTTCATGCTTTATTCGGCGGTAGTAACATTTCCGAGCAAGTGCATCAGGTTTACGAAATAGCAGTGGGCGACGGTGTTCACTCCTGTCATTTTGATGCACTCGATCAACCCGTTATATGTAATGACATTTCGCCTATTTTTAAAGGTCCTTGGTTAGACGAATTAAAAGACTTGAATATATCCCTTAGTGATGTAGGGGATCCAGCACCAATAGAACTTTTACTCGGCGTGGACGTCATAGGGAAGTTGTATACAGGGCAAAAATATCAACTTCCGTGTGGTCTTGTAGCTGTGGAGACAACTTTAGGTTGGACGTTGATGGGAAAGGTTCCCTTTTGTTCGTCTGAGGTCAATACGTCTATGTTAGTTTTTTCTTTATTTGTGAAAGATCGTACTGTTTCGAATTTATGGGACTTGGATTTTATTGGTATAACCGATCCTATAGAAAAGGGTACAAAACAGGAGATCGTGGAGGAAACCAGAGCATATTTTGATCAAACCACTCGACTTGACGACAATAATAGATACGAGGTTAGGTTGCCCTGGCTCGCGAATCATCCCCCTATCTCCAATAATTATGCTGTTGCTAAACAGAGGCTAGGTCGCACTATAGCCAAGTTGCAAGCTTCTGAGGGGTATGAATCCTACAATTCAGTTTTTCAAGAGTGGCTTTCTGAGGATATAATTGAGGTGGTGCCAGAGTCTGACGATAATAGGGTGGTCTACTATCTCCCCCATAGGCCAGTTATTAAAGACAGTAGTGAGACGACCAAAATTAGGCCTGTCTTTGATGCTTCATCACACGAGAAAAATTGTCCTTCTTTGAATCAGTGTTTAGAAATAGGCCCTAATATGATAGAATTGATTCCTGATGTGTTACTCCATTTTAGACAACAGAGAATTGCCGTCGTCTCAGATATTCGCAAGGCTTTCTTACAAATTAGTGTTGCTTCTGTAGATAGGGATTTTCTAAGATTTCTATGGATAGGTAAGGAGGGTCAAACAATAATTTATCGCCATAAAAGAGTCGTCTTTGGAGTAAGCAGTAGTCCTTTTCTTCTTGGAGCTACTATCGATTTTCATTTAAAACAGGCCAAGGAAAAATGTTGTCACCCAGATTCTTTAGATGTCATCGAAAAGTTGTCGAATAGTTTTTATGTTGATAATTGCATAACTAGTGTTCCTGATCAAGTGACTTTGCGAAAATTCGTGTCCGAAGCAACCCAATTGATGGGGAATGCCCAGATGGATTTAAGAGGGTGGGAGTCTTCGGGCAACAGCCACATTACTATTCCCGTCCTAGGTCTTCTTTGGGACACTAAAAGAGACTGTCTGTCTATCAATACGGAATCTTTAAATGGGATTACGAAAATTAAAAATGAAGTTGTGACGAAACGATTGATACTTTCTTTGGCCCAACGCCTGTTCGATGTTATTGGTTTTACATCTCCCGTGTCTCTAATACCCAAGTTGTTGATTCAGGGTCTTTGGGAGAAGCGCCAAGGGTGGGACGTTCCAGTGACTGATGACATTGCTAAAGTCTTTTACAAGTGGGTGGAGGAGCTTCAACAGCTGTCAAAAATTAGCATTCGAAGGTGGATACAAGCAGGCCCTAATGAGGCTGAATGTTGGAGTTTACATACCTTTTCGGACGCTAGTAAAAAGGCCTATGCCGCCGCGGTATTTCTAAGGGTTGAAATCAACTCAGTTGTTAGCGTTCATTTGATCGCCGCCAGAGCCCTAGTAGCTCCATTAAAAAAGGCTTCTATCCCACGTCTTGAACTCCTGGCCGCTACAATTGCCGCACGTCTGTATTCTTCTATAAAGAAAGAATTTCCTCAAAATCTGAATTCATATTTTTGGAGTGACTCAACCTCTGTGTTATCCTGGATTCGACGTTCTGAAGAGTGGTCGGTGTTTGTGTCTAATCGAGTACGGGAAATTCGCCAATTAACTAATGCTGATCAGTGGTTCCATGTTCCGGGTACGCAGAATCCCGCCGATTTACCCTCTAGAGGTTGTTCCAGCAAACAGTTAGTTGAATCCAAATGGTGGGATGGACCAAAGTGGTTGTTAAATACTGACACATGGCCTCAACAAGAGATACGATTTAATGAGGAGGAAGTCAATAAAGAGAGAAGAAAACGAATTGTCTGTGCTCTGCTGAATAACACATCTGATAATTGGCGTTTTTATTATTTTTCAAAGTACGAAAAACTTGTTAGGATGATGGCTTGGATTTTCCGTTTTGTACACAATGCGCGTTGCTTTCGAACGGAATTGGACCGTCGTCACGGGGAACTAACTGCGGAGGAGGTCGATGAGGCCGAGATATTTGTACTCCGGGTAGTACAAAGTGAATCGTTTGACGTAAACTCTAAACAAATTTCTTCGCTAAACCCGTTTCATGACAAATCTGGACTTATTCGTATCGCGGAAAGGCCGGATAGTATGAACTTTCGTATGCCTGCAGTATTGCCCGGTGATCATAACGTGGTTCGCAAAATTATTTTTGACCTTCATCGAAGATCGTGTCATGTCGGTATACAAGGACTTTTAAGTTTACTGCGCGAAAAATATTGGATTCTTGGCGGCAGGCGCGTAGTACGGTCGGTCCGATCTCAGTGCACGGTATGCAAAAGACAAAATTCTAAACCTCTCGTCGTCAGCACCCCTTCTCTGCCTCTTGATCGAGTTCGCGACGCGAAAGTGTTCGAAGTTATCGGCGTGGACTTAGCGGGACCTCTATTTTTGAGGGACGGTGAGAAGGCTTGGGTTTGCCTTTTTACGTGCGCAGTTTACCGCGCTGTCCATTTAGAACTGATTACTTCCTTGACCACGAATTGTTTCGTTCAAGGTTTTCGTCGTTTTATCGCGAGACGTGGTCGTCCGAGAGTCGTATACAGTGACAATGGAACGAATTTTGTAGGACTGGATAATGGTTTAAGACAATTAGATTGGAAGGCGGTAGCAGATTTTAGCACCGTCCAGAGAATCAAATGGCGATTCAATCCCCCTGGTGCGCCGTGGTGGGGTGGATTCTGGGAACGTCTCATCGGAATGATGAAAAGACTTTTACGGAAAACGCTGGGAATTTGCCGCGTTAACGCCTGCAATGTTTCTGAAGGATCAACCCGAGTCAGGTACAGCAGATCTCGATGTTCTGGAGAAGACCTCCCTTTGTCGTAAGTTACGACATCGACAGCAGTTGCGAGATCATTTGCAAAAGCGATTCCGCAATGAATACCTCGCGCAACTTAGTTTTCATTGCAAAAATAAATCTTCTAGCCCAATATCAGTGGGAGATATCGTTTTAATAGGTAGTGACAACAGCAAGCGGATAGACTGGCCCCTTGGAAGGGTCGTCGAACTTCTACCTGGAAAAGATGGCGAGACACGTGTGGTTCGTCTACGGACCGCTAGTGGTCAACTCCTTAGGCCACTTCAACGTCTTTATCCTTTTGAGTCAGTAGGGTCCGTTGCTGTATCCGAGGTCGAGCCTACTGAAAACGCTGAAGAAGGTAGTGCGGGAGTGACTCAAAGCAGAGCACCCGTTGTTAGTGAAAGTGCGGGAGTGACCCAAAGCAGAGTACCCGTCGTTGGTGAAATTTCGGGAGTGCCTACCCAAGCAACTCGACGCGGTCGTTTAGTTAAGTTACCCGCTAGGTTTAAGTAATTTTATATTGTATTTGAGAAACCTCTGCATCGTTCCTCAAAGGTGGGAGGATGTTGTATATTCGGCTTACAATTGCCATTTTTATCTCAGATTTTTAATATTATTATTTTTATCCAAGACAGCTGGCGCCAGACTTTTTTTGACATTCGGTGGTTTTTTTGAGTTGTTGTCATTAAAAAAGAAAATCTTTCGAAGTGCGTTGAATAACCTCGAAGCAGTGCAGATGCACACGTGTTCCATTACGTTTTGTACACACGTTGATTTTTGATTAAAAGATATTTCTTTCTCTGAACTTGTACTATTTTATTTACGAACCGTGATCTCAACGTAAAGTAATTCGTTTGACATCCTCACGTAACAGTTGGTGTTTTGCAAGCTGATGTTGCACGTCATTTTGACGTCTCTCGGGGCGTGATTTCGCGATTATGACTTCGATATGAACAATTTGGTGATGTCTCTGAAAGACATGGAGGTCGTCAACGTGCAACTACGCCTCGACAGGATCGATTTGTGGTAGGAAATGGAAATGCCACTGCACGCGAACTTTGTGGGGCCTTAGCAAATGCCCACAACATTAATGTGTGTGGCCAAACTTTGAGGAATAGACCACATGATGCTGGCCTACACGCCAGACGTCCATTGAGGGTTCCCATGTTACATCATGGAAATCGTGGACTAAGGTTAATGTGGGCACAAGAACATGTTCATTGGGGCTTACAAGAATGGAGTTCTGTGTTATTCACGGATGAATCTAGGTTTTGTCTCTATCCTGACTCAAGAAGAGTAAGAGTCTGGAGAGGACCTGGTCGACAAGAAAGACTCAGACATGTACAGGGTGTTCGTCCGTATGGTGGTCTACAAGTTATGATGTGGACTGGAATAATTTTTCATCATCGAACAGTTCCCGTTTTTGTGAAAGGCACTTTGAATCAGTTTCAATATATTGACCGTATCTTAGAACCTGTTGTCCATCCTTTTGCCACTGCTGCAGGCCCTGATTTGCTTTACATGCAGGACAATGCAAGGCCACATACTGTAGCAACAGTAAGAGATTGGTTTGATACTGAGGAAATTACCCTTCTACCGTGGCCAGCACAGTCACCAGACCTTAATCCCATCGAGCATGTATGGGATATGCTCCAGAGACGGATCGCTCCTCATTTGCATAATGTTAATACTCGTCAAGGTCTCCAAGATCTTCTTACGCAAGAATGGGCATTATTACCACAAAACGAAATTGATAATTTAATTTTAAGTATGCCAAGACGGTGTCAAGCCGTAATTAATGCTCTTGGAGGAAATACAGATTAATCAAAACATTTTTTGTTTGGATTTTTTTGTTTTACATTCATGGATGTGTTAAGAATTTCAATTAAATTAGTGCACCTTTTAACTTTTGTTACATTATTTCATCAAAGAGAAAATTCATTTCACTGAAATTAAGATGAATTCATTACTGACTAATCAGTCATCATAACGATATGTCACTTTTGAAAATCCGATTAAAATTCATGTATATACGAGGAAAAATCTTTGTGTTCCTTAGACATTTTTGATGTGTGTATATTCCATAGCAGGGGTCCCAGTACCGATCCCTGGGGTACTCCGCACGTTACCTGGTGTTTGTTTCCATATGGGGTTAGGGTATATCTATTATACAGGTAAGAGTCGATGGTCGCCTGCAGATAGGTCAAAACATTTCCTGCTTGTAGCGTATATTTTATGTGTGTCCAAGACGCCGAATTAAACGCGTTCTTTATGTCCAGCATTATCATCGCACATACTTCTTGGTTCTTTATCGCCTTTTGTTTGATCTCGTCCCTAATTTCCTTGACCTGAGTAATTGCATCGATAGTACTTCTACCTTTCATGAAGCCATACTGTGGGGTACTTATCAGTCCCTTTGACTCAGCCTCATCCATCAGTCGTTTTTTAATAAGGAGTTAACAAACTTTAGCAACACTATTCATCATGCACAGCGGTGTATACGTCGTTTCCCCACTGGTGTCCTTTTTAGGCTTTTCTATCAGGACCAACCTTGTTATTTTCCATGTATCAGGGAAATCTCCTTCCTTTAAGCAGTTATTAAAGACTGATAGTGTTTGTTCTAAATTATTTATCATAAAAATCTTAGCAATTTCCGGGGTTAGTTGATCCGGTCCCGCGGCCTTTTTAACTTTTAGCTGTTCTAGTGATTGTATTAACTCCTCTTTCGTGAACAGTGTAATTTCACCTTGTGAAAGATTCCAGATGCGCCTTGCCTCAATTCTGTCCACAGGAAACAGTTTTTTCACCTGTTTTTCAACTGTGTCCAAATCAGGTTTAACATTGCTGCTTAATTTTAGCCTTTTTGTTGCTATCTGATACGCTTTACCCCATATGTTTTCCTCCAACTCCGTGCAAAGCTCGTTCCATTTCGCTTTCTTACTTTTCTTGATTTCCGCCTTTAGTTGTTTTTTTGTTTCATTATATTTTATGACAGCTTCTTGATTGAGTTTATTTTGTTTCCTCAGGCGCATAATATTGCGTCTCTGGCGAATACATTCTTTTCTGACGCTACATATGGTTGCGTTCCACCAGTATTGGGGTTTACGATTTAAATGGTTCGTTTTTATTTGAGTAAAGTTTTTGTTGCACAGCTTCTGTATTTCTTCTGTAAATTCTTTGGAACTGATTCTTGTATTTGTTTGGTTTAATCGTTTTGCGTCTTCAGTAAATTTACTGAGCTGGTTGGGGGAGAACCGCCATCCTGTAAATTCCTCATTATCATTTAGTTTGTTAGCCTTCTTACTTTGTCCATAAACTTCAAAGTATATTGAGCAATGATCGCTTAGGTTCTCTCCATGCTGTGCCAGGGTCCAATTCATTACTCTTAGAAAAATTAAGGGTGACGCAAGTGTGAAGTCTATACGTGAACTTCCAGTGGTACTCACAAAGGAAGGGTCATTGCCTTGGTTCACTACTACCAGCCCTTCAGATGCTATCCAGTCGGATAATATTGCTCCTCTGGGATTCTGCGTTTTTGATCCTATTAATGGAGTCTTTGCGTTTAGATCGCCCGCAGTAATCACTCCCTTATGTGTCGATCTTTTATGGATACTGATATCATGTAATAACCTTTCCAGATTATCACCTTCTATATTAGGCGACAGATACACCGAGTACACAACGAGATCTTCCAGTTCTACTGCAGCAAACCCCTGTCCTCTGGTTATTTTAAGTATCCCAATCTTACAGTTTACATAAATACAAATGTCACAGTCGGCATCACATATAAACTTAGTGCTCAGAGCTTTATTCGGTTCCTGTCCCAAGACAATGTCTATGTTTTTTTCCATAATGTCGGTGTATAGAAGGTCATGTGCAGCTCTACACCTGTTGATGTTTAATTGTAGGATTCGAATGTTCATTTTTTTTTTATTTATTATTTTTTTTTTAGTTTTGTAGATCTCCAGCCAGCTCCCCCTTACCTGGGTCTTCTGATTGTCTTCTTCTATAATCTTCACTCCTTTTGTCGTAAAGAGATCTCCTGAATATAGGGCATCTTGCACTACCTGCTTTGTGACCAATTTTCTCGCATAATGGACAGTACTCATCTTCATTACATTCGTTAACAATGTGTCCACTTTTTCCGCATCTATAGCATAGCAAAGTTCTGTCCGGACCATTACAATTTTGTGTTTTATGGTCATACTCCCAGCAAGTGTTGCACCTTTCTAGATGAATTCGCTTTTGTAATATGCATCGTACTAGTCCTACGCGTAAGTATCTTTGTTCTAGTAACATGTCTGCCTCTTTAGATGGTAATGTGGCCGTAGCGGTAGCTGTGTTATTAGCGGCTTCTCTGATTTGTCCCACAGAGATATCCTGGCTTTTTAGAGTTGGGGCTATCCCCATAATAGCATTAGCTATTTCTTGTGTTTCAGTATCCTTCTCCAATCCTCTTATAATTAATGTTGTGTTGTTTTCGCTATTTGAGAGCCCCGTGCTAGTCCTGATTTCCAATGAGCTTTCCTTAAGAGCTGTTTCTATATTATTCACTGCGTTCAGGTTCTTATCCATAGTTATAAGTAGTTTTCCCGTTTTAGTTGTTCTGATTGAGCGTATGCTTTCTTTGTATTCAGAATCTCCTATTTTTTGTTTAACTTCTTTAAGTACCTGAGAGTAATCTTGATCTTTACCGTCGACTATTACAGCATACGTTTGTCGCTCTCGTGTCCGTGGAGTTTGGCTGTTGTTAGATCTATTGGCATTTTCAGCGTGCGCCTTTGTGGCGTAGATTCGAGCCTTGATATTTGATTGATGAAAAATTACTTCCGCCATCTTTCTAAGGTAGTTCACATCACAGTTTTGGATCTGATGCAATGCTATTATGTCTCTGTCAGCTAAAGAATCCCTCAATCTTATGAGTTGATCCCAGAATTCGGCTTCATTATCCTTAATCTTTATAATTACTAATTTATATGCCACATCAGAGCAACCTTTCACTGTTTTTGTTTTGGTATTTATTTCTACAGTTTCAAAGTCCCCTTCAATATCTTCTATTTCGGGAAATCGTAATTTATAGGTACTTTGGATACCCTTTTCCATCTGAAGATCGTTAGGCTCTACTAAGATAACTTTTGTGGTTTCTGTCGTTGTCTTTAATGGGTTTCCTATTATAATTTCTGTATTTTTAAATACGTCTTCATCAAACTTTTTTCTTGCTAACTCTTTCCATGAATCATACTGGTTTATATTCCGTAGGTCCTCTTCATGTACTATATCTCCGTGTTTTTCATACGTCTGAGTGGCAATGGTCCTAGTTGGTATTTTGTTAGTTTGTGTAGCAGTACTGTTAGTAATTGTAGAGTTTGTCCTTTTTACCGGGCTGGTTTGAATATCTGCATCAAAGGTCATCTTTTCAGTGTCTTCGCTTTTCTTATCTTCAAGCCATTCCTTAATCGAATGACGTTCAAACACTCCGACTAATCGTTTAAGCCGAGTATTAGCTTCTTTTACTTCCCTTTTGGTATTATTCGATGAATTTATCCAGATACTCGCTTGTTCTCAAAATGTCTTCAATTGCATCGTAGACTTCACATCCTATTGTACATTTTCTTTTTTTGTACGGGTCATCTTCACTTAACGTTGTATCAAAAGAAGTCTCTGCAAATTTCCTTGTTAGTCCAGTCTTAGCTAGATCTCCTAGACTATTACTTCTATTTCTGGATACATAAATGTCTCTTGCTAAACTTGAGTTCTTAGCCTTAATAAATGGAGAGCTGCCCCCCCCCCCAGAATCCGTGGGGCCACCGGTTTGACCGGTACGGGATTCTCCACCCTCCTGGGGTATAATTTTCTTAGTTTTACTATCCATTGTTTTAATGTGGGTACTTTATGGCTCCCCATTCCTTAGTGTTTTTTTTTTTTTTTTTTTTGGGAAATGGAAATGGAAAAGTAAGAAACTCCTAGCCCTCGCAACCTAATAGCGTCGGAGGGGAAAGTGACACCTCTCCCAGGAAGAGGGGGAAAAGGGAAGAGTGAATTTAACATGTAAGTGGATAATTAGGAAAACATTTTTGGAAACGTTCTTGGGAACGTCTGAGCTGTCCTTAGCAAACAACCATTAAAGCTCGTTCCAGTAAAGGCCCGAAGTCCCATGGATGCCTCAGCCCCCTCTACCACGACAAGGTTTGGCGGCTCCTCGAGGGGGAACCTAACCTAACCTAACCTAACCTTTTTTTTTCTTGCCCTGAGGTGGGGTGGAAGCTAATGCCGTTTCCACAGAGGGCACTGCAATACTGTGGATGTGTGTGGGACTTTCACCTCACTAAACCACCCTCCTCTTTCTTGTTAGAGGAGACGAACACCGGAGAGAGACAGTAGTCCGTGCATCGGCGTTCCTCCTGCATCCAAAATCTTTTCATCTGTCTTCAGTCTCTCTATCCTCTTCTTCCTTCATCTTCATAACGTTGGTAATGAAGTTATACATTTTGTCCCAGTATTCTTTGCTTCTTAGCATTTTTGGTATGATCTCTTTGACCTTTGGTAAGTCCCCTATCTCCGCTATTACCGCAGCACGCTGTTCTCCCCAACGTACGCATTCGTACAGGACATGGTTTGGGTCGTCTCTTCTACCGCACCATCGGCAGAGATCATCTGCAGTTTTTTTAATTTTGTACGTGAAACTCCCATATGAGCCATGTCCAGTGAGAAATTGGTCAAAGTAATAGGAAGTTCTCGTATGTTCACACTCAATCCACGGCTTAATATCACCTATCAACCGCTTTGACCAGTCGGCTTTTCCCATGTTTATTTTCCATCTGCCCTGCCATTTTTTATACGTTCTCTCTTGAGCCATTCTTCTATTGCCTTCGAGGCGGCCGCCCACTTTGTACAGGAAGCACCTTTCTGCAACCATAAGGTCGATCGGCGGAAATCCCGCGGAAACCGTCCTATAAGCAGATGCCACCCGGAGCAGCCCCTTTCTCTGTATGGCTAACATCTTATCACAATCCCAGTGGGCACACGAACGTTAAAAAAACGTCGAAAATTGGTATAAAACCAAACGTTCTAAAATTGGTTCGAATGTCGCGGTGGAAAACGTTGTTTGCAACCAAAAATCATACTAAACTTATACGTTTAATTTTAACATTGAAAACCTAGGTTTTCAACGTAGAAAAAATTAAAATATATTACGTTTATTTTCATCAAGAAATGGTACTAAAATTATACGTAAAATTTTAATGGTTATTTATAGTTGATTCCGTATGTGTTGCATACATAATACTAAACGTTTTACGTTCGTATTTTTCAGGTATATCACTTAAACGTTACTTATACGTAACATTTAAACCATAATTTTTATGTAATAATTAAACGTGTATGACATAAAATAAACATTTTTGTGTGCAATAATGAAACGTTTATTATTTAATAATTATTTCATTTAATAAACGTTTCATTTTTTCATATAATACACGTTTAATTAGTAATATAATATACGTTTGATTAGTTAATATAATATACGTTTAATTAGTTAATATAAAATACGTTCAATTATTGCATAATAACCGTGTATTATATGAAACAATTATACCTGTATTAGTTGAAATAATTAAACGTGTATTAAATGAAATAATTAAACGTGTATTATTTGAAATAATTAGACGTGTATTATTCACTAATTATTAAACGTGTATTATATGAAACAATTATACCTGTATTAGTTGAAATAATTAAACGTGTATTAAATGAAATAATTAAACGTGTATTATTTGAAATAATTAGACGTGTATTATTCAATAATTATTAAACGTGTATTACATGACATAATTAAACGTGTATGTTATGAAAAAAGTAAACGTGTGTTATGTGAAATGATTTAATGTTTATTTCATGAAATAAACGTCAAATTATTTCATATACCTAATACACGTTCAATTTTTTCATAAAATACACGTTTACTTATTTATAACACACGTTTAATAACTATTGCATAAAATAAATGTCTAATTATTTCATATAATACCCGTTTCATTTTGTAGAAATATAATGTATTAAGGGCAACATACAGGTAACATAAAAAAAATTCCTTTAAATTTTTTATTCGTTTATTATAATAAAAAATCAACTTTTTTTTAACAATCATCATTTTAATGGATTATAAACTAACTATTGTATTTGACTAAACAAGGTTGCCCATTTATAAGGAACCAGAAATAGACATAAACTCAAACGAATCGATTATACCTTGCAGCATCGGCATTTCGATTCTCGAACAGTGGGGTGAACAATCCCTAAAATTTGAATAGGGAATATACTAAGAGTGTTACAGTTTTGAAAAGGTAATCACGTTTTTAAAAATGTGTACTCTTGCTACATTCCTTATTCAAATTTTAGAGGTTGTTCATCCCACTGATCAAGGGTTGAGGTACTGATGCAGCATTAGGAAAAATGAGTCGCTTTCCAAATTAAAATCGATGGAGTCTTATTGCATTTTCTTTAAAATTATCGTATTTAGTGAAGCGTATTACCAATAGATATCGAAGAATAAATATATATTATTTTAACGCTTTACAACAAACTTTTGAAAAATATTTTTCAAAACCAGTGACCGTTCAAATAAGAAGAAGAACTACTTCCCGGGCTATATGCCCGACAGACATTGAATTACACTTCTTTGTCAAACGGGGTCGGTATGATCTACAAGATTTAACCAACCATTCTGGTTTGCAATTAGAAGGGACAACATAACTTGTAGACCGGTTTCGGCGTATTTGCGCCTCATCAGTACAAGGTATATGTTATCGTCGTTGTACTGATGAGGCGCAAATACGCCGAAGCCGGTCTACAAGTTATGTTGTCCCTTCTAATTGCAAACCAGAATTGTTGGTTAAATCTTGTAGATCATACCGATCCCGTTTGACTTAGAAATGTAATTCAATGTCTGTCGGGGCATATAGCCCGGGAAGTAGTTGTTGCTTCTCAAGTTGAACGGTCACTGTTTTTGAAAAAAAAATTTCAAAACTTTGTTGTAAAGAGTTGAATAATATATTTATTCTTCGATATCTATTAAAATCGATGGGTCTGAACGTTGCTTAAAATGTTGAAGCTGTTCCTGATAATAACTCTGGTCTATTTTAAATGGACCACCTTCTTGTTTGGAAAAATAAACAAAAAAATCATCATAAACAAGTGATTAGAATTCTACAATAATTCACAGGAGTATAAAAATGTTAAAGTAAAGGAACATAATATTATATCTAGTATCTCCGTAATATGGAATAAATTCATTATTTTATAAACCAAAACGATGAAGTTGTTGCATTCATGCACTTTTCTTTTCAAGCAACTCATCAACAAATTTATATTTAGACATTTTGGGGCTATGCGGCTCTCACGAATTAAACTTTCATCACACAAAATAAAAATAGTACAATGTAATAATAAGAGAACTTGATTGATATTGTTCTCTACTAACTTCGCTATGAAAAATTATTGGAAAAGTATATGTAATTCACTAAAAGTTCTAGGTTTTCGAGAAAAATCTGATGAAATTTAATCATCACTTGTAACTTTTTGTTCGATTTTACGTTTTAACTTTTGAGATAATTTAGCAGGTGAAGGAGAACTATTAAAATAATAATTTAATAACAATCTTTTAACTACCCCTAGAAATACTAAATGCATGGGATCTATAGGAAATTGAGTTACCATTTTTATGCCAGCAGAAACAAGCGGACTTGTTACGGTTATTTTTTGATACACCAATAATGTGACATTTCTCACAAGCTAATTTGGAAGTATGGCTAACCGTTTGACGTAAATAGCTTCTGGCCGGAGCGTCACAAATGAAGAAATGTATATCGACCGAGTAAATATTTCCATTAAAACATAATTTGTTTTCCCTAAGGTAACTCAGTTCTTTTATTAATTCTCCTAAAAATGTTTGTATTGGATCAGGTTTTCCACTTCCACAAAATAAAGCAATCGTAAAAGGAGAATTATCTGTAAAATCAGCACACATACCCAAAATTGGATACAGCTCTGTACAGCTACTTTTAAAGAGAGGTAACCCATCTATATTAATTTGAAGTAAAATGCATCTAATGCTTTTTTTGGTACCAAATTTCAATTTATTAGACAAGATTTTTTCTAAACCAAAATAGTAAATCTCTCCATTGTTTAGTCTGAATACCTCAGTTTTTCTAGGAGTTTTCATAAGAGTTCTATAATCTCTAGGAAGAAAAGGCAAAGCTGGAAATAAAATATTCAGGAGGGCATTTGTTGTATTTCTGGGAATGTTACAATCAGAAACACATTTTCTCAACTTATCTGTAATTTCCTCAGCTGAATCTACGCAATCCAAGTTTTCACTTTCACGAAAGTTCTCAGAGATGTTATTAATCTCAATTTCTGGTAAATTTTCATTCTCCTGAAATTCCCCTGTCTCAATATTTGGTAAAATTTCCGATATATTTTTATCTAAATGCGTTGAATGAAAGTCCTCTGTATCAATATTTGGTAAAATTTCAGATACACTTTCATCTAAACCTATTGAATTAAAATTATTTAATGACACATTCAAATTATTTGGATGAATTGAATAATTTAATTAATGTCTCTGTTTGATGTTTAATTCTCCGTTGCAACTGTCTTTTACCAACTAATTTTGATTTGAACATGACTGGATAACAAAAAAATAAGTATCTTGGGTTTGACTATATTTCCTTCTGAATCACCTCAAAATAACTGAGGTTAATTTAAAGCTATTTAACAAAACAATACAAACATACTTAGCTGTGTCCTGTACTGTATTGTATGAAAATAAGTATCAGTGCGAACCAAACTTGCGAACCTGTATATTTTTGCATTTTTATAATCTTCTCAATGAACAGATTTAAACGATATGTCATACTTAACACCCTATATAATGGAAATTAATTTTACTTGTTGGAGGCCATCTCAGTAAAAAAAGAAGGTTATCTCATCTTTTTAAAATGTATTTTATCTCTGTCCATCCAATTAAACCTCATAGCAAATTCATTTCAAAATTCTTTTGGCAAGGCTCTCAA
This sequence comes from Lochmaea crataegi, assembly GCA_947563755.1. Lineage (NCBI taxonomy): Eukaryota > Metazoa > Arthropoda > Insecta > Coleoptera > Chrysomelidae > Lochmaea > Lochmaea crataegi. The sequence continues at coordinate 51,185,089 of OX387428.1, forward strand.
CCTGGCACTATCTAATGTGAATAGTAAGTGTGACATTCATAGGCTATAAACGATTTTCAATTTTGGCCATTACGAAAATAATCAAATTTTAAAATTGTGAAAATCAAAAATTGTTTACATTGAATTTACTGTTTGGAGCCTTACTTTGTGGAATCTACTCATATTACTTTTTTAAATGAAACTAAGTGTTTCTAATTAATTCTACTATTCAATGAAAAAATTATGAAAATTTAAAGATACTTATTGATAATATATAATATGAAAAAATTATGAATAATATATAATATTATCAATAAGTATCTTTAAATGTTTTCATTAAATAGTGGAATTAATTAGAAACACTTAGTTTCATTTAAAAAAGTAATTGTTTACATGTTAAGATACAGAAGAAAAATACTTTCCAAACGATGTATTACAAGATGTTTCGCAAATTTTGTTTAAAAGTATTTACTATAACAAGATACAAGATTTCAAATATTTAAATGGCCATTTCTCCCTTACAAAGAAAATAAAAGTTTTATTACGGTGGGATACAGAATTACAATAGATACAGAATTACAATACTTTTCAAATAATTTAACAAACGTCCACTGATTTAATTTATTTTTTTACATCACCATGCCCCTTCTGATGCAACCTAGTGTTTTTGGTTTGCGAATTTATTCCAACACTCTGAAGATAAAAATAAAAAAGTAAACTTAAATGTTAAACTAAGTGAACAAACATTTGTTTACCAAACTGAACAAAAGGAGAAAGAATAACGAATATTTATTTTTTTGAACTGGAACTTAGAAACCTAGCTTTTGACAATTTGAGCCAATCTTTCACGGCATTACAAATTTTCAACTCGTTAATGTGTTCAGCAGGATAGGTGAATTTACAAGCAGCTAAAAATAAAAAAAATGTTTCAATTTAGAAGATGTCTATAAACATTTATTTCTGCTTGTGTTACAATTGAAACACATTGATTTTTGTATCAATGACTAATTAGACATTATTTTGAAAGCATTTTTTTTGTAAAATATATGATTTCATTGCAACAAAGTTTCTTAAATTTTAATAAGTGTAAAGTAATTACCTAAAATCAATTCCATGGATTTCATCTTTTCGAAAGATATTTTGTCTCTGCCCTTCCAATTAAATTGTGTGGCAATTTGATTTGTTAACAAATGTTTTAGAATTCTTCTGGAAAGGCTCTCTGGGCCTGATCCTCCTAGAGCAGCCAGTCTCTTAACCTGACAAAAAATACATACATTATACAATGTGAACCTTTAGAATGAAAAATGTAAATAATGTAAGTACAATTAGGCAACTTAAATTTGAGAGTGTTGTTGTATGCGGATGACGCTGTTTTGTTATCTGAAGATCCAGATGCGATCCAAGAAAACTTGGATAGACTAAGTGCTGTTACAGAACATATGGATTTGAAAGTAAAAATGAGTAGAACAAAAGTAATGGTTTCTGACAAAGAACTAGACAATGAAAGATGTGCTTTCGGTCTAAATGAACAACCAGTAGATCAAGTGAATGAATTTGTTTACTTGGGAAGAATGTTTACAGGTGATGGTAAAATCGTTAAGAACATCGAATGCAGAGTAAATGCAAGACAGAGAATAGTTGGAAGTATGTGGAGTGTTTCAAAGAGCATGGAATTATCAAAAGAGGCAAACATGGCAGTGCATAATAGCATGATTCCATCTCTGATGTATGGCAGTGAAACATGGGCATGTCAGAATAGGCACAAAAGTAAACGAAATGCAGTTAGCTGGAGGAATGTCCGTGGGAAAACAAGAAGAGATATTTTTTGAATATTTAAATGGGAATAAAACCACATCTAACTGTAAAAAATTAAAGATGTCACAGGAAACATATAGAGATTATTAAGAAGATATATGGTAAGAAATGAATGGGGTATGAATGAATGTGGAGTGAAAGAAAGTTCATCAGGTAGAATGGACAGAAGCAACTTAAGGTGGTTTGGACATGTAGAAAGGATGAGTAACACGAGAATAGTAAAACAGGTTTACAAAGTAGAATGAATGAAAGACAAAATATTGGAAGGCCGAGGAAAGCATGGCAGATTATGATAGATGAAACACTTGAAAATAATGATATTCGAAGCCCAAAAAACCGAAGGAACTGTATGACTAGATGTATGGATGTGAGTGAAGCAAAATATGTCTGTAAGGACAGGATCGTGTGGAGAATTGTAAAGAGTGTTGGTATCAGAGGTTAAGACTGCTGTTACTGCCTACCCCAAAAGAAAATAGCGTGAAGGGTAGTTGAGTTTAAATAATGTTTGCCCATTCTAATTTTCGAAAAAAAAGCTCTGTGCCTTTTGATTCTATAATTTTAAATATGACAACACGATTATTTTTACATATTAGCAAGTTATTTTAGCAAATCTTTGTAGATAATAGATTTTCAAAAATGGCAAAATGCAAAACTATTGTTTCCTATTTTTGAACATAACAAAAATTATTCGAACAGAAAAGCTAACTTCCCAAGAGATATATGTGAGAATAAAAATATTACCATATAATTCCAGAGGGCCATCTTCTAGTCTTTTTTCAAAGTCATCAATTTCTTCGATAGTCGAGAGTGGGAAGCGTTCCGGCACATTTTCGGGTGGAATTAATTTTTCTGCATTCGATAAATTTATTTTTAGATTTATCTGATTTAAAATTATCGCGTTCTGTTTTACAGTTTCCGTTAATTTGGCCAAAGTGGTTAATACAGTCTTCTCAAAATCTAAAATAAATATAAATTTAATCAAAATAATAATTCTTTTACACTATATTTCCAATTACGTGAATGAATATTATTAGTAATCGTAGTATCATCAACATCAGGAGTAGATAATGATGATAATGGTGTTGACAGTGGTGTTGACATTGGTGGTGTCGGAGGGAAAACATCTCTTTTAAAAAGTGAAGAACTCGTTTTTTGGGACGATTTGGAGGGAGTTTCACCACCTGAAATCGATTCCGTTGTGTCAGATTCATTTTCAACCGATTTTTGACAAAAACTTCGGTTGCTCTCTGAAGATTCATATTTGTCAGAAATTAGGTTTTCTACTGTGGCTTCCGCTACGTCATAGCTCTCTAAAAATATGCAAACATAAATTAAACCTAAACGTCAATCCCGTAGGCCTTAATTTAAGTCGGGTACCGATTTAGATTTGTAGGAAAGATATCAAAATGCTGAGTAAATTCAATGAGTCTCTGTGTATTTGTAATCTGAAAAACGAGAACTGCGAAATATTTTTCTATAATTAAAAATGAAAGAATCGAATGAATTTAGCTTTATTTTGTGATTGGGATTAAATCTTTTTTTTAACGAGTAAAAATGGGAAGATGTTTTTGATAAGACAATTCTTTTCTCATGTGTGGAAATAAAATTTAATGAACACAATAATAAAGGTTACTAACTTGTTCTTGAATGAGAACCTCGGAAACTAAAGTGTTAATCCATTTTAATTTTGATAACCGTCATGATAGAAATAATTAATTTAAAAAATATAAACGGGCACCAACTATAAAAAATGAAACATGAATTTTTTCTACCTCAAATAAATTGTTTGTGCTTTTCTATTGTATGTAATTTTGAAAAAAATTGAAACCTACCTGTCTTTAAGTGAAGTTTAATCTTGTAAAGGGGCCACGTTTTTTTAGAAGGAGTCTGATTTTCCACATATTTCGAAAACTCCGATGTTTTGGTGTTGTTTGGCCAATAACATTTAGTGTCCTTGTGACATAGCCAAATCAACGGCACCACCGATACTTCACCAGTAGTTTCTCCTTCTGATTTCAAAAATTCCACTACAGCATACATCTTAAAACTATATTTGCTAATTTTAAAATTTAAAATGATTCAATGGAAATATAGCAAACCCATCTTTATGTGGCATAATCATACATTTATATAAAATATCAGCAATACTAAAATTTAATATGTCTTTGTTGGTTTTGCCCCTTTTAGCATAAAATATTTTTAATTTAGAAGATTCAATAGGTTCAGTATATAAGTTTTCATAATTGACAAAGAGAACCCCTCCCAATAAGTAGGTTCCTTCAACCCACCTCATATATTTAATATGACACACTTTTTTTGAAACCAGCATTACATAACTATTAGGGTGTATGACTGACAAAACCATACTATCAACTTCTAATTTTTTAAATTCAAAAGAAGTTAATGTTCCTTGTCCATCATACATTTTATTATATAAAACTTTTGGTTCATACTTTTTATTAAGCTTCTGAAGAGGTGGGAAACAATTGTTATTGGATTCTTCAATTCTTCTATGAAGTTGTGTTACGGGACAAAGAATTATTTGTGCCTCTCTTTCAAACATCCAAAAATAAACTCTGTACCTACCAACTGCTATTTTATTAAAAACAGATCCTGATTGTTTTAAGTAGGATTAACACAATTAATGTCTCAGGAATCCTTTCAATTTTCTCAAGCGTCTCCATGAAGGGCACCTAAAAAGAAAAAAATAATAATAAATAAGTATTTACCACTTATTTTTTTAGAACAGTATGAGATATAATAGGTCAAATATTTATATTCTAAATTTACAGAATATCTTATTTGAACATAGGATGATCACCAGATCATAAAAGTTAGTAATTGGAAAATGTAAAAGGTTTAAAGGTTATTTTGTTTACATGGTGTACAAAGTAGATGACAATCTTGTCATATCTGTCAATCTTAAAAATAAATCTTCTCAAAGTGATTTCAATCTTTCATCATAATGTCACTTTTCTATTCATAGATCTACTGATTAAAGATCATTGACCTTCCTTATCAATTGATAGTTTCTTCTTTTAATTTCTGTTATCAGAGCTTATCTCTGGTGTTAAGTACTTTGGTAATAAAGAAGTAAATGAAAAGAACATACCTTTTTTTTCTAAGACCATCCATACGTAGATAGGAGATGGGTTTTCTTTTTTCTTCCATGTGAGGTTCGTGATAGACCACATGGTTTAGCAATTTTGCTGATTTTTTTGAAATTTATTTAAGTGAGCTTAAATTTTATTAGAGTGATCCTGTTGGAGCTCTACCATTTGTATAAGTGGATATTTATTTGGCTCAGCTTAAGTTCCTGTTTCCACATCCGTAGGCGAAACCACTTTGAGGCCACACAACTTCTACGGTGAGTTTAATTTGTCAGTGTACTATACTCAACCCTCATAACATTTAATTATTATTACCAAATACTTACACAAGCTCCTTTTTAGGTCTCTTCCTTTCTTTCTTTCTTTTCTTCGATCTATCTTCTTTCTTTGGCTTTATCTCATACATCGATATCTTCATTTCGTTCCTGCATCGACATCATCTACACCCAGTCATCATATCGGATACACCTCTACCTACAAGATATAGTAAGCCACCATCAGTTCTTTTGGAGGGACACACCAGAGCACCCGATTGTAAACAGGTAACCTTCATACCTTACTCTTATCAAGGAATCCAGGGGTTTGAGTAGAAACCATTTGGCTGAAATAACAATTATCTTCATGGAAAAGTATTGTAAGTAGAGTATTTTGCCATACCTACTGAGGAACTTAGTTTCCTGGTGTCTTTACCCTCTGTGGAGGACAACTTGTATAGTATTTAATAACAATTGCACAATCACTAGAGTTTGTAAGCCAATGTATGCATACAAGGTAGTTCATAATATAATTCTGTATCCAACCACCCCTAAGGTAAGATTGGATAGTGTAAAACTTTTCTTTTTTATAAATCATCCCATGCTGCTATTAATATTAACCTAAATAATTTGTGAAAGCCAACTTCATATAAATCGTGAGGTACAGCGGAACTACTTTAGGGAGTTTTTAGCGTTACCACTTTTTAGGCAAGGCCTTGTGATTTTTTGAGTAGTCACATAACCACCAACAATATTTTATATTAAACCAACATTACATCTGTATCAGTTTTTTTATTTCGAATCCCACCCGGAGATTAACAGGACCTTTTAATCAAGGTAACAGTTGTTGCAGCGGTTTATTACATGCATGCACTTTTCTTTTCAAGGAACTCATGTAGTTTTCAAATGGAAAACAAGAGAACTGATTTATAGTACCATATAACTTAACATCTTCAACTAAATGGGTTAAGCTATGCACATTAAAAACAACAAAGTCTTCTCCAACAATTGTAGAAGATTGGATAACAAATTTTTTTAGACATTGTGCGGCTATATCTACATAATCGCGAATTAAACTTTCATCAGACAAAATAAAAATAGCACAATGTAATAATAAGAGAACTTGATATTGTTCTCTACTAACTGCGTTATGAAAAATTATTGGAAAAGTATATGTAATAAACAGTTTAAATTCGGTCGCTTTCCATCTTCGTAATTCACTAAAAGTTCTAGGTTTTCGAGAAAAATCTAACGGAATATAATCATGAATTGTTGTAACTTTTTGTTCAATTTCACGTTTTAATTTTTGAGATAATTTAGCAGGTGAAGGAGAAGTATTAAAATAATAATTTAATAACAATCTTTTAACTACCCCTAGAAATATTAAATGCATGGGATCTATAGGAAATTGAGTTACCATTTTTATACCAGCAGAAATAAGCGGACTTGTTGCTTTTATATACATGGGTTTAGTTTCAACTGTAAAATCTTTGTTTCGTTTCAAATCAAATCGTTGAAACTCATCATGTTCATAAATAATACGGTTATTTTTTGATATACCAATAATGTGACATTTCTCACAAGCTAATTTGGAAGTATGGCTAACTGTTTGACGTAAATAGCTTCTGGCCGGAGCGTCACAAATGAAGAAATGTATATCGACCGAGTAAATATTTCCATTAAAACATAATTTGTTTTCCCTAAGGTAACTCAGTTCTTTTATGAATTCTCCTAAAAATGTTTGTATTGGATCAGGTTTTCCACTTCCACAAAATAAAGCAATCGTAAAAGGAGAATTATCTGTAAAATCAGCACACATACCCAAAATTGGATACAGCTCTGTACAGCTACTTTTAAAGAGAGGTAACCCATCTATATTAATTTGAAGTAAAATGCATCTAATGCTTTTTTTGGTACCAAATTTCAATTTATTAGACAAGATTTTTTCTAAACCAAAATAGTACATCTCTCCATTGTTTAGTTTAAATACCTCAGTTTTTCTAGGAGTTTTCATAAGAGTTCTATAATCTCTAGGAAGAAAAGGCAAAGCTGGAAATAAAATATTCAGAAGGGCATTTGTTGTATTTCTGGGAATGTTACAATCAGAAACACATTTTCTCAACTTATCTGTAATTTCCTCAGCTGAATCTACGCAATCCAAGTTTTCACTTTCACGAAAGTTCTCAGAGATGTTATTAATCTCAATTTCTGGTAAATTTTCATTCTCCTGTCTCAATATTTGGTAAAATTTCCGATATATTTTTATCTAAATGCGTTGAATGAAAGTCCTCTGTATCAATATTTGGTAAAATTTCAGATACACTTTCATCTAAACCTATTGAATTAAAATTATTTAATGACACATTCAAATTATTTGAATGAATTGAATTGGACAATTTAATTAATGTCTCTGTTTGCTGTTTAATTTTACGTTGCAACTGTCTTTTACCAACTAATTTTGACTTGAACATGACTGGATAAGAAAAAAATAAGGATCTCGGGTTTTGACTATATTTCCTTCTGAATCACCTCAAAATAACTGATTAGCAAACATTTTTTGAAAGCTAGACCTAAAAAGTGTTTGTATTATTATAAATTTGTATTAGGCAATAAAATAAAACATTATTATAACAGTGACAAGTTTTTAAAACCTGCATTTTCCTTAAACATTCAAAATGTCTTTCATGAATCAATATTATTTCTTTTAAATGGGAGAATGAGTTTTATCAATAACATTTTAGAGAATGAGTTTATCAATAACATTTTAGAATGGCTATGGGTTCTCCTGGATCACCAATCTTAGCAAATATTTCCATGGAATATTTTGAAGAAAATGTAGTTCAAAAACAAAACTTAAAACCAATAGTTTGATCGAGATATGTAGATGACATTTTTTTAATTTGGCCACATAACTTATAAACTTTAAACACTTTCCTCAAAAATATAAATGTAGCAGAAAATTCTTCAAAATTTGAAATATAAAACAATAACTCACTAGCATTTTTAGATGTTTTAATAAATAAAACAGATTCATTAGAAAAACGTGGAATTTTTATTACTTTATTAGGCACATGGCACATATATGGTTTCCCGGTCAACGCAATGTGATATTTTAAGGTTAATTTGAAGTTATTTAACAAAACAACACAATTTATACTTAGCTGTGTCCTGTACTGTATGAATAATATAAAACATAATTACGTGTATATTATCTCTGCATAATTACCTTATTTGATTTAATATGAAATTATTTCATACACAGCAACAACCACACACAAAACAGAACGGTCCTCACTTTCTAGCCATCAATATGGCGACACTTAAATGCGAAATGAGACGAATGACTGCAGCGTTGCCAGATTTTTTTTGCCAAGTCGGGATTTTGGAACTTTTTGAGTGAAAAAAGCGGGATTCTTTCATCGAAAGCGGGACATAGTGAAAAAACGTATATAATCAAGAAGTTTTTTAACATTTATCTTTTTATTTGAGTTCAAATTACGTTTACGTGAAAGTAGATAGCAAAAATAGCCATAGAAAATGAATTTTGATATTAGTAATGAGAGAGCAGCGTCGCAAGAGCAAAATAAAAGTAGGTAGGTACCAAAATACTAAAAAAATGTACCAGATCTAATATATATTATGTACCAGAATTTTGATGAATGCTCCTCTTTTAACCCCAAACAACTTTTACCATAGTACCTAACAATTAAAGAATTTTGATTTTAAATTAAACTAGTAGGTATCAGCAAAACAGGAATACCTACCTATTTGAGATCCTTTGCTGTCTAGCGGTAAGATGTAAAAAACATCAATAAACGCAAATATTTTACTACAGAAAACAAATTAGCTGATAAAAATCCTCTTTTCTTCCTTCTTTCTGCTTGCACGGCCACTAAGATATCGAACAAAGTTGTACCTACTTGCGTACTTGACCAGAGTAATTTGTACCAAATCTGGTACAATTGTACCATCTCTGGCAACACTGTGAGAGCGACACTAGGAACAGGTGGTCACACGGCGCAAGTGTGTAGAGGCTAGGAGGCGGATGAATGTCACAGATTGACATGATTTAAAATTTATTTAGGTGACCCTAGAATTTTCTAAATTAGAGGTTTTGTCTATAAGCAGTATAAATAATGGCCGTTATTTGTTTGAAATAATTTAGATCACAAAGCAATTCAAATCGTCACTTGTCTGAAAAACCTGGGGTTAATGTAAATACCTATATGTAGGTATTATACCTACCTACCTAATTAGAAAAAAATAATGTTCTCTGTTTAAACTGCAACAATCTTATAAGTTTTAACAACAGTAATGATCTGTTGCCAGGCTTACTGATTTTAGAAATTAACTTACACAAAGAAATTACAAACATTTGAAGTACGGTAGGTATATGATTATAATAATAATATATTTTATTGTACAATCATACATACACCTACATTATTGCATGAGGAGAGTGAGGTGGGGATGAGTGGTCACACTCAATGGAAAATAATGAATTAAACAGAAAATAATATACCTACAATAATAAACAATGAAAGGTGATCAATTGAAATATGAAACTCAATTACATAACAACGTTTGAAAATAATATTAAAATTTAGTTAAATAAATAGAAATAACGTAGATTTTGGTTTACATTATTAAGGAAACGTTACATTGTTGTGATACAACAACGTTTTTGAAACGATTTTTATATAATTTAAATTAATGTTGATATCATACGTATATTTAACAAACTATTCAACTTTCGGTTGAAACACATTTACATAACAACGTTTAAAAATAATGTTAAAATATAGTTAAATAATTCGTATAGAAATAACGTAGTTTTTAGTTAACATTATTAACGAAACGTTGAATTGTTGCGATATAACAACGTTTTCGAAATGATTTTTATATAATTTAAATTAACGTTGATATCATACGTATATTTAACAAATGTTTCCAACTTTCGGTTGAAACACATTTACATAACAACGTTTAAAAATAATGTTAAAATATAGTTAAATAATTCGTATAGAAATAACGTAGTTTTTAGTTAACATTATTAACGAAACGTTGAATTGTTGCGATAAAACAACGTTTTCGAAATTATTTTTATATAATTTACATTAACGTTGATATCATACGTATATTTAACAAATGTTTTCAACTTTCAGTTGAAACATAATTTCATAACAACGTTCAAAAATAATGTTAAAATATAGTTAGATAATTCGTATAGAAATAACGTAGTTTTTAGTTAACATTATTAACCAAACGTTGAATTGTTGCGATATAACAACATTTTCGAAATGATTTTTATATAATTTAAATTAACGTTAATATCATACGTATATTTAACAAATGTTTTGAACTTTCAGTTGAAACATAATTACATAACAACGGTTAAAATAGTAGTTTGTGCAACTAGTGTGGATATGATGGCCATACCGCACGAGGACGAAGTTTGAGCACGACGCCGTAGGCGGAGTGCTCAATCGTCCGAGAGCGATATGGACAATCCACACGAGTCGAACAGTATATTTTTTCTACGACCCACTTAAGAAAAAATCTAGAAAATCAACATTTTATTAAACTATAATATAACTTCAAATTAAAAATTTTTAATAATTTTACTATTATTATTTTATTATTATTTAGAAATAAAATTAAAATTTAAAAAAAATTTCCCAACGGGGAATCGAACTCTGATCTACCGCGTGAGAGGCTGGGATACTTACCACTTGACTACTGATGAATATACTAATCATCTATCTATAACGTCAAATGTATTACATAAAAACTGACGTTTGTCAGGAGTACCCTTAAATATTCAATTTATTCTGTTTCTATACGTTATACGTCTCCTTTGCGGCTAAACGAATATCTGGTGGAAAATTATTTATTGATTCATCACTGGAATCACTCATTTTTACTAATATTTTTCTTAAAAACTATAGAAATATTTTGACAAGTTATTTTGACGTTTCTATGAAATTGAAAAAAGATTAGTTGGCGGGTACTAAACGTAAATGCTGATTGGTGGATTTCATATACGTTCTAGGATGTATATGAAATCATATCCGTTCAGTTAACCGGAATGGCCTACATTTACATTCTGTAAATTGTGCAGAAAATGGATAATATACATGTGGGTGTAGAAAAATTATATTATAATGTTGTTAAACAATTCGTATAGAAATAACGTATATTTTAGGTTACATTATTAACCAAACGTTGAATTGTTGCGATATAACAACGTTTTCGAAATGATTTTTATATAATTTAAATTAACGTTGATATCATACGTATATTTAACAAATGTTTTCAACTTTCAGTTGAAAGATAATTACATAACAACGTTTAAAAATGATATTATAATATTGATAAACAATTCGTATAGAAATAACGTATATTTTAGGTTACATTATTAACCAAACGTTGAATTGTTGCGATGTAACAACGTTTTCGAAATGATTTTTATATAATTTAAATTACCGTTGATATCATACGTATATTTAACAAATGTTTTCAACTTTCAGTTGAAAGATAATTACATAACAACGTTTAAAAATGATATCATAATATTGATAAACAATTCGTATAGAAATAACGTATATTTTAGGTTACATTATTAACCAAACGTTGAATTGTTGCGATGTAACAACGTTTTCGAAATGATTTTTATATAATTTAAATTACCGTTGATATCATACGTATATTTAACAAATGTTTTCAACTTTCAGTTGAAAGATAATTACATAACAACGTTTAAAAATGATATCATAATATTGATAAACAATTCGTATAGAAATAACGTATATTTTAGGTTACATTATTAACCAAACGTTGAATTGTTGCGATGTAACAACGTTTTCGAAATGATTTTTATATAATTTAAATTAACGTTGATATCATACGTATATTTAACAAATGTTTTCAACTTTCAGTTGGAAGATAATTACATAACAACGTTTAAAAATGATATTATAATATTGATAAACAATTCGTATAGAAATAACGTATATTTTAGGTTACATTATTAACCAAACGTTGAATTGTTGCGATGTAACAACGTTTTCGAAATGATTTTTATATAATTTAAATTAACGTTGATATCATACGTATATTTAACAAATGTTTTCAACTTTCAGTTGAAACATAATTACATAACAACGTTTAAAAATGATATTATAATATTGTTAAACAATTCGTATAGAAATAACGTATATTTTAGGTTACATTATTAACCAAACGTTGAATTGTTCCGATATAACAACGTTTTCGAAACGATTTTTTTGTAATTTCGATTAACGTTGATGTCATATGTGTATTTTACGAAAATTTTAAACTTTCAGTTAAAATATGGTATAAAAGATACAAAAAATTAACGTTAATCACAAACGATAAGAAAACATTGTGAAAACACGTATTTTTTCATCAAATTTTAAACGGTTGGTTGAAAATTGGTACAAATTTACGTTAAAAATTTGTAATTTATATACGTATAATTTTTCAACCAAAATTTCGACGTTTAAATTTAAACCTATAACGTTTTTTTAAACCATTATACGTTATATATACGTTAAAAAAACGATAGTGTGCCCATTGGGATGGGTCTTCGCTTTCATTGCCTCCCGCCACATCGGTGCCGCATACAATATTACGCTATGTGTCACTCCACATAGCAGTCATCTTTTGTAATAACTGGGTCCTCCCACATTAGGCATAATCCTATGTATCTTTGCGCCCTTTTTCGACGCCTTTTCTATAACGTGTTTGATATGGTGCGCGAAATTTAGATTTTTGCTATATGTGACTCCAAGGTATTTAATTTGCTGCTTTGCCTCTATCTGCTCCCCCTCTACCGTTATGTTAAAAGATTCTACTTTCCTCGGGCCTCTTACCACCATGGTCTCCGTCTTTTGGGGCGCAATCTCTAATCCCTTGCTCCTCAACCAGTTCACTGCAGAGCTTACCGTTTTTTCCACCTTCCCCTTGACTTCCACTGCGTTATTTCCTTCCACCAGGTAGAGCAGGTCATCTGCATAAGCCACCGCCATGACCTCTGGACCGTATGGTAGCCTCAGGACGCCGTCATACATGGCGTTCCACAGAACCGGGCCCAAAGCGGAACCCTGAGGGACACCCATGGAACACTTATGGACCACCACACCGGACCTCACAATTCTCTTATTAAAATAGCTTTCCACAACCGCTACTATGTACTGGCTTATTCCTCCGACAATGAGACTTTCAAAAATGTGCCCCCACCTGGCTGTGTTGAAGGCATTTCGGACATCTAAGGTTGTAAGTACACACCACCTAGACTTCCCCGCCTTTATCCTTTCATTGACCTGCAGCATTGCCGTTACCGTTGATCGCTGACTCCTGAATCCATGTTGATTTGGTGATATGGCCTTCTTCTCCTCCAGTTCTCCGTTGAGTCTGTTAACTATAATCCGTTCATACAATTTGCCGAAGGTGTTGAGTAGGCATATCGGTCTGTAGCTTGAGGATACGTTTGATTCTTTGCCTTCTTTTAAAAGTAGGACTACCCTCGCAACCTTCCACTCATCCGGAAAACTTTGCTCCATTAACAGGGCATTTAGTTTGGCTAGCATTTTTTCTGGGATCATCTGATACGCCAGCTTTAGTGCCTCGACGGTAAGACCGTCTGGACCTGGAGCTTTGCCATTTTTCAGTCTCCCAATCGCGCTCTCCAATTCTTTCATGGTAAAAAGTTTTGGTCTTTCCGAATTCGTTCTTCTGTTTGTGCCCTGACCTCTCCACCTCATAGTTGGGAACAGTTTCTGCAGGATTTGTTTTTTCTGTTTTGCTGGGATTTGATATGCTGTCGTTCCTCTCGCTAGTTGTCCCGTAACGATACGGTAACCTTCCCCCCAGATATCTTTCTCGAGGTCTAATAGGATGTTTTCCCATCTTTTTTTCTTTGAGTCTCTTATGATTTTTTTCAATTTCTTTCCTTGCTCCTCCATTTCTCCCATACTAATAATAATAATAATAATAATGTTTATTTAAAAATTTGTTTACAAAAATAATGTAATAATAGTAATATAAATATAAACAATAAATAAACATTTATAATCACAGAAGCTGTTCTATAACAAAGTTATATACAACTTGTACGTGATTTACAATAAAAATTAATATAAGTATAACTAATAACTATATATAATAAATGAATATGGATAATTTGTCATGATTGGTAAATTGTCTGCATCGAGTAATATGTCATGATTGAGTAAATTTGTCATTATTGGGTAAGTTGTCTTTATTGAGTAAGCTGTCTTCTTTGGTAAGTTGTTATCATCATTTAAGTAGAGTAAGTGCTTAGTGTTTCACTGGGTAATGAATATAGCTGTTATGTGATATTTAAAATGCTATTAATGTATTCTTCAGTAATTGATTGTATCCATGCTTTAATTTCTAATTTATATGAATATATTTTATTAATGTTTTGTATGTGTAATGGGATTTGATTGTATAGTTTAGGGCCCAAGTAATTGAAACACCGCTGTCCGATTAACTTTTCTCTTTTAGGTAACATATAGGTTTTATCTCTATTTCTTGTAAAATATTCATGATCTAATCGAGTCAAACAATTCTTATTTATTTTAAAATATACTAATAATTTGAAAATATAGAGTTGTCTTACATCGAATAGCCCACTTAATTTAAATAGCTTCCCACTAGGGAACATTCTATTTTTTTATAAATTATTCTTATTAGCCATTTTTGAATGATGTTTAAGTTTTGTATGTGGCTGTTATTCACCCCTCCCCATCTGAGAATTCCATAATTTAGTTGTGACTGTATTAGTGAAAAGTATATAATTTTTAGTTGCCTGGTACCTAAGAAATCTCTCAGATATTTAAATCTGCCAAGAAATCCTCTTAGTTTTTGTACTAAGGCATCAATGTGTAATTTCCACTTGAGATGTCGATCTAAAACAATTCCTAAATACTTGATTCTATCTGTTTCTGGTATTAAAGTGTTATCAACAGAAAGAGGTCCAAAGTTTGGAAGTCCTGTTTCATAGGATGTGAAAGGCATGTATTTGGTTTTTTTAACAGTTAGGGTAAGTTTATTGTAGCTAAACCAGTCTACCATTGTTTTAAAATCTTTTTCGGCATTCTCTTTTAACTGATCCCAAGTACTTGCTCTATGAAACATTGCCGTGTCATCAGCAAAACTAATAACTTTTCCCTTTGTTGGATATGATAGTAAATCATTTATATATAATAGGAAAAGAACTCCTCCGCCTCTCTTCTCCGTCTTTACACCGTGTGTGGTGCCTTATAGTCTTACGTATTTACCTCTTGTCGTCTCCACCTCCGCATTCCACCAGTAGGGTTTTTCTCTTAGCTTCCCAATTTCCTCCGTCGTAGATTTTTTGAAAGCCCCCAGAATTTCGTCATACACGTCCTCTTCGCCTTCCGCCCTAATTACCTTCAGATAGTCAATGTATTTCGGCACATCTAGATATATTTTTTTTTGAACTTGTCTCCTAATCTTTTCACCTGTCCTCACCTCGTATGCAATTTTCCCATGGTGGGTGAAAGGATTCGAGTAATCGATCTGCCACTTTATCACTCGCTTTGCCATGCGCTCTGAGCACAGAGAGACATCTATATGACTCCTCGAGTTTCCGCGTTCGAATGTGTGATGGCCATTATTCCTGGTCGTCCACGCTAGCTGGGTCATCCAGTTCTCCACAATTTCCCCGCGTTGGTTGGTGAAGGGTGATCCCCAGAAGGAGGATTTCGCATTTATATCTCCTACAACTATAGAGTCCAAAGGATGTCTGGAGGCCTCCTCGAACACCTCGTCTATTGTCCCCTTAAATACATCTAATGGAATGTTTGGCGAAATGTACGTAGCTACTATAACGATGCCGTGTACTTAAGCACATACGTATCCAGCTTTCTTTCTGACCTCCTCCACTTCCACCTGTTTATTGAAGAAAATTATGGCCACGTCCGCTTTTTGATCCATTATCCACCCTTTTTCAGCTCCCATCTTCTTATTTGGCTCTGACACAATAATAACATCGGCTCTATCTCTAGCAGCTTCGTCAAAGGCCATATCGTGTGCAGCTCTAGATCTGCCCAGGTTTAGCTGTATTATCTTAAGCATTTTGGTCATGGGTCCTCCTCTCTATGATTCCCATTTCCGTAGGTATTTGAGTGACGGTGCGTGTTCCCGCTTCCGTCTCTCCTTTCTTCTGAGAGTTGTCATTACCCTTAATGCTCTTACAGGGTCCAGCAAACGTTCTGTGGGCGCTCGTTTCACAAATCATGCAAAACGGGTCTTCCTTACACTCCCTTACCTGGTGGTCGGACTTGGAGCAATTTCTACACCTATTCGTCCTATCAACGCCGTTGCACTCTTTTGCCATATGGCCCTCCTCCCAACACCTATTGCATTTTAGTGCCATTACTCTTTCCCTTATAGTGGCTATTGACAAGCCTAACATGAAAGTGCGGATTCCCAGCAGTTTGTTTACTGTTGCTGGCAGCGCTAGGACTGTGGCCGCCTGTCTTCCACCGTTCATTGGTCTCAGTGCCTTAATCTCAATCTCCTCGTCATTTTCTGCCTTGCCCAACGCGGTATTGAGGCTCTTTTTTATTTCTTCCCTTTCGATATCAGCATCTACGCCATACAAGTTAGCCGCCGTCTTTGCCTCCCCTGCCGTTAGTCTGCGCACATTGCCCATGTTCGTATTGGCCTTAAGTTTTCTAAAGATCTGCAGAGCCGCTTCGCTTCCTTTCTTAACTTCCAGCAGCAGGTGGCCCTCCCTAGTTTCCCTTACCCCTTCAATTTGCTGTATGAGACCCTTTTCGTCCTTGAGGTTATTCTTTAGGCTCGCAAGCATTTCGTCATCTGACTCGTTTTTTGTACTATGAGAGCCTCGTTTGTATAGGACTTTTTTTGATTTTCCTTTGTCTCCTCCATTTCTTCGGTAATTAACTTTACCCCCATGTCTTTATGATGTATACTATGCTCCAGTATCTTTCGTACCATACTTATATTGACTGCTTACGAGCAGATAACCGTCAGGCTTGTCCTATTTCTTCCCTCAATTAAATCAATCGCCTCCTTTATCGCTGTATAGGATTTCTCCCCTTCTATGTCCTCCTCTAACATAGTTACAAAGGTATATTTCATCTTTTGCTGCTTCTTCATCGATCTCTTCGTCCCTTCTTCTATATATTCGGTGGTCCATACCTCTATTTCCTCAGCTAGTTCCTCCATTTCCAATTTTGCATTTACAAGCTTGCCATATATCCTTCCATTTTTTATCCACTTTATTCATAATAATAAGTGAGTCCCCTTCCATGGTTATTTTTTCAATTCGTACCTTGCACACTTTTATCTTGGCGTATACCCCCTCGTCCCATTCCATGTCCTTGACCAATTTGAAACCATCCAGACCGAGCCCTTTTCTTATGTTTTCTTGGATTCTTTCCGTTTCCTCTTTTATTCTCTACTTCCTAGTAATCTCCATGCATGTTACACATTTCTCTCCCTCCGACTCCTCTTTCTCTCTGCTCCACGCTCCTTTCCAAGGAGTGTCATAGTCTCCCCTATGAGCCTGAGGATCCTGACATCCACACTGTCTCTTAATGTCTCCTTAATCTCGTTTAGATTTTGTTCAATTTCGCTGAGAAGTGATGTATTTCCTTCCCCCTGTCTGTCTCTCTTATTATTTTTTGTTTCCTTCTCTGAGGTTATCCCCTCTCTTTTCCGTTTTTTTGCCAATCACCACTCCAGGTGATCTTCTCCTTCCATAATTCTTAATAGGATGTTCTCCTCTTCCGAGGAGTCCCCCTCTATTCCTGTTTTATCACCCGTATCCTGCTGATTTGCAGCTCCTGTCACTTCGCTATCTTCCAGTCTCATGAATGACTCTCTGGTGTCCTCGTTTTCCCAGCTCACCATCCTCTCAAGTGTATTACTTCCCTGACTATCCGTTCTGAGGAGGTTATCTACCCGATCTTCCTCTTTAATGTGCTCCCTTTCAGTCGTCTCCGATAGGTTACTCTCACTTTTCGTCGGTGTCCTGGCTACTTCTGCCAAAGACGTATTCCGCCTCCTCTTCCCTCTCCGCCTCCTTCGTCATTATTTCCAAATCGTAGTCCCGTTTCCCTTGCTCCGTTTCGTCTTTATTGGCTTCCTTTTTTTTCTCTGTTTTTTGGCTATTCATCTAGTTCCCACGAGTAGGGTCGGATTGTCTCGTCCAGAGAGGCAGTGCGCCCATACCTCCCTAAGGCATTCCTTCGGCTTACACCTCCGGCTACCCCGCACGCCCTCGCCATGACGCCGGGGGGCTGCTCACGATCCACTTTGGGGGGCCATCCATCCCTCGCCGCAGTTTCCCAGGCTTGGATTCCGATGGAGTCTTATGTTTGGGTTACCATACCATAGTCGAGAGGTCCCCGTTTTACGGCGCCGGGAACTCGCCGTTCGCCCTCCGTATCTGGTAGGACTTGTCAGTGTGTTCGGATGTAACTTGGGCGTGTTGGATCTTCTACTGACATTTATTGGTGCTACCTACTCGACATCAATAACCCCACAGTGCCCCACTGACCATTTTTGAGCTGTTTGTTAGCTTCACTCTTCCCGACCCGTCCTTGCGGCGCAAGAAGGGAAGAAGCTACTGAGCCACTCCACCAACGACAAGGTCTTACAGCTCCTAGGATTGGAACCTAACCTAACCTAACCTAACCTAACCTAACCTAACCTAACCTAACCTAACCTAACCTAACCTAACCTAACCTAACCTAACCTAACCTAACCTAACCTAACCTAACCTAACCTAACCTAACCTAACCTAACCTAACCTATGTAACGAGTTATTTTTTTTTGCACCGATTCAAAGTTTTTTTTTCCTTTTAACGCATTTTACTATTTTATTTTACCTTTTGGTTTTAAATATTTTTTTATATTATAACCGTTATTTTGTAGTATTATTAGTAGTATTTTTAGTATCAATCCAGAGGTACGCAAATTTGTATTCAATCATAAAATTTAGTCGTTTCCGAAGTTAAAATTTTTCAATCAAAAAGGACGTTTGGTATATATACCGTTTAATTTAATTTATTTAATTCCGAAAGACGTCTGGTATATGACAAACTTTTTTGTAGTTTCTAAATAAAATTTTACTAATGAGAATATAAAAGGAGAGAAGAATTTGATTCTTGGCTCTCTGCCAGTGTACTCTGCTAGTGGTTCTCTGTTTGTGTTAACGAAATATATTAGTTCTATTTATCGTGCTAGTCCGAGAGTGTGTTTTCCGACCCGTTTCCCGGAGTTTAAAAATTGAGAAACAATAATTCTTTTGAAAGTGGTAAAAGAGTGTAGTCCGAGACCGAAGCCGATTCAAGAAGGTAAAATATTTTAATAATCACCGTATATTCAAAATTTTCGTACCTCCGTAAAACTAGAAATAGTTAGGATATATATCTTTTAAATTTCCTGACTGGTTGATTTTTTTTATTTTATTTCACTTTGTTCTTTTTTTTACATAACCGGCATTATTAAAATTAGTTTGATATGTCTTGGGAAGAATTGTTTTTGTGATACCTTTTTTTTTGTGGGGGTTGTTGAAATGCATTCACGCACGTGTAGTGGAACCAAATGCCCGCAGCCATTTGCAACCACTACACAGTGTGGGACTCGCCTAATGGCCCTACCCACTAAACATTCCACCTCCTTTCCATACAGTGCCCCTGGTACCACTATTGCTAGTTTGCGTCAGGTACACTGCTGGTAGCCTATCTTCCCCGCCCATCTTCCTCTTTTATTCTAAGTATATCCGAGATATGTTTTAGGATCTTGTGATAGTTTTCCTTACTCTCCACCATTTTTTCTATTACATTCTCCGGTTTTAATTTATCTCCAATTTCTAGCTCCAAGAAAACTCTCTTTTGATGGAATCTTGTGCATTCAAAGATAGAGTGTCTCGCATTGTCCTCCGTGTCGCATTCACTACACTCATTTCTGCCCCTTTTCCCTATTCTTTGTAGGTATGAGTTAAAGGACCCATGTCCTGTCAGAAATTGGGAAAACCAGTAGTTCAGTTGTCTGTGTTTGCAGCTTACCCATTTCTTGATTGACGGGATCAGCACTTTAGTCCATTGTGCTTTAGTAGTGTTTCTATCCCATTCTACCTGCCACTTTTCAATGGTTTTTTCTCTCTGCTTCTCCTTTTGACTATCTGTAATTTCTCCCATGTCATGTAGCTCTTTACGTTCCCAAGCTAGCAGGTATATTGGTGGAACAACAGTAATCACTTGGACAGCCTCGACAGAGTCAGTTCTGTACGCACTAGCTACTCTCAGTAAGGCTCTTCTTTGAGATCTTACCATCATGTCTCTATTATCTTGCTATTTTTGTCCCCCCATACCACACCGGGGCTCCATATAGCAGGATGGATTGAACTACTCCATAGAGCATCGCCCTTTTCGAACTGCTAGGTCCTCCTATATTTGGCATTAGCCTACTTAATTTCCCACACCTCTCATCTGCTTTGTTACAGGCATTTTGAATGTGTGGCCCGAAGCTACCTTGATGGTCCAAGAAAATGCCTAAATACTTTAGCGTCGTTGCTGGGTTGATTCTCTGCCCTTCGATATGGAACGCTATCCTGTCCCTCACTCTTGCCTGTTTCGTCCCTTTTAGAAGTATAGCCTCTGTTTTGTGGTATGCCAACTCCAAGTTGTTCTTATACATCCACATGTTCACCACTTGCAGCGCTCGGTCGACCTTATTCACCAAGTCTTGACGATCCTCAGCCTCCACCAATATCGCAAGGTCATCTGCGTAGGCCCATGTCACACTTGGTTGGTCCAACACTTTCCGCTTGTGTTACCTTGTGCAGCACCTCTGTATGCTCTCTATAAGCTTCCAACTTCCTATAGGCCCTTGCCACAACGCCGTGCAATGTCGTTGCCCCCCTTCTTGATCTCAACCTTGGTATTTGTGATTATCCTGGTCCTGTCTACCAGTGCCTTCGATCTCTCATATACCTCCTTGAACAGTTTCTTTATCTCCTCCAGTTCCCCTTTGGCTGAACCTACCTGACTTTGTTCTTCGTCCCTTTTCCTTTTCTTTTTCATCTTTTTTTTCTTCGCTTCTCTTTCGTCCTTTTCCTCACTAAAATCCGTATTTCCCCCCGTAAACCTTGTAGCCTTGAGTTGGAAGCTACTCTCTGCATCCTCTCTTTCCCAGCTGAGCATCCTCTCTTTCCCAGCTGAGCATCCTCTCCATTCCGGTCGGTGTCCCTTCCCGAACCGGAGAAAAGAATTCTTCAATGCAACTTGCTCTCCTCTCTTCGGTCGGTGACCTGATTATACTGTCTCTCCTAGCGAATATCCTTCTCTCTTCTTCGTCCCTAATCATATCCTGTTTCATTCCATCCGTCGTCTTCTCTTCATCCGTCCCTTTTCTATTGATATTTCCCGCCATTCATGGTCCCACTAGTAGCTAGGGAATTGGGTGTCCACCACCACAGAGCCCCGCTTGTGATGGTAAGGCTGGGTACTCCGGGAGGTCACCAGGTATCCCGGAGGCACCGTTTCCGACTGACTTTCGCGCAGCCATTCATCCATTGTCACGGTTGCTAACAACGTAGATTGCGGGTTGTTTTATCGAGGTTTACTCCTCTAGACTTTTTCTCACGGTTGCCTCCGGACGCAGTAGCTTCCACAGCCTACACTACACCACGAATATAGCTGCTTACCACTATGTCGTTGGTTTTTTATCGAGGTTTACTCCTCTATTCCTTTGATCCGCGGGCAATTCTTCAGGTTCCTATGCTATAACGATTATATTTACGTTAAACAATATGTTAAATGATTCTCAAAATATATATAGAACTTTTTTCTGTTAAATAATGAAACTCTCCAAAAGGAATTGGTCATGTATAGAACTCAATAAATAATACTAATTGAACCTGAAAAATGACAACGATCTCACCAACACTCCTTTTGGGGCTATGTAGTCTGGTATCCACAGTGATCCTCATATGAAATATGTTCAGCTGATCTCCGTTATCCAGCCTAGATTTTATTCCAAGATACACGGCTAACTGGCCAAGCTAATCTGACAGCTAGTACCTAAATATGAAAATTATTTAAATATATTAAACTGCTTACTATTGAAGGTGCTGATTCCCTCAGTGACATAATTACTAATTTCCAGGAAGGAGAGAAATTAAAGAATTTACTTCATTCGTATTTTCAATCACTAGCTTTTTATTTTCTCATGGCACAATTCCGCGAAAATTAATATAAATGAACGATAAAATATCGAGAATACATGGTTTTCTTTTTAAATTTGAGAAAATGAAATTCTTACTTATGAAAGTCAATAAAGGTTTACAGTACGAGATTCGTAGGGTACTTGCAGCAATTGCCTTAAGCTTACACTAAGAAAAAAAAATGAATATTCCGAACTACTTCTAATAATATTTACAATTTACATTAGCATGGATAATTGATACATCATAATTATTAACAAAGCTGAAAATGTAATAATTGTTTGCAAAAGAAATTGAAATATACACAGATGATTACACTTACAGCGCTCAGTGCCGTAGCCCTTTAATATCAACTTAATATTCAGACTAACTAAGAAAGAAATTATATTTTAGTAACGAAATAAATGATAATCAGTTTAGCAGAATTTTGTGAGGCACAAATAAATAAATAAAACTACTTATCTTCAATAATAGTTTGAAATAAAAAATTAGTCCCTCTGTTACACTGTCAACCAGGCTACAGTTCATAGGCTTCAGAAAAAGGAGGTGTATACCATTACAAGACTATCCAAGCTAACATCCATGACCTCCAAAATTCAAGAAAATTGACTTCCTCTCAACTCAACCAACATTATATACAGGAATTAACATCAGTTTCCAACACCAGATGGGTTACCAAAAGAACTTCCCTCTGGATTTGCTAAATGGCGTGTCTTCTTTCAATATATGCAATTAATATCCAAAATTCAGCTACAGAGCTTTTGCTCAAGAAAAATCTCCTCTTTAAGGAATTTCTCAGTTCTTCGTGCGACGGAATAAAGCCCACATTAATATGGATGACTAGTTTTCAACATAGAAAAGTCAGATTTTTACCGAAGCGCACTCTTGCAACGTTATCGTAAGAAAATTCAGACAAAAGTGAAGTGCCTACGTCACCTTCCCACTGATGACACCGAAAAGAAGAGAGGAACCGACAATTTGCCAACTTACAAGCTAAAATAACTACATCCTAAAATATTTGCTACTTACTACATATTATGTACAGAGATTCTAAATGAATCAATATAACAACAATTCCAACCAGATTTCACCTAACAACATAAAAGAGTCATACTAGAAAACGTTTAGACAAAATAAGTCGAATAAATTAATATCGGTTAATAACCGATCTGACCAGAGTACCTATTTTGATTTTTATCATTTACACCTGTTGGCAATCCGCATTTCAGTAACATCGATTGATAGACATACCAAACTAGTTTTAAATTGACAGTCTGGTAGAAGATGGAGTGTAAACATTACTGGATAAAATGAATTAGTAAGTTTAAACAAATCCGAAGCTAAATGATGAATTCATAACAATATCATCAGTATTGGTAAGTAATAATAATAATTATAATTATCTTCAAAATTAATATAAGTTCCTTCATACTCAAACTAAATATCATCATCTGTTTTATCTTCATGAATTGAATTTGTTTTGTTTACAAATGTAAACTGGATTATTTTATTATTTTTAGGACAACTTAAGGAGATTGTATCGTTGGATGATAATAAATATATAATTTAGATGTCGATTGAAGAATTTTTATGAATATACATCATCCGATTTATTATACAGGGCGAATCAAAGGTAGAGACGTTACCTACCGTAAGTTATTCAGTATATAATTATTATGAGGTTTGTTTCACCGATTTTATTTGTCTCTTGTAGCAATTGAAACATACAACGACCTTACTTCTGCTGGATTTCGTTTGGGTCTAACCAAAAAACAATAAGTTCTGAAAGTTATCATGCAAGTTGAATGAGCATGATTATGTGTCCAATTATTCAGATGTGATAGTTAATAAAAATTTCAAGCAAGATATATTTGAGTTAATGAGTAATATCCTTTTCTATTGATTAAGTTCAAATAAATATTAGTAAGATGTGACAGGTTTGAGTTTTATTCCACCTACTAGATACCAAAATCGTTAACAACCAGTTATGGAAATACTAATTATTCTACTGAAAATTCAGCTCGTAACAATGCTGGATACTTATCCATAACCTATCCCGAGGGCTGGTCGGTCATGAGTCCCTTACAGCGCTCAAAAGCGCCGGGCCCTTACAACGTTGAGAAACGCACTGGACCCCAGCGCTGAAAAGCACGAGTCCCATGACTGACCACGCCCCCTGGAGACACCCTATCAGCCATCGGGACACGCCGTGTCGGGTGGGAAACCCCCTCCTCCGAAAACTTGTATGGGAGATTAGAGGTGAATCACTTACAGCCTCTCTCATCCAACCCTCCGGAGCACGTTCTTGAGCTGTTTTTTGGCTTCACTCCTCCCTTCCCGTTCTCACGGCGCGAGAGGGGAGCAAGTTACTGAGCCACTCTACCTACGACAAGGTCTTACAGCTCCTAGGAGTGGAACCTAACCTAGCCTAACCTAACCTAACCTACCCTTTTTTTTTGTCGGCAGCCCTCCGGCATCCCTGCTTCTCAGAGAGTCAGTCGCCAATGCAGTGGGGTGGTTGAAATGCTATTTACGCACATGTAATGGAGTCGAACACCCTAAACTGTTCGCCACCATTACATAGTGTGAGACTCACCTAGGTACTACTCACTAAACAGTCCACCCCATTTTTTTTCGCCCCGTCACTGGAACCGCCTGTTTGGCATATCTTCGGCGACGTCGCGTGTATCTGCTTATTCTCTGCTATTGTCTGATAAGATTTTGTCTTGTTCTCTCTTCCTTTTCCTTAATTTCCATGATGGAATTTATATGTTTATATATAGCAAAATATGTTTTTATGTTAGAAGTGACCAGTTCCAGAAAGTTATGTTTGACCATTATTAATCCTAATTCTGTTTCGAGAGTACTCCTAAAGCTTTCAAATCTGGGGCAAATGAAAATTGTGTGTTCAACGTCGTCATTGTTATCATAGCAATAAAAGCATACCGGATCCGGTTCTTTTCCGATTATGTACGTGTAAGCCTTGAAAGCCCCGTGACCTGAGAGGAATTGAGTGAAAAAATAATTTGTTCTCTTGTGCTTGCACTTCACCCATTTTTCGATGTCCGGGATTAGTTCCCTGGTCCATTTTCCCTTCTGCGCGGTGTTCCATTCCTGCTGCTATTTATCAATCGACACAGCCCTCTCCGAGCGGCTAGCTAATATGGGGTCTTGTGCCCTGTATGTTCTAGCACGCTCTTCAACTAATACGTGTATTGGTAGTTCTCCGCAGATGACTTGTAGAGCCGGATTAGATACGGTCCTATATGCGCTAGCTACCCTGAGGAGGGCTTTTCTCTGGACTTTATCCATGCGATTTTTTTCTGATTGATATTTTAGCACTCCTCCCCATATGGGAGCCCCGTTTAGTAAAATGGAGTTAGTCACCCCCAACAGAACTTTTCTCTTGAGAAAACTTGGGCCTCCTATATTCGGCATCATGCGGCTCAGCGCCGTGATCCTTGTCTCCGCTTTCTTACTGGTTTCCCTTACATGGGTAGTATATCTAAGACGGTCGTCTAGGTATATACCCAGATACTTTAATACCCTACTGTGACTTATTTCTGTAGATCCTATGTTGAATTTGATATGCTCTCTATCCCTAGGTCCTTTGAGAATAACACACTCGGTCTTGTGTTCTGCTAGTTGGAGGCTTTGTTTTTCCAGCCACTTGCTTATCTTAGCTAGCGATGTGTTGACACGGGCCATAAGGCTGAGAGAGTCGAAGGCTTCAACCAAGACCACGAGGTCATCAGCGAATGCGACAAGGGTGGTTCCAGAGGAGGTTTTTATTCTAAGAAGGTCATCATATAGTATATTCCAAAGTGTTGGACCGAGTACAGAGCCCTGGGGAACGCCTGCTGTTACCTGCATTGATTTGCCAGGGGATACTATCACCTCCCGATCCCTTAGGTAATGTTTCATGATGTTAACCAGATAGGTTGGGATATTTTTTTTTTGGCTGCTCTAATTATGTGCGGCCATGAGGCACTGTTAAAGGCGTTTTTAATGTCCAGTGTGATGAGGACCACCCAGTTCTTTTTGCATTCCCTTACCTTTTTTACGATGAATTCGGCCGCCATGACTGTGGATCTTCCTTTTCGGAAGCCGTATTGGTTTTCTGATAGACCTCTATTTGCTTCTAGTTCCTTTTCTACTCGGGCTTTTATTATACGCTCGTATATCTTACCTAAGCAGTCTAGTAGGCAGATGGGCCTGTAAGCTGATATGTCGTCTGCTGGTTTACCCTTTTTCCAGATCAACACCAGGGCAGCGGTTTTGAATTGCTTAGGGAAGTCTTGTTTTGCTAGAAGATCATTAAAAATGCCCATGAATATATCTGGCCTTATGTTTATGGCTGCCTTCAGAACCGCCGCTGGGATCCTGTCAGGGCCAGGAGCTTTTCCGCTCGCAAGACCGCCAACAGCCGCCTCGAATTCTTCATTTGTGATTCCCTTGCATGGTTCGGTGGGTATTTCCCTGAAGTCCCCGGGGTCTTTATTGGGGAAAAGCAGTTTTGCAGCCTCCCATTGCTTTTGGTCAGTTAGCTTGTATGGTGTCGCCAGCTGGAGCCCCTTCATCACTATTTTGTAACCGTCACCCCAGACGTCGCCTTCCAGCTTGTCTATTAGGTCTTTCCATAGGTTTTTTTTAGCATCTAGGATCATTTTTTTCAGCTTTTTCTTTTTTAGGGTAAAGTCATATTCGAGCTGTTGGTAGTCCCCAGTGCCCCTTTTTCTCTGCGCTACCCGTCGGGCTTTTATGGTTTCTTCCCTGGCAGTCTTGATCTCGTCGCTCCACCAATATGGCTGCCTCGAATTTTTCCTGGATGAAGATTTCATAGTGTTTTGTAGGACTTGTATAATGTCATTTAGGCAGGTTTGTTCGGGGAGACTGTTGATATTTTCTTGAAGGTATGCCATATCCGGTTTGATCTCTCTCCGAAGCTTAGTAGTTGATTTGTTTTTGTTGCCCACCGTGAATTGTATGGGGAGGTGCTGAGTGAAGAGGTTCACATCGTGGACTTTCCATTCTGTGATATCTCTTGCAATGTCCCTGGAAACCCATGTGACGTCTATGTGAGAGATTGAGTTTCCTCTAACGAATGTAGGGGAGCCATCGTTTAGACATTCTAGATGATGTCCCAATTCATTGCACAGCTTGTCCGCCTCATCCACCATCCTACTGAATTCAACTATTGTTGGGCTCTCTAAAAAAACCTCCTCGTCCATATTCGCATTTTGGATTATGGTGTCCGGCACATCCGTGTTATGTGCTCTACTGTTTCTACGGCTGAAAGTGCTATGTTTGCGCTCCTCTCTGTAAGTGTGCTTCCTAGTACGTAGCCTTTGTTTTTCGGCCTCCCTGGCTTTCTTTAACGCCGCCTTGAATGCCCCGCATTTCATTGTTCCCACTCTGTGTCCGGTTTGCTCGCAGACTGGACAGTACTCTTCGCAGCCATTGCCATCGTGGGCTTTCTTGCCGCACCTGTGACAACAGTCCTTACGGTCTTTGCTTACGCATGTGTCCATATAGTGGTCGTAGGCCCAGCACTTCTGGCACCTACCTATTTTTAGTCTTCTCTCAATTCTGCAATTGGCTAGTCCTACTCTAATGTAATCCCTCACCAGTAATTTATCCGCATCTTCTGCCGGTATAGTCAGGGTCGCTGCTTTTGTATTGATGTTTGCGTCTCTTAGGTCACTAATACGATTTCCCTCTCTCCATTCGCCAAGTATGGCTGCTAGTTCCTTGATGACTTCCTCTTTCCCAGTATCAGCCGTCATACCTCTAATGTGGACCGTTACCTCCCTACTCCCTATCTGTCGCGTCTTACACTGTGTGCCAATGTCTATAGCAGCTTGTACAGTTTTCATCGCGGCGTGGTTTTTGTCCATGGTTAGAATAACCTTCCCGTCCTTCGTACTTCTTACGTTCCTTATAGCCTTCGTTTCTTCCTTCTTTCCCAGCGCCTTCTTAATGTTGCTAAGGACCTCAGCATACGGTCTATTTTCTGCGTTGACAATAACTGCGAATGTATTTTTCTCCCTAGGTCTGGTGGCTTCCACTTTGTTATGGTCTGACTTTCAAATAAAATCTTTTCGTAATATGCATTCACCAGTTGACTTAATTTTAATATTTTGGACACTCTGTATAACTAATAAATCTAAAAATGCTTCGGTTATCGGAAGAACTCGTGTCTTCTCTGAGTAGCTGGTATTAATCTACGAATCTAATGAAATTGTTTCGCTACGAGAACGCTGGTTCTTGTTCACCGTATATATGTATAATGCTGTAGTATCGATAAGGTAGGAGAATTTAGGAAATTTGGACGTACTTCTTTTGTTTCCCCATTGTGCTCGACAACTACAGGTTACCAACTGGAATAATTCAATAGCTAGATTTTAATTGTTTTTATTAACGGATTTTTGGATATTTCGAATTTTAGATTATTGGATATTGTGGTATGACTGTTTTGAAGCCATCTTTTTCTATGGCAACGGGGAGAAGGTGATACAGTTTTGGAGAACGAAAGGTTCGGTGCTTAGTGCGAGTTATTTTATTAGTTAAATTTTCGATTAGTTACCCTAATTAGGGGAAATAAATTGGCATAAGTTGCTTGGAAATCCGACTATTTTGGGTAGTTTGTTTGGAAGTCGTTTTTTTCCGCCGTTGAGGGATTATTTCACACCGGATCCACGATTCATTAAGATCGAATCAACCTCCTTTCAAAACCTGCCAGAATCCACCATTTTGTGAGCCTATTGGTGGAGGTTGTCCATTGATGGTTTCACCGGGCTGGACATGGGAATTTTGCGAACCCTCATTGATAAATTGAGGTAAGATATTTTTAGTTTTTTACAAAACTCAAACTCTCTAGATGGTGAGATTGATTTTTTTTTTCTCTCTCCTTATTGTAGGGTTTTTCTGTTGTGTCCTTATTTCTACGTTTTACTCTTCCTTCTACTGTTGGGGTTTTAATTTGGGACCCTTTTTGGTTGTCTGGATTGGATTTCGTCCCAGATTTCACACCTGGTTCGACCTGTTTTACGACATCAGAGAATCTTCCCAGCCGAGACGATGCCTGGAAATTTACCAGTTTTCTACTCCCGAGAGTGACCTTGTGGATGGTGGCTGGACCTCCAAATTCGTGAAAGCTAAGTACAAAAAAAAGAACTTGATTTTACGTTTTATTATCGTTTTAAGATTCTCAGTTTCAAACACGAGTTTAAGTGATTATTAGTTATACCAAATAATTTCAATTTGGACGGTTGTAAAATTGTCTTGATTTAGACTGCAATTTTAAATTCAAAGCCTTTATAATTGCGGTAGTATTATGACGTAGTTTATTATTCGGCTTTTGGCATTTATAGGTAGGTTTATGGTACATGTAAAGCTGGTATGATCATACTTGACTACACCTCTATCACCTACTAAACGATTATTCTTTTGTTTTATACCTACGATATTTTCTTTTGGATAACAAATATTTGTGACATATTTCGACTGATTTTTGATTTAATTTTGACTCAATTTTGATTTGTCTTTGATATATATTTCTTGTATTTACTTGTAACAGGAGCGTCGTATTGCCGATTATCTTATTTAGCAATAAAAGATTGGCCTGTACTAGTTGGACTATTTATTTATACGTCATTTGTAAATATATATATTTTTCCGCGTTTTTGGTTACTTGTATAACATTTCTTTTACGATCGCCTTCAGCATAATAGCTTCTAAAAACTCGGTGGCGCCTATTCACGGATTTGACATAACCATATGACCAAGGAAACTATAATACAAGAACCCTATGTTATTTATTCCCTGAGGTATAGTTCTCAATTATTTTCCTCCAGATATAGTTTAATCGCTTCAAATATACTTTTATTTAGCCTGGGCAACCATCGGCGATAACGCCTTATATAAGCAGCGATTATTTGTTTTCTACAGTATTAAAAAAAATAGGTAAATGCATATTTTCCGTGCCTTTAAATAATAATAATAATAATAATAATAATTTATTTATTTACCAGAAATTTTAAATATACAATATACAATATACTACAGCAATGGTGAATAAATAAAAGAAGAAGACCCACAGAAGTAAAACTTGTGCGTGGGTAGTATATCAAAATGTAAGTGTAAAATATAAAATGTATAATGTAAGATGTGAGATGTAAAATGTAAAATTTCAAATGTTAAAGATTAAAAGTATATGTAATCGTAATCGTAATATGTAGAAAGTATAACAATAAAAATAATTCTATGAATTAAGCTCTTGAATTAGGAACAAATTAACAGAATAAATAACATAAATAAGAGAACGAACAATATGTTCAGTCATTCATACATAGAAGATGTCAATAGCTATCCAGGAGTGTCCATCATCTTTGTTATGTTTTCTGCGGACAGTTGTTCTAACCAAATTTTCAATTTTCTTTTATATAGAGAAGTATTGTTTATATTTCTGATAGACTGGGGAACTTGGCCAAATATTTTGGGGCTTGTGTAATAAAATGATCTCTGGCCTACTGTTTTTGTGGTTTTTTCAACAAAAAATTCAAATTCTTTTTTGTATCGTGTATTATGTATGTGCCTTATTGATGTTAATTCTCTCTTATTTTTGTATTGTAAGTTAAGGACTTTGTAAATATACAGTTTTTTTATTTCCAACAAAGGAATTTCTTCAAAAAGTTTTTTTGTTGAATAGGTGCGTTTTTTGTCAAAAATAATTTTCCAAAAGTATTTTTGAATCACTTGGAGTGGTTCTATATGACAATTGTACGCTCCTCCCCATCCGGATATTCCATATTGCATGTGGGATTCTACTAGGGAATGATAAAGAATTTTGAGTTCATTCACTTTTAGATAGTTTTTGAGATATTTGAAGGTAAACAGTATTGATCTTAATTTTCTGACTATTTTGTTTATATGAATGTTCCATTTCAGGTGCATGTCAACTTCAATTCCTAGGTATGTTATGGACTCCACACAATCGATAAAATGAGTTGAATCATTATCTTTTAGTGTGAGTCGATCTATATTTGGTGAGTTTAATTTATTGCAAGATAGTGTAATACATTTTGTTTTATCTAAGTTTAGTGTTAGTTCCATATTACTAAACCAGTTTTTAATTTTTTCCAGATTTTGTTCCGCTTTGTTTTTAACACCGTTCCAAGTAGCGTCTGTGCACAGAATTACTGTATCATCTGCGAATGATGATATATTTGCATCAACTTCTAGTGAAAGAATTCCGTTAATATACATTAAGAAGAATACTGGTCCCAGAACCGTTCCTTGAGGTACGCCAGTTATTACTTTACGTGATTCACTTATCTCATTTTCAATTTTTACATATTGTTTTCTGTCGTTGAGGTATGATTTGAATAGCTTATAGACGATCCCTCTGATACCTAGATCCTCCATAACGCCCATCAGTTTATCATGATTGACTGTATCAAAAGCCTTAGCTAAGTCCAGAAAGACACCTATAGCGCATTTCCCTTCATCCAGTGTTCGAAGAATATTATTTGTTAAATACACGATTGCATCTTCTGTTGATTTTTGGGATCTGAAACCAAATTGTTTGGGTGAAAGTATGTTGTTCTTCTCTAAAAAGTCCATGAGACGTTTTTTGATAACTTTTTCCACAACTTTAGCAACTGTACTTATGAGTGAGATTGGTCTATAATTAGATACGTCCATTTGATTACCTTTTTTAAATAATGGTTTTATTATTGCTGTCTTGAAGCTCTGAGGATATTCACCACTCTCGAATATTTTGTTGATTAAATATGTTAAGGGCTTTTTAATGTATTCGCCGATAAGTTTGAGGTTTTCGGAAGTTATTCCATCCATTCCTGGAGACTTATGATTTTTAAGTTGATTTATAATGTCAAGTACTTCGGATTCGTCAGTGGGTTTCATGAATATGGACACATCAATAATATTTCTACTAACAACAGACTTTATTGGTTTAATGATTTTATTAGCCATTTCCTTACCTATATTGGCATAGTGTGAGTTGAAAATATTGGCGATTTCTTTTTTATCTGAAATATTTGTATTATTATATGTAATGCTACTTATGCTACTTTGATGATTGTCCTTTCCTGTAAGCTTTTTGATGTTATCCCATAATGATTTTGAATTATTTTTATTTATTTCTATCTGTCTTACGAAGTAGCTTTGTTTAGTTTTTTTCATTAGTTCAGTCAACTCATTTTTGTATTTTTTATATTTATTTAGTAATTCTGCATCATTTGGGTTTTTCATAAGCTGTTTGTACATATCCTGTTTGATATCTGCCGATTTCATTAAACCTTTGGTGATCCAAGGATTTCTCTTTTTTTCACAGTTTTTGGTTTTTTTCACTATAGAAAAAGAGTCTATGGCATCTTTTATTTTTGTAATGAAGTAATCTGTGATATTATTTATATCGGTCATTCTATATAATTCTTTCCATTTTTCGTTTTTCATTTGTTCAACAAATTTATTCTTATTTAAAATTTTAATATTTGTTTCAGGTTCATCTCTTTTGGGGATTTCGGTTGAATATGTTGCAACAGTTGGAAAATGGTCTGTTATGTTAAAATGAAGAACAAAGGATTCACAATTCAAAAACTGCTTTGTATCTTTGATGAAAATATGATCTAATAAAGATTTTGACAAATTTTGTATTCTTGTATACTTATTTATTAATGAAACATATCCAAATTCTCCCAATATGTTAAGATAATCGTTACAGAAGTCCACGTCAGACTTAATATCAATATTTATATCTCCAGCAAAGAAGTAAGTATGATTTCCATCTTTACAGTGATTTTCCAGATAATTTGAAAGGTGTTCATTAAACTCATGCGGACAACTTGACGGTGAACGATAAAAAGCATCAACTATAATATTTTTACCATTTCCTTTGATGATAACACGCAGTATCTTCATATCACCCAGATTTCGAATGTAGCTTTCAAAGTCGATATCACTTTTTATGTATACAATGACACCATCATTTTGATTGTATTTACCTGAGTTGTAGACAGCTTCATAACCTTTTAATTTAAAAATATTTATATTTTGAATATACCATGTTTCTGTAAATATAATAACGTCTAGATGGTTTTTGAATTTTTCCAATAGTACTGACATTTCATCGAAATTTTTGTTGATACTTCTTATATTTGCCTGGAAAATTGAAAATTTTTGTTTTGTTAATGCTTTCGTAATGGTTGCGATTCCTTTATCGTCAACTATTTCCAATGTTTCGCACTCTTTAAGCCTGAAATCTCTTATATATTGGTCCATGTCTACTTATAACATTGTGATCAATAAACAGAACAGACATCTATAGTGGTTATTTTCCGTTTGGTTCTACTGATAAATAAATAAATACTGCTGATAGTTTATACTGAAGAGAAGAGGAATTACTTATTAGATCGTTGACTTCTTGTTCGCTCTTTCACTGCAGCTGTTGGTTTTATTGTTTTCTTTGGATCGCTTGTTTTAGGTGTATTTGCGTTAATTTTTCTTTCTTGTTCTTTGGAAGGTTTCTGAGGTCCTTGGGTTTCATCTGTTTCTCCTTGGAGTTCGAATTCCCCCTCTGGATTCCTGATGTTTGGTGTTGCTGGTGCGCTGTTTATGTTACGTTCTTCAGAGTCGTATATTTCCTGTAGTTCTTCGACAGTATATGCTTTATTGTTGATGTATAGTTTGTTGCCTTTAATATATGATTGATCTGAGGGATTTTGTCTGGATCTATTCAAAAATTCTCTTAAAACTTTTTGCTCACGCCTCTGTTCAAAAGTTAGGTCGTTTGAAATTGCGATACCAGTACCTTTCAATTTCTTGCACTGTCTCAAGATTTCTCCTTTTTTTAAGTATGATATTAATTCAATCTTAACAGGGTTTTTTCCTGACTTATTTAGGCGGTATAGATTATTCAAGTCTGTTTCTCCAACATCAACATCTAACAGTTCTTTAAGTTTCTTTGTAACAGAAGTAGCAGAAATTTCTTCGGATCTCTCCAGGCCAAATATGAGAAGATTATTTTTTTTAGAGTTACGTTCCAAGAATTCCACTTTATTTTTCAATATTTGGTTTTCGATTTCAAGATTGTTGGTTTTTTGTTTCAGCTCTTCTATTTTCAACAAGAGTCTTGTTTCACTAGCTTCTATGGCAGACTTTATTTCTGTTCTATTCTTAACAATTTCCTCTTGTAAGATTTTTAATGTTTTCAGTGGTTCTGATTCCATTACTCGAGAATAAAATCGAAGTAAGTTGTAGTGTAAAATTTCCTTTAGATATTTTGCTTATTTTGGGTTCTTATCTCTCAGCTGGGCGAAGTTATCGTTGTAGAATTAGATCTGTAGTTTTTAGTTTATATATTGACTAGATGCTTTGTTTCTTCTTACTATCGCGTTATGAATTAGTTGTACTATGCGTAGGTTAATTCTCACAAAACTCCGATGGCAGCTCACTAACACACTTTAATACGCACACACATTGCTGATTGATCCGCCACTGGAGTTAACTGTTTATAAATTCACTGCATATGACACAAAGCAGATTCCAAATAGTTAATTGCTTATAAATTACATGAGTTTTTTATTTATTTGACGATAATTTTAATATTTGGTAAATGTAATAAAAGACCAAATATCTTTTTTAAATACAAAAAGATTGTAGATTCGCCTCCCTATATAGATAGTTCGGACAATTACCTCTAGAATGATATAACTCACAACACAATTGATGACTTTTCACCATTAAAATTTCACAAATTACGAGGACCAAATAAAACACGTGTACACTCTAGTATTATTGCAATACATGGGATACAATATTATGCTGACAGTTCAATTCGGTATACTGTGTGTTTTAGTAATAACTTGTAGTTATTGACAATTTTGTTCCCCTGCGTTTTCGTTTAAAATCACTAGTAACAATTGACCCCTTGGGTAAAGGTTACAACTTTACGGTTACTGTGGAACACTAATAACTTCTTTGTTATTAGTAAATATGATAATATTCTCATTATCATTAAAGAAGATGCATTCAATCATCTTTCTCAACACACCCGTTGATTTGCCTATGTGATGAAGAGCTATCTCCTGGTCTTTGACTGTGCTTTCCTTCAGTCTTATCAGTTTATTCCACAGATCAGCCTCTGAGTCCTCCAGCGTCATCTGAATGACTGACCGGTTGAATACTTTGCCCCTCATTGCTGTGGAGAACTCCACCCGCTCAAAGTCCGAGTCGATGGTGATCAGCTCCGGAAAACAATCCCTGAACATTTTCGGTAGACCCGATACTCTGTGACTTTGATCCTTATACAGCATCAAGACTTTGACTGTGCTGTCGTCTGTTTCTAGGGGACTTCCTGTCATAACAGTGGTCCTTCTATAAGCTGTGTCTGTCCACTTACGGTTCACGACTGTCAAAAAACTATCCAGGGTGTTTATGTTTTCAGCTGTGTCGATATTCAGTTCAGGAACATAGAGTTCCGTCCAAGCCTCGGTTTGGGTTGCCATTTCTCTCGTGATAGGGGGATTTGTTTGCGTCTCCGTGTCTATTCCCAACACTTCTGGCTTCATGTCCTTGTGCTCCTCGAGCCAGGTTTAAACTAAGCTTCTATTAAACCAGTTAGCATTATGTTCGAGTTGCTTACTGAGCTCCTTTATTTTGCAAGCCGTGTTCGGAAATTCCGTAACCGCCTTCCTGAGTCTACCTAACAAGTGGTTGTATCTTTCAATGGCTTCTATGATGGTGTAAACTTCTGGTACAGGTATGTCCCTATATGGGGTGTTTATTTTTTCTGCTGGATTTTTCTTTAAAGCCCTGTCCTCTTCCTCCGTGCTGAGGTCCACTACTTCGACTTTCCTTCTCCGAATATTATCGGTGGAAGTATCCAGTGAAGTACATCTTTGCCTCGGAGAATCTCCGGATAATTTTAGGTCGAACAGAGCACTCGTCTTTGGAGTGCTTGTTTTCGGGGAGTCTTTGGAACCTTTGATATCACTGGTAGCGAAGATCTCCTCTGAGAGAGGATACCTTGGCACTTCATAAGAGTGTTGCTATTGGAAGCACTTGTTTTTTCCGAGACCTCCTTGGGTCTGTCTGGTCTTCCAGCAGGCTGGTCGCCCCCATTTTTTTTTAGACTTGTATCCATGCGTTCCCACGAATTGGGCAGAAAATAAGGTCCAGCGGGGCAGTGCTCCCTTACCCCGCTAAGGCTAGAGAGCCCCTCCGGTTTGCCACTTCCGTCGGGCATCGCTCCAGTCACACCTACAGCCCCCGGTGCCATGCATCCCATCAGCGCGATGGTGCTACACCTTGGGATTGGGGGGATTTTTCCAGCTGGTTTTCTCCATCTGGACTCTTCTGTCTGGGTTACCATACCATAGCCGAGAGGTCCCCGTTTTACGGCGCCGGGAACTCGCCGTTCGCCCTCCGTATCTGGTAGGACTTGCCAATGTGTTCGGATGTAACTTGAGCATGTTGGATCTTCTACTGGCATTTACTGGTGCTACCTACTCGACATCAGTAGCCCCACCAGTGCCCCACTGACCATTTTTTTTTAGCTGTTTCTTGGCTTCACTCATCCCTTCCCGTCCTTGCGGCGCTAGAAGGGACGAAGTTACTGAGCCACTCCACCAACGTCAAGGTCATACAGCTCCTAGGAGTGGAACCTAACCTAACCTAGCCTAACCTTTTTTTTTGTGAGGTGGGAAATCTTCAAAAAGACGCCTGGGAAGGAGTCCCAGGGGTGCGGATTCAGCCAGTCACGTTTAGAAACCCTACACCGCTAGGGTATAAGGGCCATCCACTCCACCAGGAAGCCGTTTTTGACCGCCTACCAGCTAAAACCCACCTCTCTTCTCCGGCTGGCGCCCCGGAACCGTTCTCAGCGAACATCTCGTCGGTTGCGCCAGCTTTTCTTTTGACTTGTCGTCTGTCCATACTAACCATTCCCAGCCCTTTCTATTTCTTCCTTTTTTTTAATGAGTTTTGTGACTCCACCTAAAAACACTTCAAATTTTTTCCTGACTAGCAGTATGCGATCAAAGATGTCCTTTGGGCTTCCCAGTTTCTCGCCTAGAGCCAATTCCATCTGGATTCTTTCTTTGTTGTAACGGACACAATGAAAGACCGCGTGTTCCGCGTCGTCGACCACTCCGCATTCGGGACACAGATCGTCCACGGTCTTCCTTATCCCGTAAGTATAAGCCCTGAACGATCCATGCCCCGAAAGGAACTGCGTGAAGAAATA
The DNA here is from genome assembly GCA_947563755.1 of Lochmaea crataegi. Taxonomy (NCBI): domain Eukaryota; kingdom Metazoa; phylum Arthropoda; class Insecta; order Coleoptera; family Chrysomelidae; genus Lochmaea; species Lochmaea crataegi. Next base: position 51,222,790 of record OX387428.1, read on the forward strand.
GTTAGTGCGCCTGTGAGCACACCTATACCATTTCCCCACGTCAGGGATAAGCGTCCGGGTCCACACGGCCTTACATTGTTCCGTCCTCCATTGATTTTGCCAAATGTCCAAACTTATTATCCTCTCTTCCTTTTTTGTTGCTTCTGTCCCATTCCCTCTTCTATGGATTCTTGCCCTTTCCTCGGCTTGTATGTCTACAGGCACTGCACCGGCAATCGTCTGAAGCGCTATTGTCGACACAGTCCTGTAGGCACTACAAACCTTTATTAGAGGCTTCCTTTGGGCCCTTATAAGTTTTTCCTTATATTTCTTCATCCTGAGAACTTCCGCCCATACCGGTGCTCCATATAGCATGACCGAGTGAATGGTCTCCAACAGCGTTCTTCTTTGCAACAATCCGGGGCCCCCTACGTATGGCATGATTTTTGCCAGTATCGAAGTTCTCTCTTCAGCTTTCCTCACTGCCTCATCAATATGGTTGGTAAATCTCATTTTATCGTCGAAGGTTATTCCGAGGTACCTTACAGATTTTTGCGGGATTATCTCTATGTTGTTGATTTCAAAACGAATACGCTCCCTGTCCCTCGGGCCTTTTAGGATAATAGCCTCCGTTTTCTGGAAGGCTAATTCCAAATCGTTTTTCTCCATCCATTTTGTTACCGCATCTAACTCATTATTGACTTTCCGTATGAGGCCCCAGTTTGTGTCTTCCTCGACTAAAAGAGCCAAATCGTCCGCGTATGCTATCGATTGGACCCCTTTCTTCACCCTCCTTTCCAATACCCCGTTGTATAAGACGTTCCACAGGGTAGGTCCGAGGACCGACCCCTGTGGGACTCCTCCTGTAATCTGCATATTTTCTTTTCTTGTTATGTTAATGGTTCTCTCCGAGAGATATTCCATTATTATGTTTACTAGATATTCAGGAGTCTTAATTTTCTGTAGGCATTTCACTATCAGATCCCAGTTCGCCGTGTTGAATGCGTTTTTAACGTCTAGCAAAACTAGTACCACCCACCTCCTTTTGCTTTTTCTCGCAGTCTCCTTTATGATGTTTGCTGCGTCGATGGTCGATCGCCCCTTCCTAAAGCCGAACTGGGCATCTGATAGTGCCCCCTCACTTTCCAATACTTTTTCCAATCTTTTTTTAATTAAACTCTCAAAATATTTACCCAGGCAATCCAACAGGCATATCGGCCTATAGGATGCCGGAGATTCCGGTGGTTTCCCCGGCTTCAGTAGCAGGACCAGATTCGCCTCCTTGAATTCTCGTGGGAAAACCTGACGCCTTAACAGGTCGTTCATAGCGTTTTTGATTATGTCCGTTTTGAGTACAGCCAGGATCTTCACGGTCTCCGGCGGCAGGCCGTCTGGTCCAGGGGCTTTCCCCTGTTTTAGGTTATCAGCTGCTTCGAGAATCTCATCTTCAGTAAACTCTATGATTTCTGCCCCTACGCTTTTTTTAAAGGCCGTGGCTTGCTTCTTGGGGAAGAGCAGTTCCGCCGCTTCCCTTCTAATGCCCTCTTCCAATTTAAATGGGGCCATGACCTTGAGAGCCTTCATGGCAATTGTATAAGCTTCCCCCCAGACGTCATTCTCCAGGTCTTCACAAATTGCCTGCCACCGTTCCTTCTTGGCTTTCCTTATGTCCTTATTCAGCGCTCTCTTACAGTCCTTGTATTCCTGTTCACACCCATGTCCTCTTGTTTTGCGTCTTCTGGCCAGTAAGCATTTTTGTCGTAGGCCTTCTATGTCTACACTCCACCAATATGGTATATACTGTTGCTTACCTTTTCTACCTTTTGCAGAGTCGTACGCTTTCTTCATAGCTTCTCTTACCTCCCCATATCCACACATGGTTCCCGTATTATACTTTTCTAATTCCATTTTATACGTTAATTTGTTAAAACTCGTGACCTGTCCTCCCTTGCTCCTCTTAACGTTCCTTGCCCCTACAGATACGATTAAATATAAATAAACAAAGCTATGTATAAATAAAACTTTACGAGAGTATACCTGGCTGTGTATAAATAAAAAGAAATGTATATATAAAAACCTGTACATAAATATAAAGAAATGTACATATAAAAATCCGTGTATAAGTAACAGGAAATGTATAAATAAAAACCCGTGTATTAATAAAATATTAAAAGAATAGACGTGACCTTGTATATATAAATCTGCGTTAAAAAGATATATCATCCCGTACGTAGCTAAAAATACGAACGGGTAAAGATACCCTTGTATATGTAAATCCATTTGTGCATAAAAACACTTACTATCTAGAGATAGATATCTACTTAAAAATAAAATTAAAATTTTTGGTTTGAATGCGTTAATGTATCCTGCCATATAGCATGTCCCTAAATTTAGGGCACACCACTCTATCCATTCTATGACCCGAAACCCCGCAACCCGGCATTCCGAGTCCTCCCTACATTCCTGTACTCTATGTCCCTCTTTGCCGCAGTTCAGACACTGCTTCGACCGGTCAGTCCCCTTGCAGTGTTGTGTATCATGTCCATAGTCGAGGCATCTATAACACCTCAGGGGTCTTACCCTTTCTCTGATTCTGCTAAATGACCACCCTGTTCCCACGGATCTTACCCTCCTTACAACGTCTGCAACTTCCATAGGTACCGCGAGTGTACCTATTTGGCCCCCATTCCTCGTAGATCTCATACCCTTGATTTCTATGTCTCCCATTAGACCCGTGCGGTTTTCCAGCACCATTTTCAACTCCTTGGATGTGATAGCTGGATCCAAAATCCAGCACGTTGAAATTAACCTCCCTTTTTTTAACGTTCACGGATACGTCTTTGACACGTCCCCTCAGCTCGTCCCTTAGTTTCTCGGCCGTACCCTTCCCATTAAGACGGACTATAATGTCCCCGCTATTAGTTTTGGAGGACATTGTCGACTTTTATCCCCAACGCCTGAACGTTCACCTGTGTTCTCATGTCTCTGAGAACATCCGCATAAGGCCTACCCCCAGTCCTTACCAGAACCGATTCCCTACCTAGTCTTTTCTTAAATGCCCCTTGAACTTTATTGGAAACTATTTTGTAAGTTACCTTCCCGCTTCTACCGACAAATTCTAGTGCCATTCTAAAGAAAGTTGGTTCAGCCCCTTCCGTAAGGAGAATGTTTACCTCACATGGGGACCCCTCCACTTCTTCGATCTTCTCGTGAAGTTCCTTCACCATTTGAAATACCTCCTCGTTCTCCATGTCCTCTGTGATTCTTGCGACGAAGTGATGCCACTCCTTACGGAATTTTGACGTGTGAATTACGTTAACCACGTGGTCTATTTCTTCCCTTTTACAACTTTCCGCCATCTCGACCAACTCGCCCCTTCTTTCCCTCAGGTTCTGCATGAGTTCTGAAGGGACTCTTTCTGGGTCTAATATCAGGGCACAGTTTTTCCTGTCTAGGGCCTCCCAGTGCTCCATATATGTCAGTTTGGTGCGTGCAAATATTTCCTCATCCCAGTCTTCACTGGAGATCCCTTGAAACTTTGAGAAGTTGCCACCTTCCTCTAATTTCTTCTTTATCCTCTCTATTTTCTCCCTTTTCATTTCCTTTTCCCTTTCCGCTTTACATCCAGCGCATTTTGGCTGGTCAGACATGCTAGTTTCTGTCCCTTTGCTACCCTTTCTTGACCACTGAAGATATTTCGCCCATAACCCTTTTTAGTTCCCCGTCTTCGATACCTAGCTCTCTAGTCTTCTCCCGTAATACCTCCATCTTTCTCATCACTGTTTCCAGTACGCTCTCTCCTTTATGTTCCCTACTCTCATTTTGCCTTTCCTTCTTCCTCGTCTTTTTATCTTGTGGGCTCATCCTCTTCCTTTTTGAGCCTACTTGTTCTTCCTCGTCACTAAACATTATAGACCTGAGGACACACTTATATGCCTCATCTTCTACACATACTTCATCCCAATTTTTTTCCTGTGTCATGATATCTTCGTCATCGGATTCTACCGTCTCTCCTATAAGGGTCGATTGCTGCCTTATCTTTACTTCTGCGGACCTATTAGCTCTTTTATGTCCTGCTAGTAATTCTTCCTCAAACTTCCTTCTTTCTTTTCTTCTGCTCTCCTCTTTTCCTCCTCTCTTCCTTTTTTTTAATGTTGTCCATAAAATTCCCACGAGTAGGGACGAAGTGAGTCCGGCGAGGCAGTGCGCCCTTACCCCGCTAAGGCTAGTTACAATGGAGTTTCGCCAGGTGCTCCAAGGGGATCGTCCACGATGCTCTAACCCTCGCATCTTCCATACCCTCGGCACGATGCCTTACACCTTAGTAGTGGGATTGTTTATCGAAGTTTACTCCTCTAGGCTTTTTCTCACGGTTGCCACCGGACGCAGTAGCTTCCACAGCCTACACTACACCACGAACATAGCTGCTTACCCCTATGTTGTTGGTTTTTTATCGAGGTTACTCCTCTATTCCTTTGATCCGCGGGCGATTCTTCAGGTTCCTATACTGGATCCTTATCCATCACCTATCCCGAGGGTTGGTTGGTCATGAGTCCCTTACAGCGCTCAAAAGCGCCAGGCCCTTACAACGTTTAGAAACGCACGGGACCCTAGCGCTGAAAAGCACGAGGTCCCATGACTGACCACGCCCCCTGGAGACACCCTATGACCCATCGGGACACGCCGTGTAGGGTGGGAAACCCCCTCCTCCGAAAACTTGTATGGGAGATTAGGGGTGAATCACTTCCAGCCTCTCTCATCCCAACCCCCCGGAGCACGTTCTTGAGCTGTTTTTTGGCTTCACTCCTCCCTTCCCGTCCTCACGGCGCGAAAGGGGAGGAAGTTACTGAGCCACTCCACCTACGACAAGGTCTTACAGCTCCTAGGAGTGGAACCTAACCTAACCTAACCTAACCTAACCTAACCTAACCTAACCTAACCTAACCTAAC